>LPNX010496939.1:64010-333190 GCA_001517045.1 Pseudotsuga menziesii | reverse complement strand
TGTTGTGTTTGAACATATGAAGTACTGGAAGTTTTAGGGTTTGAAGTGAAGCTGTCTTGATGCTTTTGGATGCAGGCATTTAAGTGAAGCATTAATATACAATTATCCATATCTATTGACAGTTTTCTATTGCATTCAAGTACTCTGGACATTGCAGTGCCATTTTGAAGGTTTCAAAACAATTTGTAATAAGAATGGAATTTCTGTTTGAAGACACAGTACACTGTTTTTCCTAAACCCTAAAACCAGGAATTTGATTGGCTTATGTACCCTAACAGTTCAACATTATGCTTGTTGGTGTCGTTCGAAGTATGAGCAGATCTATATTGTGCTTATCACAGTCTTCCTGAAGGTTTGATCTGATCTCATAGTGTATTTATTCATGAACCAAATTGTAGGGTGCACACAAAGGAAAGTTGATATTGCAGGCCTGTACAGTAGTACCTAGCAGAGCGAGAAGGAGGTCAAACAACAGCAAACTAGTTTCAAAACATTGTTGAAACCTCAAGCTAGATTGTTTCTATCAGCTGAAAGGAGAATATGGGAAAAAGTGGAAAGATAAACAGAGCTGAGCCCTCAGACCTAACTTGGGTTCAAAAGCTTCCAGACTGTGCAGAGATGTTTCAACAGGTAGGGTGGTTGAGTTTTTTCAAGAAGATTGATGGTTTTAATTCTCAGGTGTCCTGCAAATTTGCCAAAGGACTCAAAGAAGATATGATCATGATGGATGCTATGAAATTTAAGCTAACTGTGGAGTTAATATCAGAAGCTACTGAAATCAGAAATGAGGGAGAACACTGGTTTAAAAAATCACCTTTTGAATTTGACCCCCAAAGATATTTATTTCCTAATGTCATTCCTAACTGGAGAAAAGGGATCCTCATTCAAAATTTTAGAAAGGAGTGGATTGAGCCTTTAAGAATCCTTCAGAGTTATGTGACTTGTGAAGGGAGATACTCCTTTGTCTTTAAATACCACTTCAGGTTCCTGCAGCACTTAGTAGGGGTGTCTAAAATGAATTTGCCTTTCTTTTTCTTAAAAAGCCTGCAGAAGATGTCAAGCAAAATAAAGGAACAATATGATCACACCTCACAGTCACTGTTTCACCATGGCCTCATCAAACTAATTATCACTACAGTGTTGCAGCGTGAGGGAAGGAATTGGGATTTCTTTTTATTTTGGTCTGACATTCATCCTCAAAGAGAAGACCAACAACCAAAAAGACAAACTGACAAGGGTAAGGTGATGATCAAAAACCTAGGTCACTCAGTCTCATCTACAAGCAAGGATGAGATCAAAGCCAAGAAGGTGACAGAACTAGTCTCAGAACATGCAAAGGATGACAGTCAATTCAAAGTGGTTTCAGAGTATCCTAAAGCCAAATACTCATTGTTTGTAGGTGAAGAGGTACAGCCTGGTTTCACTGTTGATATGGAGAAAGCTGCTACTCTTAAAGAAGAATTACAAACTAAACCAAGGAGCCCCCTTACCATTATATCTGAAGATGAGGGTTATCTGTTGGAGGATGAACAGCAGCTTATCATGACTGAACCAAGTACAGAAGCATTTGAAGATTTTCCTACTTCAAGGATCAAACCAGTAAAGTCTAAGAAAAAGAAAAAAAAGGAGGTAGCTTCATACAGAAGGTCATACAAAAGGCCTCAAACCAGACCTACTAACAAGCTGAGATGGAACATGAAGAAGCGGCTTAACCCCAAACTAGAGTCCAAACAGGAAGCTGTAGTGATTAGTTCTTCTTCTAGTGAAAAAGCAGAAATGGTTGAAAAGAACAGTAAAGGTAAAAGAAAAAGAGCTATCAAGCCTTCCTCCTCTTCTAAACCTGCAGAGACAAAGCTTAGGTCTGAATTAGTTGAAATAATTGCTGACATTAAAGACAGACTTACCAAGCAGCAAGAAAAATATACAGCAAAGGCAGATGCTTTTGGAGATCATAAATTGGATGAAGAGGATCAGGATATTCTCAGGCAAGCGGGATATTTAGTAGAATCAGTTGTTCATGATGATTTTTCTGATCTTTTAATACAGGAGAACAATATATCAGAGATCCAAGATTTTGATGAGGAAAATGTACAGGAAAGCATTCAGAGATACAGGAAACACATGAAGCACCTGCAAGAAATGAATGATGGAGTATTCAAAGTTAATAAAGAGCTGGTAGAGAAGTTGCAGGATATGCATAAGCATTTTTTGGAGCTGTCAGAGGTTTCTAAAGAAGTCCTTAGCAGGAAAAGGGTTGCTGACAGGTACTATGAAAAGTTGGAGAAGACTGTTGACCACTTGCAACAGGAAATTGAAGATTTGCAGAAAAAGTTAGCTGACATGAAGAAAAAGCATAAAAAGACAAAGAAGAAGTCTTCAAGTTTAGATGGTATATCTCTTCTTGTGGAGGCAGCGAAGGAGCTTTGAGGCAGTTTGTAGTTAGCTGTTTTTTTTAAGATGAATCGTTTGTTTTAGTTAAGAGTTTACTATTTTTAGCAATTTGTAATTTTTGTAAAAAATATTTTTGACTTTACCCTCCTTGGTAATTCGATGGGAGCAGTTAGAAAGTGAAACCTAACTGATTTTGGAGGAGGTCTATTTAGGAAAGTTAAGAAGTCATTGTAAAGGTTCTAATTTTTCTGGGAGCATCAGGAGGTTTGTGGGCTACTATACTTTCAGGCTTATTCAAAGATAAGTGCTGTAACTCTCTTGTACATTTACTGATGAAACTATGGATATGTGACTCTTTACCCTACTTTTGGTCTGTGTTGGCTTTACTGTGAGTTTATTTAGCTTCTTAATTGACAATTTCAGTGCTGGTTAATGTGTGTTTTCTAGAAGTGCTTGTCCATTATGTGTAAACTTCAATACAGGCTTTTGGTTAGATTTTTATGATATATATGCATCTTTATCAGTGATTGTGTTTGATTTAGTTGTTACTTATCTGATGAATGTATTCCCTGCATGCTCTTGAAGTTTATGACCAAAACACTCAAAACAAAAACCCTAAACCCTAGTTTGAATTGAATTTACTCTTGAGATTGTGTTGGCTTGTTCCCCTAGCCTTAGGAACAATTTCTGGCACAAACAGGTTGTAGTCCTACCTCCTTATAGGTCTTTGGTAGCCCTTATATCTGACCCTAAGTCAAAATGGGCAGCACTCACATGTAACCTTAACTTGTCAGAAAGGAACAACACTTACATCTGACCTTGACTCATTAGAAAGGTGCTCAGTCCTAGACTGAGGGTTCCTGGAAACTAACCAGGTGCCTCCATTCAAAGAATGGCAGTAGCCCTTACATCTGACCCTAAGTCAGAATGGTCGTCACTCACATCTAACCTTGACTCATCAGAAAGGAGGTAGCCCTTACATGTGATCATGTAGGAACCAACCCTACAATCACATCAGAATGGCCGACGCTCACATATGACCTTGACTTGTCAGAAAGGTGGTAGCCCTTACATATGGTCATGTACGAACCAATCCTACAATCACATCAGAATGGCCAACACTCACATATGACATGGAAGGAAGCTATCCTCTTACCATGACAGAATGGAAACAACCCTTATATCTAATCAAGTGGGAACACATCCCTCAATCACATCAGAATGGCCATGCACTCACATCTGATCATGTAAGACTACATCTTACAATCGTATGAGAAAGGCCCTCAGTCCTAGACCAAGTATTCCTGGTAACTCACCAAGAAGCTCCATTCCAAGAATGGCAATAGCCCTTATATCTGATCATGTAGGAACCAATCCTACAGTCATATCAGAATGGCTCAGCACTCATATCTGACATGGAAGGAAACAATCCTCTCACCATGACAGAATGGCTCAGCCCTTACATTTGACCTACTCGTCAGAATGGCTTATGGACTCATCACTTCCCCTTGGAAGGGACCTCGATCTAGAGAACACCAAGCTTCTCCCTGAAGTACTCAAACTTCACTCGAGCCAATGGCTTTGTCAATACATCAACTATTTGCTCATCCGTCGCAACATACTGGAGCTTCACTGATCCCCTCTGTACCATATCCTTGATCTCGATATGCTTCAACTTGTCATGGAACACCTGGTTCTCTGACAACTTCACACAACTCCAGTTGTCACAATGTATACAAGTAGAATCCAACTGGAGATCAAATAAACCAGACAGTAGCTTCCTGAGCCATACTGCCTCACAACTAGCTAAACAAGTTGCGAAATACTCTGCTTTAGCTGTACTCAGTGCCACACAGGATTGCTTCCTACTAAACCAAGAGATCACACCTGATCCCATACTGAAGCAACACCCTGAATTGCTCTTCCTATCGATGGCACTGCCTACCTAATCTGAATCAACATAACCCTCTAGGTTAATCTTCTTATTAGTATAATACTTGAGCCCATAATCAACTATACCCCTCAGGTACCTCAGAATATGCTTTGCAGCAATCAGGTGAACATGTCTCGGATCTATCAAGAACCAGCTCAAGGTGTTCACAACAAAGAAAATATATGGTCTCATGTTTGTCAAGTACATCAAGGACCCAATCACCTGACGATACATCATAACATCAACCGCTTTTGATGAAGCATCACTCAATAGCTTCAGTTTTGATGCCATAGGTGTGATCATGGCCTTGCAATCCATCATCCTGAATCTATTCAGGATCTCTACTGTATATTTCCCTTGTCCGAGTTAAATCCCATCTACACTCTGCCACACCTCCATACCTAGAAAATAATGCATCATACCCAAGTCCTTCATTTCAAACTTGGCAGCAAGCTTTCTCTTCATATCAGTAATCAACCCATCCATACCTGTTACAAATAGATCATCTACATACAGTAGGAGCATCACTGGGTTTCCATCTTCAACCTTGTAATAAAGGTTGGAATCTGCTTTACTCTTGGTAAAGCCCAAACTGGATAGAAAGTTGTCAATTTTGTTGTACCATGTCTTGAGTTCCTGTTTCAAACCGTACAGGGATTTCTTCAATCCACATACATGAGACTCCCTGTCATGTGTCTCAAAACCGAGTGGCTTCTCCACATACACTTCCTCTTCTACTACACCATTCAAGAAAGCAGTCTTGACATCCATTTGGTGTATCTTCCATTTCATTATTGCATCCAGAGCAAGAACTGATCTAATGGAAGTGTATCTGGGTACAGGTGCAAAGGTTTCTTCATAATCTATTCCTTCTTTCTGGGAGAGAGCACGAGTAGCAAATCTTGCTTTATATTTTTCTATGCTACCATCTGCAACATGCTTGATCTTGTAGATCCATTTGGAAGTTACAACCGACTTCCCTTCTAGTCTTGGGACAACATCCCAAACATCATTCTTCATGATCGATTGATAGTCTTCGATCATAGCATCCTTCCATTCTTTCCAATCTATCGCTTCTTCATAATTGGAAGGTTCTTTATCGATGAAATCACATAGTAATGCTACATACCCCGAGCAGGATATGGTCCTCTTTCTTTCTCTGTGATTCTCTTATGGAGCCCCATATCTTTCCACACCTTGGATAGCTTCTCATACCCAAGTAGGTTTCCTCTTATGAGGATTCTTCTCTGGAGGTGGATCTGTAGGTTCTTAAGGTTCTTCAAATTCTCGATCTTCTTCTTGAGCTTCTTCATTCATGGTTGTATCATGAATTATAGGTGCTTCTGCTTCTATAGGTCCTTCAGCAGGTCTCTTTCTGGATTTGTTGTAAGTTGAGTCTTCATCAAATGTCACATCCCTGCTGATGTTGATCTTCTTGAATCCTGGGAAGTATATTCTGTAAGCCTTCGAGCTTTCAGAGTATCCCACAAATATGCCCTTATTTCCTGAAGGATCTAACTTAGTCCTCTTCTCTTTTGGAATGTGTATGTACATTGGACAGCCGAATATTCTAATATGGATGACTTCTGGTTTCTTGCTCGAGAAGACTTCTTAAGGATTCTTGTTCTCGAGTGCTCTGTGTGGAGTACACTTCTATACATACACCGTTGTTCTGGCAACTTCTGCTCAAAGATACATAGGAAGATCTTGATCATGAAGCATAAATCTTGTAGCTTCCACGATAGTTCTGTTCTTCCTTTCTGCAATCCCATTTTGTTGTGGATTATAAGGAGTGGACAACTCCCTCTTAATCCCTGATTCTTTGCATAACTCTTTAAATTCATTTGATGTGAATTCTCCACCATTATCTGATTGAAAGGTCTTGATCTTCTTTTCTATGTGATTCTTGATCAAGGCTTTGAATTCCTTAAACTTGTTGAATACTTCATCTTTTTTCTTCATGAAGTAAATCCATGTCTTCCTAGAAAAGTCATCAATAAAAGAAACATAATATACATACCCGCTTAGTGAGCTTGATGACATTGGACCGCACACATCGGAGTGGATGATTTCCAATATTCCTTTTGCTTTTCTTTCGCTACTTGGAAATGTCTTCTTTATATTCTTTCCTTTCACACATCCTTTGTAGACACCTTCAACATCTTTACTTGCAAGTGGTAGTGCTCTGTAATGCACATGTGCAAGCCTTCTATGCCAAAGTTCATTTGGCTCTACTGTGTCATGGACCAAGGCTTTTTCTGGATGGCCCTTCAATTTGTATAGACCTCCTTCTTGTTCCCCAATCACTACTGCATCATTAATAGTCTTTCCCTTTGGCCACATGATAACTTGGCCATCTATAATTGAAACCCTCATGCCTTTTTCATCTAATGTAGATATGGAGAGAAGGTTCTTCTTGAGTCCTGGTACAAACAATACATCTTGCAACTTCATAGACTTTCCAGAGTCTAGCTTATAGGAGGATTCCCCACTACCTTTTATTGGATATTGGTAGTCATCTCCAAGATTCACCTTGTGATTCATGTTCTGAAAGTTTTACAAAGGACTCTTTGAATCCTGTCATATGTTTGGAAGCCCCACTGTCTATAAGCCAATCATTGATTCCATGAGTAATGTTTCCCGTGAGAGAAGAAATCAAGACATATTCTTCATCACTTGAAGAGTCTTCAATTTCATATCTGGTTCTCTTCTTGGATGGTTCATCATCCCATGTAGCATGAGGATGATGTCTTCTCTTGTTTCCCTTTTTCTTATTTTTTCTTTTAGGACAATCTTTTGCAAAGTGTCCTACTTCATCACATGTATAACATCTGCTTCTAGAAAATCCTTTTCTAGTGTTAGTTTCAGATAAATGCTTACCTCTAGAGTGATGAGAACTTCTTTTCCTTTTCTTAGAATGAACTGTGAGGGCTTGATCTTCACTTCCCATCTTTTCTTCTCGAGCTGCTATCTGAGCTTATTCTTGAGAGCACTCTTCCCATAGTCTGCTGAACTTGACTAACTTATTTATGGTACATATCCCTTGAATAAAGGAGTCCCATGATCTAGGGAGACCATTCAAGGTGGTCACCACAATCTTTGCATTCTCCACTTCTTCATATACCGCTTCTAGCTATTCCTTGATCTGAGAGACCCTTGTAAAGTAAGACTGGATGGTCTCAACTTTCTGGATCTTTACATTCTTCAGTTGGTTTCTCAGAGTCATCTTCCGGTTTATGTTCTTCCCTTCAAACAATTTGGTTATGGCATCAAACATAGCTTTAGGCATCTTTAGGGAGGAAACCTATGTTATGAGGTGATCCTTGATTGAATCAGCAAGGATCCTCTTTTCCATAACCAACTTCTTCTTGTGTAAGGCCTTAGCCTCATCTCCCTCTGGAACTGGAACCTCCTCATTGATATAGGAGTCCAACTCATTTTCTTCCAAGACCAGGGAGATCCTATACTTCCAGGCTTGAAAGTTATCATCTCCATCAATATTTTCATCAAGTTTGGTATGATGAGACATCTTAACTAAGAACCTCAAATTGAAATACAAAAGATTTAGATCTTACCAGTTCAAGATGTCAGATCTGGATTTGGAGCTGAAATTCTGTAGTGCTGGCTCAAAAGCAGATTAGGGTCTTGCTTTTTCGGAGTTCTGTCCAACCAAATGATTTGATCTTGATCCCTAACTTCAATTTTGAGGAGGATATCAATGTAGGCCTGGGATCACTGAAAAATTCCACTTCTATGGAAATCCCTAATTTCCGACAGCAATGTCGGGTCCAAAACTAAAAAACCTTAGAATTGGATTTTGCTTCGACAAAAAGATGTGCGCTAAGGAGGAGAGTTATTCCAACCTTATTTTTCTGAAAATATGTGGAGAGAGATCCACAAAGTAGGAATACCTAGTTCCCATAGCTACACAGTGTCTTCTTCTCAGGTTAGCTCTAACGCCATGTTAGATTTTATCATTTAAGCTAGCGTTATGTTAGGATCTTTAACTGAGAGAATAACAAGTACATCAATCAAACACAAGAGACAATGAACACTGTGTTTTTCCTTGAGAAAAACCATAAATGGAGAAAACCCCACAACTTCCTCAGAGATAGAATCAACACCAAAAGTAAAACCCCAAAACAGTAAGATGATCTCTCGACAGCAGTAACCTCTTTCTTCCTTGCCCCAGTGTCTTCTTCTTCCTCACCTATGCTCTACAAATGAGCGTGAGTGAGTGTGTGTTAAATAGAGATGCTAGCTCTCTATTTATACTAATTCTTGACATGACTAAACCCTACTAGGGCCAACTTCTCTAGGAGAGTCTAATAACCCTAGTGCCTCGGAACTACGAGGACTTTAACCCTTAATCAATAGGAGGGTTACCCACAATAACTTGACATGACTTGTTTACATTATAGAACCTCTTGATAGGAACATCGGGGCATGACATGACTCAAGTACATTACAAATACATCCCGAAATAAAAATCAGGTTACAATACATAAGAAATACAAGTGAATACATTCTGAAGTTACATATGCATCAACAAATGCAACCATAATGAAATGGGCATGATTTTCCTAAGGGTAAGGAGGGGGGATTATTTAACCTTTAGGGCCAATAGAAAAAAAGCCACGTGTCAATAGGAGAAAACCTCAATCATTCAACTACCAAATTAAATTCTCTGGAATTAGTTGGGGCAGTTATGGCCTGGGAAAACGTTTTGCATGGGCAGTGATGTGTGGCAGGACTGTCGTGCCTTGTCCACATGCACACTCCACCAGGGATCTGTTCCTCTTCATGTGGGCATTCATCCATTTTTTCCCATTCTAACACAAGGACAGCTGTTCTTCTCCTCATGCACATGTTTTGGCATTTTTCCTCACATAGAGAACTGGGAGAGTGACCTTACCCTCATGATTTTGTTGTGTGTGTATTTCTCTTCATGTTGTGGGTTTGGGTATGTGAATTCACCTCCACACGGGTTGTTTTTCTTTCCTCATGCAGCTTAGAAATCACTGCTGGTTTCCCCATGAAATTTGGGTTGTTATGGGTTCCTGTTGAGTCATTTTGCAATGTCCCCCACCCTCTGACCAGTGAGGAGGACGCTACCAAACCATAAAAAAACTTCGGGAAGATAGCCCCATGAACATGAACAGGAATACAATGCTGAAATATAAAGCTTAAAACATAAAAAATACTAAGATGCATAATCCTTCATATACATAGTGGAAGCAAACATACATTCATTCAAGCATACCACATGTTCATCATATTCATTAAACAGTAAATATAAATGCAGAGACAAAATAGTAGCGAATACTCATCTTAAAAAGAATTCGTCCCGCAACCAGTTACAACCATAGGCCAGCGTGCTCATCAATCTCTCCCCCAACATTGCCACCTTGGGCATGATTCCTCAAGGAATAAGGGTCAAAGAAGGCTTACACATATCCAAGGTACACAAATCAGCCAATCCCACACAATAGGGTTTATCAGGTCATCAAGGAGCTAGGAAAGGCTAAATGCTAAGCTGGTGGTCTCAATGGAGAGGTAAGGACACCTACACCAGAGCTAACCTGACTTCTAAGACATCCACACACCCAACACCAAAAATTAGTCCTTTCACTGCTTCCCAGTCCCTCAACCCCTGACTTCCCTTTCCAATACTCTTCAAGGGTTGTGGAGAAAAAGGCCAGCAGTCTAACTCTGTCTGAATGGCTCCAAACACCAATTTTCTCAAGCATACCCAACCCCTAATCCTACTCTAAATAGTCCAAAGAACCACCACTACATACCCATAGTAAAACAAGCAGCTCATAGCTCTGTGATGAAAAAAAAGACAGCAGGGTGACAACCCCAAATGAAAAGGTGAACACACCTCAAGTCAACAAGACGACTCATATTTGTTCTTAGCCCTAGCGTGGCCAAAACAACTTAGCGACACCCAAAATATGTTTGCACATGCAGCAACCAAGACCAGGGAATATCAACAACCCAATCCCATAATGAAACAACGGGAACCTTACACAGTCCGCAAATGGGGAAGAAGATGGATTCCCAGCATTGGCAGGGGAAACACAAACGCAGACCATAATTGGAAACATACATGGCCACAATTGGCAAGGAGACATACACCTACCATTGAAACTGGTATGGAACACATAGGTACACATCCCCTAGCGTGAATGGATCCTACACAGGGAAAATTCATGGCAACAGTAAACCCTTTTCCCAGCTCCCTGCGTGAAAGGGAGAAACTTGCACAGACTGAAATTGGCAAAATTCGGGAGTAGACCCTCTGACTGCTTGCGTGAGGTGAACCAACGATGGGAAATCCCCCAACTAGTGCACGCGTGAAAAATCAAAACCCCCCATCTGTGTCTAAGAGCAAGACCAAAACCGTGAGTGGAAGAGTGGGAGAGTGGTGACCGTCCCTCTGCCCTC
This sequence comes from Pseudotsuga menziesii, assembly GCA_001517045.1. Lineage (NCBI taxonomy): Eukaryota > Viridiplantae > Streptophyta > Pinopsida > Pinales > Pinaceae > Pseudotsuga > Pseudotsuga menziesii. The sequence continues at coordinate 322,416 of LPNX010496939.1, read as the reverse complement.
TGCATGAGGAAGAGAAAGCTTGCTGGTGGAGTGTATGTGGGGCAAAGACTGGCAGTCCTGCCACCCACCACTCCCCAGCCATAACTGCTCGCAACTAATCGAACAATAGAATTTTAGTGGGTGGTCGACACATGGCAAACTCCCAATGGCTCCCACGGTTTAGACAACCCCCCCCTTAACCTTAGGAATCATGTCCTTTTCATTTAACGTTGCACCATCATAGCTAGTTGTAGGTTTATTTTAATTGATGTGCATATTTACATGGTGCTAAAACTATAGTGTGTCGGATAGCACGATGTACCATCGGCAACGATCCCCATCGCCGAAACATAACACAACCAAATCAATGGTGGGGATTTTCCCTTTAGCTCCACACCACGATTAATTACAATATATACATCATGTATCTTTTAATGCAAATGGGGTCGAAACCAGTACATTACAATCCCCTCCCCCTTGGAATAACACTTCCCTCGGTGTTCCAATACATAGGAATACATATACAATTTGCACATCAAAATTTCAAAATTTTGCAGATCTGTCCCACGTTCAATTATTTACTTGAACTTTCAGGACCAATCCCCTTGGCTTCCACAAGCTTCTCTTGTTGTTTCTCAGCTTTCAGCTCATCCCCAAGTTGAGGAACTTTGTGGCTGCTACCCTCTCTATGTTCCCTTGTTGGGCAGTCTCAGCGGTAATGATGTCGTCCGCATTTCCAACATTCCGTTGGTTGCTTCATCTTTACCTGCTCAATTTCCTTTGAGTCTTCATGCCTGGACCATTTCTTAACAGATCACTTGGATGAATGTCCCATCATTGATCCACTTTCCTTTCCTTTGCCTTTACGGATTGCTCCCAGAAGGATTTTTACCTGCTTTTGTGAACCAATAGAGTCTTGCAAAATCTGGTGGTTCATCTCATTCTTCCTTTTCCGTATCTTGAGCATCTCTCCAAGATTCTCTTGGGTCTTGGAAATCCTTTGAAGGAGACTTCCATCCAAGTCTAGCAACTTTTGGTCTACTGCCATGATCAATATGCACCACTGGATTTCACCTTTCTCACCTGTGAAATGCATCATTGAAATTCTGTCAGACCAAGCATAATATAGGCATTAAAATCAGTCAATTAATTGCCCAATTGGCATGACAGTCCAAGTCTCGTTAAGGAGACTTTCATATTTCTCATGCCTTCCCAACATGCACATGAGCTCATTCATGTCCATTCTTGGGAAGGGAATTAACCATTCCAGCACTCACAATTTACTTTAAGCAAATACACACATTCCAATTTCAGTCATACATGCATTAAACAATCTTTTGTTTTCACAATGCATAAATATATATATATATATATAACAAAAAAGGCAAGAGAGAGCATCAAGATTTTTTCCCCTCTTTGTTTTGTTCCATCCTAGAACCCACAACACCACTGTGGTTTTCATGCTCGCATCCTCTTTCACTTCACCGTGAATGCTGGACTAATCCCTCTTGGTCATGACATTAGTGTCTCTGGTCTATTTCAGACCTCTCAACCATGGATCCTCCCCACATGGTTTGTCTCGGCTGCTAGGACCTTCATAATCTCACTAGCACCTTTTTCATTACTGCTCATTCTGAGCTCTTCAAGACAGTCACATGTCCACATGCACCGCTAGGATGCTTTCGTAGTCCTCACTTCCAGCAATACCTATATTCAAACATTGAATAGATTCACATGTTTAGTTTATTCCCATTAGTTTTTACCTATTAAACAAGAGCTTAGAACATCATAACCAAATCATACACAGATGTATATTCATAAGCAATAATTGCAAAATAATCCAATACTTATCTGTACTGTGTGTTTCCTCACTGGTCCACAGGATCTTGCTTTGCTTAGCAAGCCTTGGGATTACCTATGGACTTGGATGTTAGGTCAGCATGCAGGCTGCTTCACAACATCCTTTTATATATATATCAGGCACAGTCAAGCCAACCTTCAGTTGTGTTTATTAGATTATCAACGAATCGCCTACACTTATACCAATAATACACTTATAACAACACCCAATCATCAGCCAAGCCAACACCGTTGGGTTTATCAGGCCATCAACAATAAGACATGCACTTATATCAACAATAAATGACCATTTCCAGGTTTCATTTCCAGTAGTGAGCTCTATTTCCACTACCCCATACAACACAAGAAACCACTCCCTTCTCTATGCTCTTTAGTAGAAGGTAGGATGATCCCAAGCCATTATCCATTTAGTGTACAACACCAGACTACATATGTTTAGCTTGAAAACACAAGCGATATAAGAAACTCATCAGTGTTATTACTCTAAAACTGAAATCATGTTTCACATCATTGACTATCAAGTATTGAGACACCAGGAGTGCGTCCACTCCCTAGGGTGTAATCAATATTGAAAACCCTGCCATGATCCGACATCGGAAAAGTGTGCACCCTTTTCTGGTGTGTGCCATGTAGGCCCTATTCATACTCAAGCAATCTGCCATAATGGAAATAAAATCAAAACATGCTATGCATATGGAATTTTAACAATTTGACAAGCATATTCTTCGCTAGGGTCACAGAACACTTATCCATTTTTCGACGCAGCATTACTTCGTTAAGGAGGAATGGGGGCTCCCTTCTCTGAGTTGACAGTCCCTCAGTTTTCCATCCCAACTCCTTTTTACATTTCATATCCACACATGTATTACCAACATAATCTATACCTTTTCACTCATGTTTCTTACCAAACATGTAGTGTAGATGAGACATTTCCAAAATGTCCAATGGAGTTTCACCCGAAACCCATTTACAATATAGGAAAAAACCTCCCTATGAAGTTTGGCTCATGTAGGTCACCACACATGATCTTCCTACAATGTGTACCCCTGGCACATTCATCAAGTATCCAAACAGTCAATCATTACCTGATAATACAATCCAAATTGATTGTTCCATAACCAAGCAATGACATTAGTAATTACATTCAATAGGAATTTGCAACTCTGTTTACTACAGAAATTGATTTGCTTGGCAATGAGGTGATCCTCATTTGTGTGTCTCTTGTAAGTAGCACCACAATGTCCATTATAATTTTATGCTTACTAGCATAACATGAATACCCACTTACAATGCGTCCTCCTAACATAATCTTATGCAAGCTAATAGTGATTAGTAGTTGTCAGCAATTTCTCAAATCCGAAATTCACAAATTCAAATTTAACAACCCATTACGCATACAAACTATTTTCACGTCCATGAGACTCTTCTCATAAGGTTTGGCTCTTTCACATGGTATATTCCAGAATTTTTCATGGTCTTACTCTCATTGCCATGCCCAAACAATCTACCTGAAACCTGAACTTCAATCAGCCAAACACTTGGTAAGTCTGGATGCATATAACCTTTTCATTGCTGCAACCATCATTGAAGCATTTTCAGAATTTATAAAATTCAAATACTTCCACCTGTTAATCACATCAATATTACCAAAACCCATTTACTTTACGCAATCATTATCATACTTTAAATTACATGGTACAATCACCTCATTTATGTAATTTAAATTAAAGGTTTAGATACTTCTTAATTCATAAGCGTATCTTTTGTACCACCTTGCCCTTCCATAGAGAATTTCTGACATCCAATTGATCCTAATTACCCTCTTCATGCACTTACTATCCTGCATTCATAATAGCTCTTGAAATGGTTCTAGAATTGTCGTCAATTCATGATTTCAGCCATTAGTTATTCATAATATCACATGCACTATCTTAATGCATTCATGCAATGCATCACAACATTTGCACCCATCCTTGTGTAATCAGTTACTCACACCCTTCATATGCATCCATTCAATGTATAACTACAAGATTTATAAAATATTTTAATGCATATCCACTCAATGCTACCTTGCATTGATTCAGGAATACTATGCATTCAAACATACCATGCATGGCCTAACCATGACCACTTCATATAGGTTGCATTACTATAATCAAGATCATCAGTGCTTACTTTCTTTGGGCTACTAAGCTTATAACAATATATACAGGCATGATACATTTCTATATGAATGCAGTATAAATTTAAAATACCCACATGGTATGAGATCTCTTACCTTTACCACTCCATTCAATTTGTCATAGTCAAACCCTTACCCTTATGGGTCCTACTTACACCCTTGACATTACCAGTTTGGTTGGTCCTTTGCAGGAGATTACAGAATTTGCTCACCAACTTTTGATTCTGGACTTGTTGCTTTATCCCTTTCTCCATAGGGTTTCTAGTCACATTCGTCAGCATTAGCAACATATTCAGCCATGTCCATGTTGTCGTTGGTTTTTCCACTAATGCCAACATCAATGCAATAATTATCATTAGTGGCTCATTATAAATGTATAATTCTCACTATTCTTACCAACATGTAATATCTTATGCATGCAAGGCATATCCGCATACATTTCATGTATAAAACTTGTAATCATAATTAGCAAGACAGGGTTTAAAGAAATTTCCCTTTTCAAGTCCCTCCTCCTTGCATGTAACTCCTTTTCCACACAACAACTGGTTGACTTCATAGTCCTTGCTACCTCTAAGCATGCTATTCCCAGATTTGTCCATATTGACAGCAGCACTTTTATTTTCCAAGCAATCACTAGCACTTTGCTGCTCCACATTCAAAATCTGGTGACTCTCCCTTGTTCCTCACTGGATAAGCTTTCCAACACCTATCCACATGCTTTATTCTAGCCTCGGGTATGAAAACCACATCATTTCAAAAATGATGGCAAAACACAACACTGAATTTTAGTCTAAAATGTGAACTTTAGCCACCTAGACTTTTCTCCCTTTTTAGTCCTGAAACTGTTGAAAACCCACTGGAACACTAGCTGGAATTTGCTGAAAATTCTACTAAAAAATAGTTGAAAGCTGCTTGAAAAATCCACTTGAAACCCCAAAATTTCCTTCTCCTCATCGGGTCTCTTTCTCACTAACTTTTCGGCCTTTCGACGAGCAAATTGCCTAAACTTCCGATCTGCATCGGCAATGCCAAGGACTGTTCATCGGGTCCTTTTCTCACTAACATTTCGGTGTTTCAACAGCTAAAATGCCTAATTTTTCTCCTATGCTCATCGATGGGTTGTTTTCCTATTTCCTTCCGCTGTATCGGGCCGGTAGTGGTCTAATACTCGGGGTTTTATCGGCGATTCGCTTGTCTAATTTCCTCTGCCATATCGGGTCCGTAGTGATCTATCACTCCGAACTTCATCGGCGATTGGGACCATTCAGTCTTATTGCATCAGTGAGAAAATCAACTAACCGCTGCATCAGTAGTTGGGTGCTCTGTGCATTGGATGGCTAGTTGTCTATGCTTTCGTAATGGTGGCCAACGATCCTTCTAAGGTTTCTACAGGTCACAATCCTATTGGCGGTTGCAATGAAATCTCGCTATGACATCAAACATCTAGTCCCATAGACGTCCGCAACGACGGTTCCACAGGCCTTAACTTTTTCGATTGGGGTCCATCGACGGTCTCATTAACTGTAATCTTTCGATCGATGGTCAGAACGACTAGTCTCTGCGGCATCGGCGCTCGGATACACTTCTCATCGGGTGAATAGTTCCTTATGTGTCCACAACAATGGTTCATCATCATTTAACCCTTTTCGATTGGCGGTCTGATCCCCTAATAGTTTTTGATTGACGATCTGAAGCACAACTATCACGGTGTCGGTAGTCAGAACCTTTATCCGTTGGAAGATTAGTGCTCTAGACTTCCGCAACAGCAGGTGCGCGAACCACTAACTTCTTTCGATGTTCATCGGCGACCAATACCACTAACATTTTCCAATGGCCGACGAACACTTAGAAATTTTTTGAAAATTTCTCCCTTGCATTGGCTCTTCCTTCATCTAATGATCGCCGATCCACTTCACTAATCCTTGGCGATCCCAACAACTATTCATCGGCGATCCCAACCACTACTCATCAGCGATCCCAACCACTATTCTTTTCTAATAGCTGATGATCTCGTTCCTTAGAAAATTTTCAGAAACTTTTCTCCTCTGTCTGCTACCGCATTGACTGTCGAAACAACTATCCTCTGCGGCATCAGCGGTTGGGGACTCTATCCATTGCAAGGATAGTCCTCTATCCATCCACAATGATGGCGCACAATCAGCTAACCTCTTCCGATGTAGTTGCCAAACTTTTCGATGCATCGGCAACTTGATCATCTAAGCATCGGAGATGTGATCCACTAATCATCACCAATCGCCAATGATTTCACTACTTCGTAAAATTTTCGAAATTTCCTCTCCGCCATTGCTATCAGCGGTTCAACCCACTATCATCTTTTCTCTTCCGCCGACATTTCGGCACTCACATCCTCTAATCATTACCGATCCAATTGACTAAGCTTCACTGACGGCCGAGTCTGTATTGGGCGGCCTTTCAACTAGTTGTCCGCTGCATCGAAAAGGCTTGCCACTAAGTCTTTCGATGCACCAACAGCCTGTCACTTAGAAAAAATCTTCTTCAATGAAAATTTTCTATTATTCATAGATCTCTTCTTGTTGTGCTCTGGCAACCTGCCTCTGCTAGCTGGTTTTTATGGCCCTCTGAGGCCCAAATGCTGCAATGTTGGCTCTGTCACTACATCTTCGCAGCCCATTCAGGCCCATGCTGCAACTTTGGCTCTGATACCATAGTGTAACGTCCCCGACCCTCTGACCAGTGAGGAGGATGCTACCAAACCATCAAAAACCTCCGGGCAGATAGCCCCATGAACATGAACAGGCATACAATGCTAAAATATAAAGCTTAAAACATAAAACATACTAACATGCATGATCCTTCATATACATAGCGGAAGCAAACATACATTCATTCAAGCATACCACATGTTCATTATATTCATTAATTAGTAAATATAAATGCAGAGACGAAATAGTCAAGAATACTCATCTTAAAAATAATTCATCTTGCAACCAGCTACATCGCTGCAACGTTCCACCCAACCATAGGCCAATGTGCTCATCAATCTCTCAGCAACACTTCCACCCTTGAGCTGGGGATGATTCCTTAAGGAATAAGGGTCAAAGCAGGCTTACGCATACCCAAGGTACACAAATAATCCAAGCCCACATAGTAGGGTTTATCAGGCCGTCAAGGAGCTAGGAAAGGCTAAATGCTAAGCTGGTGGTCTCAATGGAGAGCTAACGATGCCTACACCAGAGATAACCTAAATTCTAAGACATCCACACACCCAACACCAGGGATCAGTCCTTTCACTACTTCCCAGTCCCTTAGGCCCTGAATTCCCTTTCCAATACTCTTCAAGGGTTGTGGAGAAGAAAGCCAGCAGTCTAACTCTGTCTGAGTGGCTCCAAACACCAGTTTTCTCAAGCATACCAAGCCTCTAATCCTACTCTAAACATTCCAAAGACCCACCACTGCAAACCCGTAGTAAAACAAGCAGCTCACAGCTCTATGATGAAAATAAAGACAACAGGGTGACAACCCCAAACGAAAAGGTGAACACAGCTCGAGTCAACAAGACGACTCAGAGGTTTTCTTGGCCCTAGCGTGGCCAAAACAACTCAGCGGCACCCAAAATATGTTTGCACATGCAGCAACCAAGACCAGGGAAGATAAAAAACCCAATCCCATAATGAAACAACGGGAACCTTACATAGTCCATAGATGGGGAAGAAGACGGATTCCCAGCATTGGTAGGGGAAACACAAACACAGACCACAATCAGCAAAATACACAGCCACAATCGGTAAGGACACATACACCTACCACTGAAACGGGTATGGAACACACAAACACACATCCCCGAGCATGAATGGCTCCTGCATAGGGAAAATTCATGGCAACAGTAAACCCTTTTCCCAGCTCCCTACGTGAAAGGGAGAAACTTGCACAGACTGAAATCAGCAAAAGTTTGGGAGTAGACCCTCTGACTACCTGCATGAAGTGAACCAGCGATGGGAAATCCCCCAAATGGTGCACACGTGAGGAAGCAAAACCCCCATGCATGTCCAAGAGAAAGACCAATACCGTCATTGGAAGAGTGGGAGAGTGGTGACTGTCCCTCTTCCCTCTACATGAAGAAGAGCGAGCTTGCTAGTGGAGTGTATGTGGGGCAAAGAATGGAAGTCCTGCCACCCACCACTCTCCAACTACTCCCAACTAATCAAACAACAGAATTTTAGTGGATGGTCGACACATGGCAAACTCCCAATGGCTCCCATGGTTTAGACAACCCCCCCCCTTAACGTTAGGAATCATGTCCTTTTCATTTAACGTTGCACCGTCGTAGCTGGTTGTAGGTTTATTTTAATTGATGTGCATATTTACATGATTCTAAAACTATAGTGTGCTGGATAGCACAATGTACCATTGGCAACGATCCCCATCGTCGAAACATAACACAACCAAATCGATGGTGGGCCTTTTCCCTTTAGCTCCACACCACGATTAACTACAATATATACATTATGTATCTTTTAATGCAAATAGGGTCAAAACCAGGACATTACACGTTTTGGCCACGATAGGGTCAAGAACACTCAGGAATCGAATTTTCCAGTTAGAGTTGTGTATTACCCAAATTGTCACCTTGGTTTTGTTCTTTGATCTTTGGTTTTCTTCCCCAAAGCTGTGAATTGCCCGAATTTGCTGTGTGTATGCAGTGGTTGGTATTTGGACTATATTGGAGTGGGAATGAATGCTTGGTATGCTTGATAAACCTGGTGTGTTTGAGAGCTTCATAGACAAAGCTAGAAGGTTGGCTTTCTTCTCCACACCCCCCGAATAGCACTGGAAGGGAAGTCAGGGCCTGAGGGGCTGTGTAGTAGAGAAGGGACTGATTCCTTGTGTTGGGTGTGTGTGGATGTCCTAGAAGTCAGGCTAGTTCTAGTGCAGGTGTCCTTATCTCTTTAGGGAGCCCACCAACTTAGCAGTCAAATTTTCTCAGCTCCCTAATGGCCTAATAAACCCAATTGTGTTGGCTTGGCAGAGTTGTGCATATTTGGCTATGTGTGAGCCTTCTTGGTTTCCTTATTCCTTGGGGAATCATGCCCAGCTTGGGGGTGGCAGTGTTGCTGAGAGATTAAGGAGCACACTGGCCTATGGTTGGGTGGAACGTTGCAGCGACATAGCTGGCTGTGGGGAGCTTCATTCAAAGATAAGTATTTGTGTCTTTAAATCCCTGCAATTACATTTGATAATGAATTACAATGAACATGCTAAATGCTTGAATGTATGGTTTTGCTTCCGTTGTATGGTAATGATGTATCCATGTTTTAGTTTCAAATCATTTCAATTTTTATGTATAGGTTCATGGGCCTAGTTGCCCGGATAGATAATGGTATGGTAGCGTTCTCTTCGTTGATCGGAGGGTCGGGGACATTACACCAACTCTAAGCAAGGATAACCATATCGATCCACTTTGGATACAGTGAACCAATTAAGTGAGCAAACATTTCTCATCTATAAATCTACTTAAATAGTAAACTGCAGCGGCCCTAAGAGGATGACTCCATAATTATGATGAATGTTGCATAAAAGGAGACTGGGTCTCAAACTCTTTTTCACCCTCCCTGAACATTTTTGAGGCCTCCTCTGCAACCCCCTTATGAGGAGAACACTTGAAAAATATGAGTTACAAAATGAAGGCCATTGGCCTCAAAGCCATAGCCAAAAATGATGCTTTCCTTATGTGTACACTTTTAGTTTGAGAAGCCACATTTAGGGAGGTTTCATTTATAGATGGTAGAAAACATCCAACCACAAACTCTCTTTTTCCTAGTTGAATGTCTTGGACAAAATGGTGACCCCGTGAAGGAATCCTTAGGATCTCCGGCTTCCTTGCTATAGATTGTTCATCGTTTTCAACAAGTTTTATTTTTTTGTTGGATAATGAGATATAAGTATCATCGTAAAACAAAACTTTTCATAAATCTCGAATTTGTTCCTCAAGACAAACAACCTCCTCTTGCAACACATCACAACTACTTTTGTAAGGAGCTCCAGTATGTGAATACACAACAATCATAGAAAAAAAACTTGTTAAATAGTGTTTAGTCAAAGCAATCTTGAAATGACCAACTACACTTTAATTCTAGAAGATATAAATATTTGTAAAATAAAAACTACTAAATTATCCGACTAAATGATAGTTGTGGATTTCCCTACAATAAAAAACTTTGAATAACATTTTTTTAAATAAATTATTATATATATAATTCTAAAATGAGATGTTCTTTTAATCATTTTGAGTCTAAAATATTTTCCCAATAATGACTAAAATCCATCGTTTTTCAATTGTAAAAACCTATGAAATTTAAACCACTAAAATTCTTTCCAAAATACTACCAATTCTATAAAATACAAAAATCATAGAATAATTAACTCCTTTATTAGATCTTGTTGACTTCTTTATACATTATTTGACTCCATATAAGGCATTGATATAGTTACAAGGTTGTAGAAAGGTATTTGCATGTTTAGATGCTTGCAGGTATCTTTGAGGGCTCTCCCCTTGGTTTAGGAGTTACCTAAAGAAGTTGAGAGGTTAGGTTGTGGTGACATTGGGCCTATATCTCTCCCATATGCTTACCTATTACTATCATTAATATTTCATCACATTGCTTATTCAAAACTATTATTTTGAAGTGTAACACCTCCCACGATAGTGTTCTTGTGGCCAAGTGGGTGGTTAGGTGTTTGGAGGGTTCATCCCCTTAGTAGGTCTTATTTTGACATCAGGTGATGTCTACTTAACATAATGGTAAAGTCCATGGGGATTTCGATCATTTGATATTCAATGCTCAGCGCATTTGTTCTAGGTCTCGGGCTTGTTCATTTCAATAGCATACAATCAACTGGAAAGTTGTTGCAAGTTTGGTTCATTAGCATTAGGTGGAAATAAGAGAAGAGCGAGATCTTTTCTATCATCGAGTTTGGAGTTGGAGAATATGGGATATTGCATGTGCATGTGTGTGGATTTACCTCACTATTAGGCACGTTGGCTGAGTAGGAAATACCTTTTTTACTAGAGAGATATAGAGATGTTGCCACTTGCTCCTAAAAGGATTGAAATTCTCTTACCCATGAATATGGATTGATTTCTCCCATCCATGCTTCACTTATGGAGTTGTGAGGTCTTATTCTAAATTCAAAGTGGTACAAAATGACATTGGGATGTCTGGGTTGTTTTGCAAGGATTAAGAGTGGATCTTTGGGATCCCATTGCATCAGTATGACTCTAATTTTCCATATTTAATGCTTCATCAAAGACATTCGTTATCCCCAATCCTTAATGTGAACTGGATCTCCAATGATCCAGAGGATAGATGGGTATGTAAACTTCATAGTGTTAGGTTGATGCAATTGTCTAATAAGTAAGGGTCTTTGCTTAGTTGGTGATCTACCAAGAAATCCCACCCAACCCTAATTGGACAAGAATGGGATTTTTGATGACCTTTGTCTCATTTATCGATGATCATCCTTTGGAGACTATGAGACACAGTTTTGGGTGAGTGTTAGTTTTGCAAATGTTGCTAGAGATATTTCGAGGATCAATATTCAGTTCTAATCTAGGTAAGGAGGCTTTGGCGAGTTGCATTTTTTTAAGATTTTTGTTCTTTAGTTCATCTTTCCTTCTATGGGATATGCTAGTTCTTTTGGACTTGAAAGGTATTCATTCTATGGAAAATCAGGTGTAAGTCTAATTTTGAATAGAAGGTTAGTTCCTTGTCTTCTTTTCGTTCTATGTGGCAGGATTAGGTGCACCATCAGCTCTTAGATAAGTGCGCTTTATTGATCAAAGATGCCTAATCTTTGGATCCCAAACAATATTGTGATTTCCTGGTAGCATTAGTAGCATTATAGAAGAGGTTATGATGCCCATTGTATATATCCTTCCACTTTTTGCTTTGTTGTCTCTAAATATTTTTCTATAAATATAAAGATGTATTTTTCAAAAAAAATGTTGCAAGGTCAAGCATGATTTTGGATGAACATGACAAGCAAGAATCAAAAAATAACTTCATTCTTGATAAGGAAACCGACAAACTGTTACCTTTCCTAATTCTTTTATGTCATGTCAAATGTCAATGTATGGATATATCGTTGTATTTTCTTTTGATTTAAAAATCACTACCATTAACAGTAATACCAAAAATACTAACTATATTTTCTATATATATGGAGGGGCCAATCCCCTATGTTCCATCCCCTACCATTCCCTGATAGTTTTGGGGTCTCTCCATCCATCCATCCCCAAAACTGGTCCTCAAACCGTGACAAAACGTAGAGCATCTTTACAATCCCAAAGGAATGAAGACATTTATGGACAGATTCTGCATTATTGTTTGTGTACGCAACAAATTGCAGATTATACACACATTTCTGTGTATATCATAAGTAATATAAATAAATATATGGGATAACTTTCATTCTTGAAATTTTTTAGGAGTTACTTACCATAATAAACTCAACAAAGGCTATGCGAGTAGAATGATGAAAGTCTCCAAGCAATCTCAAGCGAGAAACCTGAATGTAGGATGAAAAACAATTTCAATTCTCTGCATAACTTTCTGGAATTTCTCCCATATCTAAGAAAACAAAATTGTATGTATTAAGTACAATAATATAGATGACCAACCTCACTACAAACCGTCTCAAAGAAGGCCTTCAGTCAAACCTGCAAAAAATTGACCATGATTACTAGAAAATTCCTGCGATTCCACATACTAAATCCAAAGAGGGAATAAATGCATCATCAATGATACTGAAAAATAGATTACAAAACAAGGCTAATCAAACACCAGCTTTGAATAACAGATTGGAAATTAGATAACAGTATAAGCAATAGAATACAACTTGAAAAGGTGTGCACTTAACCTTCTTGTCAATATTTGTACAGTAAATTGTCTGTGCGCACATTTCTCATTCTTCTTCTGTCTGCATCATTCAAAATTTCAAACTGTTACAATTAGCAATTGCAAATGCAACACAAAGACAGACAGATGCAAACATAAACTGTATAGTGCCATTTACCATGCAAAACTTCCAGTTCCCTATGTAGCGTTAGTTGAATTGGATGGATGCAAACTAAGTATGATCCAGTAATTCCAAGGAGGTTTGAAGTTCCCATTCATGTTGGTCACTATGTATCTCAGTTTACTAATATGTTCCTTTATCAGACTCATCCATACTATGCTTTATTTAAGCATGTTAATCCAAACCATGACTTAAGTTGAAAGGATTTTTATGGATGATAAAGACAATGATGCAATCAATATGCCTTGGATGTGACTGCCATTATAAAGCCTCTAATACAGAAAAGCCAAGATAAGATATGATAATTATTACTTTCCAAGTTCCAACAAAAGAAATGGGTAAATGTTGATGGACTAAAAAGTACAGCCAAATGTTAATGGACTATGTGAGTGTCTATCACACCCCTAGATGCTTAAAGCTAGCAAAAATAGAAAGATATAACAATAAAAGTGAAAGTTGCAGGACCAAGGTAAAGCAGAGATAAAAACCTAAGAAGTGCAAAGCTCTAAGTCAACATAGCATCATCACTAGAGTATTTCTCACCCTTGGAAAACAAGTGGACCTCACTGGGGCTTCTCCACTTTTTGGTTTCCCCTAATTGTGATGGCCATGCATTATTATGTGTCTTTAAAACAATGATACATACCATAGTTCATTTATGAATGTTAAAACCGACCATGACGAAAGTAAAATGGGTTACAAACAAAAGTGTGCAATTAAACAATATTGCAAACAGTGAGTACTCACTTAGTAGGTTGAAGAGATCAATTGAAACACATAAAAATAAAAAACGAGACTTTTACGCACTATGCACAATATGGTGGGAGATCGAAAATCTACACTCATTCTAGACAACAGAATACAGAGCTTATTTAACACAATATGGACACTATGATAAAATATTGAAAATCCACAATGAAAATCCACTCAAATATTTTTATTATTTATTGTAAAAAAATTATCCATATTTTTATTGCTAGAATTTAGTGTAAAAAATTATAATTGGTAAAAATGGGGAAAATTTTTTGGACACTGATAAATTTGACAAAAGCATAAAATGCGAGGTAGGAAGAAAACACCAAAGCATCAATTTTCATTTGACAGACAACAAAATTTTGAAATTCCAGCCCTGAGCAGGTGGATGAAACTATAGAAATGCATCAGCAAGAAAAAAACATTAAGTTAGCCAAAATCGAGTTGACTAAACTTGAGTTTACCGCTCAGTTAATAAAAATTCATTTTCACGCCGAACTCCTTTGTGTTTCTTTTACTTGTTGGGTGAAACTTGTCTAACTACTGACTATACATGTTTATTAACTTTGGTCGGCCTTTTATACCCGACTGATTTACCTCGACAAGTTCTTACTTGTCGTTTCAACCGACAATATTTACTTCGACCACTTGTCGGTTTTGGTAACCGACAACTTGTTGGCTTGACCTTTTCGACAACTAGTCGGCTGATCACTTCGACCACTAGTCGGTTCACTTGGTTTTAGTTGGAATTTACAGAGTATGTTTCTTAGTCTAAAAGTCTTAAGAAATTACAAATGCTTTTCACCTGTGAATAAGATGAAGTAAAAATGGACACATTAACAATCCTAGAGAACTTATAAAAACATATACCCAAATATTTAGGAAGACTTGTGTCAAGCACTCTGTCGTAAAACTTGGAACTTTCACAGGGTGAGAAATTTATGGTTCTTCTTCTTTCACTCAACCGTAATTGTAAACAACATTTACACAAGTAAATCTGATAAGTTTGTGTGGATAAATAAACATGTATTCAACCATAAACTATTTCATATATATATCTTGACGGAAATAACAAAGGTAATACAAAAATTTTGATCCAAACTTGTCGGCTCTCCGACTGATCCTTTTACAGAGCTTTGGCTCTTCGAAAGAATCACATACACAAGAGATTGAGCTTCAACTTCTCTTTCTCTCTTTTCTTACCCTGGAGTTCTCTGATGAATTATGTTGTCTCTTGTGTCTTGTGACTAACTTGATTTGAAATTTTCTTTTTCTATTTATAGGAAACCTGAAAATTGCTTCTATGTAAATATATTGACTCATCATTAAAGACTGTAATAAATATCTACCTAACAACTTAGCTTCATAAATTAATTCGACTACTTTACATTGCCAAATCGTGGACTCTTCACTCTTGTCAGACTAACCGACAAGATCTTGACTGATACAGACTCTGACATAGTCGGCTGGGGTCAAATACAGATCTGTGAGTAATTAATATTTCCAACACTCCCCCTTAATTATGAGTAGATGGGTATTTTTAAAGCAAAGTTTACAAAATGTTTTAGAGCTTAGACTTGCTCTGTGCATGACAGAGTTCACTATCCAGAACTTTTCATTCCAAGATAACTACGCAGATACTAGAATGTGTCCTTTTCCAATGGTTTTGTAAAGATGTCTGCAAGTTGATCTTCAGACCTACAAAATTCTAAACAAATTTCCTTGTTGTTCACCAACTCTCTTATGAAATGAAACCTTATGTCGATGTGCTTGGTTCTCTTGTGGAACACATGATTCTTAGATAATGCAATGGCTGAATTGTTGTCACGAAAGATGGTTTTTGGTTCTTGATGGTTCTGTGACAAGTATTTTTACACTGTCCTCACCTAGACAATTTGACATGCATCACTTGTTGCTGCAACATACTCTGCTTCTGTTGAAGACAAAGTTACTATGGGTTGTTTCTTTGAAGCCCATGAAACAACACCTGTACCAAAATGAAATGTGTACCCATATGTGCTCTTTCTTTCATCTATGTTTCCTCCATTGTCACTGTCAATGTATCCAATGAGTTGAAAATTTTCTAAGTTTGAATCCATAATGCCAAGGTCTTTTGTGCCACTTACATACCTCAGAATTCTTTTACCTACTTGCCAATGAGATTCTTTTGGTGACTCCATGAATCTTGAGATCAAACTTACTCCATGCATAACGTTTGGTCTTGTCGATATCAAATACATAAGGCTACCAACAAGCCTTTTGAACAACGTAGGATCTACAGTGGATCCTTCATCATCCTTGCACAATTTTAAACTTGTTATTACTAGTGTTGGGTTTGCCTTGCAATTGGACATCTTAAATATTTTTAAAAATTCACTTGCATACTTTTTCTGTGATATAAAAATACCACTTTCAGACTATTGAACTTCAATGCCCAGAAAAAACTTCATAAGCCCTAGATCAGTCATTTCAAATTCACTTTCCATGTCTGCTTTAAAATCTGCTATGCCATAATCACCAGTAAATATTAAATCATCTACATACAAGCAAACAATTAGTATATTACCTTGCTCATTCACCTTGGTGTACAATGTCGGTTCACTTTCACTTCTGTGAAATCCATTTTCAGTGAGATAGAAATCAATTTGACTGTACCAAGCTCTAAGAGATTGCTTCAAACCATATAATTCGTTTTTCAGCCTGTACACTTTATGCTCTTGAGATGGAACTTCATATCCTTGTGGTTATTCCACATATACTTCCTCTTCTAGATAGCCATTTAAGAATGCCGACTTGACATCCATTTGATAAACATGCCATTTGTTTTGTGCAGCAATGACCAAGACTGTTATGACTATATCCATGCATGCAACAAGTGCAAATATTTAATTGAATTCTATGCCGGTTTGTTGTGTGAACCATCTTGCTACCATTCTTTATTTTTTCTTCTACACACTCCCATTAGCATCTTGTTTGGTCTTTTAAATCTATTTGACATTGATTACATCTTTATCTTTTGGTACATCAACCAGATCCCATGTCTAGTTCTTCTCAATGCATTCTATTTCTTTATCCATGGCTTGTGCCCATACTTCCTCTTCGATAGCTTCTTCAAATGTTAGTGGATCATATATATAGGAGAAAATAATGCAAAGAGAGAGAATGAATTTGGTGTACCGGTTTCATATATCTCACGCAGACTTCTTATCTTCACCGGTTCTATCGATGTTGACCTTGACAAAATCCTTGATGGAGTCTGTTGTCCTCTTGGTGTAGTTGTCGGTGTAGCTTAAGCTACTACTTGTGTCGATGGTCCTTGTGCTAAACCATGTCATCGTGTCCTGGGAGTCGACAATGCTGCGACTGGTTGACTTACATGTGGTGTTTGAACCACTTCCTCCGCCATATCATCATTGTCGAAATTTGACACAATCTTGATATTTATGTCGAAAGTTCCATCGGGGATTCATTCTTGACAAATTGAACATCTCAACCGATTATCACTTTCCTTGTGATAGGATCATACAACTTGTATGCTTTTCTGTCTTCATAATAATAGACAAAAATGCATTTCTGTCCCTTCTTGTCTAGCTTCCTTCTCAACTCATCTAGAATATGAACATATATAACACAACCAAAAAATTTTAAATCAGAAACACTATGATTCATACCTGTCCATGCTTCTTGAGGGAATTTTTTCTTCACACTCCTTGTCGGACACCCATTCATAATGTATGCAGTAGTTGCGACTACTTCACCCCAATACTCATTTGGCAAATGCTTGGCTGCCAACATGCTATGCGCCATCTCCATAATGGTTCTATTCTTTCTTTCGGCAATACCGTTCTGCTGAGGTGTATACCGTGCAGTGAATTCTTTTTGTATTCCATGGGTCTTGCAAACATTTAGAAATTTATTTGAAACATATTCACCTCCTCTGTCGATCCTTAAGATCTTGATGTGGTGTCCACTCTGGTTCTCCACGAGTGCCTTGAACTGCTCAAAATAACTAAATGCATAAAATTTATACTTCATAAAATATACCCATGTTTTTCTTGAGTAGTCATCAATAAAAGTTAGAAAATAATTGCATCCACCAATGGATGATGTCTGCATTGGACCACAAATATCAGAGTGCACAATTTCAAGTGGTGTGCATACTCTATAATACTTTTCAACTGGAAAAATATATCTATGCTGCTTGCCAAAAATGCATCCTTCACAAACCCTCTCTGGTCTGTCGATCAATGGAAATACTTTCACCATATTCTTTGTGTGCAGTAGCTTTAGCCCACGAAATTCAGATGTCCAAATCTAAAATACCACAACCAAGATTCATCCTAAACTTCTGTCTGAAATGCAACTTGCAAATTACCGCTGCCATTTTCTTTCTTGTCGAGGGGATCGACTTGTCGAGGGGATCGAATTTTTATTTACTTTCTGCCTTGAATGCAGCTCCTATTTTTGTCTTCCCTTTCATGTCGAGAACTATTCTCAATGGAAACAAGTGGTTGCTTGTCATTGGCACTTTTTCTATCAGCCGGTCACTTGGACGCTTGTCTTTGATCACACAGTGATCATCTTCTATGTAGACTTCGTTTCCTTTTTGTCTCAGCTATCCAATGCTTAACAAATTATGTTTTAGATTTTCGACATGATAGACATCAAGGATATGGTTACTCTCCCTCTGTTTGGTTAGAAAATCAACAGTTTTTTTTCTTAAAATAGTAACTTAGACATTGTTTCCAAGTGTAACATCAGTTTGAACTGAATTATCTAGACTGGAAAACAAGTTTAAATTACCAGTCATATGATTGTTGCAGCCTGAATCTAAGTACAATATGTCATGTGGACTTTCTTGAATGGCATTGCATTCTATTGGAGATGTCTGTTTGTGCCAGAATTTGTTCTCAGACTATATAAGAACAAGCCAACATAATCTCAGTAATCACAATAAAGTAAAAAAAGGTTTTTCTAGGGTTTTGGTTGAACAGTTTGAAGACAAGAGGGAAAACATTCATAAAACCAAATTAAACACTAAATCATGAGCATTTAAATGACTGAGATGCATAACATATAAACCATAATCCAACAGAATAAACAAAGTACTGAGTTTCACCCACAGTTAGCAAGCATTTCAAGCATAAAAACATTAAACAGGAAATGAATATACCAATTGAGTAATTAACACAAGAAATGAAACCAGTCAATAATCTGAAGGCCATATAGTGCATATATTTCATAAATCAGTCCTCAAAAACACATAAGAGTCTTTTACTTAGCTCATAAACAAAGCTTAATAGCCTCCCCTTGTCAGCAAAAAATTGAACCCATTGTCTTCTTTCAGACTTACATTTATCCTATTCCTTCAAAATCAGTTGAATAACTAAACCCTAATTGCTTTTAGGCTATCTCTCAAATAATTCAATCTAAACTATCATTATACAAAAATAAAATGACTTTCCAAACTTAACTAATAACTGACTTTCTTAACTAAGTTTACAAGTCTTTAGTTGCTTCAGCTAGTAAAGCAATTCCCTCCAAGGCCTGAGCTTTCCTTCTAGCTTTCAAGTGATCTGCCTCCAAATCTACAACCCTCCTTGTTAGATCCTCATTCTGCTGAGTCAGCTCCTGGATAGTCTACTTTAGCTGTGTGAATTGATTCCCTGATTTCCTTTTCCTTTTAAGAGCTTCCCTAGAAACTGCAATTAATTCTTGGCAATGACTGTTAACCTCTTACAAGTCTTCTCTAAGTCTCCTGTTTGTAGTAACTAATCCATCATTAGTTTCATGCATATATTCAATTTAATGCTTGTATTTCTTAATGCTTCTTTGCAGGTTTTCTTTTTCAGAATCAATACATTTGTCTCCTGATATTGTTTGCATCCCTTTTGGTGTCCATGGGATTTTTAGTTTCTTATAGATTTCTTCATCCTCCTCCATAAGTTCTGTGAAGGTCCCAGGAATCTCTGGATGTTCTTCAGCTTCAACATTACAGTGAACCTCTTCTTCAATTATCTCTCTTTTCTTCATACAGGAACTCTTTACATCATTTTGTTGTTGTTCTTGAAACATTTTATTTCAAATATCCATGAAAATGTCAGAGATCTTAGTACCAGTAAAGACAGATTTATCTTTTAACACTTTTGATTTTTTATCTTCCATAACTTCCTTGCTGTAATCTTCACCAATGTCCAATTCCTCTTGAGATGATGAATCTTCTATTGCTATAACCTTTACCTTAGCGAATTTGGGATTTAGTAGCTTTTTCATGTTTAACCTAAGTTTGTTCTTTGGCCTTGTCTTAGGTCTCTAGACTGCTCCAACCTCTCCCAACATCTTCAGAACCTTTCCTTAATGAGTTATTAAGGCAAATTCAACAACCTTCATTCTTTTCTTTCTGGACATTGTTTCCTCATCACAATGAGTGTGAATTTCTTGCTTAACACAAACCCTAGCTTCATTAGTAATAGGAACTCTAGCATCATTAGACAAGTATTTTTCATCCTTTTCTAACAGTACTGTAATAGGGCTTTGCTTCTGCTCCTTAATATCTTCTTTTACATCTTGAAATGGTTCTATAGGAAAAACCTCTTCAACTAGTTTAAATTCCTTCATCTTTGACTGTAAAACTTTGCTTTCCTCAACATTAACTTGCTGTGCAAACTCAATGTTTTCATTTTCCTGATTTGAAGCTTCTCCTAGTTTATGAGTTTCTTCATCTTTGACTATGTCCTTCTTTCTAAGCTTCTTAATCAGATTTTAACCCGTATCTACCTGTCGCTTTTGGGACTATTCCTCCTGCTTAGTCTTGAAACCTGACCAAAATAAGAAGTGCTCCCATGTCTTTTCTCTTTTCTGCAATACAGTACTTATGATGAGTTTTATGAGCCCATGGTGAAAAACTGATTGTTTGTATGGTCCTGGTGTTCTCTCACTCTACATGATATCTTCTGTAAGCTTTTCAAAAAGAAGAAAGGAAGATTCATTTTAGATTCATGACTGAAATGTTGAAGAAATATGAAATGATATTTAAACACAAAGGCAAATCTCCCCTCACAGGTGACATAGCTTTGTAGGATTTTGATAGGTTCAATCCACTCAGGTTTAAAGTTTTCAATGGGAACACCTTTTCCCTAGTCTGGTATTACACCTGGAAGCAAATATGTTTGAACATCAAAGGTTAAGGGCACCTTTTTGAACCAAAATTCTCCCTCATCTAGAATCCCTGTTGCTTCTGCTAGTAACTCCCTGGTTAATTTGAATTTCAAAGTGTCAAAAGACACTACATCCTTTTCTAAACATTGAGAAAACTTATAAGAAACCTCTAAATGATAACCTTCAATATTTTTGAAGAACACTAACCATCCTGCTTCTACAAACAACTGTGCACAATCTAGAAATTATTTTACCCAGCCTAAGTCTGAGGGTTCTGCCCTATTGGTATTTCCACTCTTTTTCATTTTGAAATATTGTCAACAGCTTCTATGAATACAACACACTCTATCAGTCTTTCAAGCTGGACAATATTTTAACTTCATTACTAAGCATCGATCATTTAGTATCAATTAAGCTTAACAACTAATAGTCTGCCCTCAATTCAATAATTAATCTTCTATTTAGAAAAACCCCAAATTAATAATCTTGGAAATCAGTTCGCAGCCTACTTGTTAAAACAGAAATCCTATTCTCCTATCTGTCAGGTATCGAACTGCATGCTCTAATCTACTCTGGCCACTTTGAGCACTGCAGACAACCACTCCTAAAAGCCCTAATTTTCTCTCTATTTCAAAATTCTGATTTTCAAGTACTAATTTTTTGCCATGATCTCCACCTGCTCTACATGCACTTCAGGAAAAAACGTGATTCGAAACACATTTGTCTCATTATAGTCTGCTATCATTATTGCATCACTTCTGCAAGAAACCGCCACAATTCGCTTTCATGATGATATTCACACTTGTCACAATGATTAATATTTGAATGTTCCCACAGTATTAGCATCTCCCATGACTAACAACTAGTTCTTTTTTAGCATCAGCGATTGAGGTTCAAGACTAAATGAATCAACACGTCCCATTACTAACTTGTTGGTGATCAGAAACAATAATATCTAATGCATCGAAACCTCAAGACACTATACTGCTGCAATGTCAGTGCTTTAGACCACTAGCTTCATGATCGGTGATCGAAAGCTCTATCAACTATCTCGTCGGTGCTTTAAACCATTGTGATGTCGTAGTGTCGGCACTTTAGACCACTAGCATCACGATTGGTGATCGAAAGCTCTATACCATTGTGCTGCCGCAGTGTCAGTGCTTTAGACCACTATGCTGCCGTAGTGTCGGTACTTTAGAGAACTAAATCTCTGTAATGTTGAAAGATGATTTTTAACTTTGCATGACTTTCTTGTAGCGCCTATGTGCATTGTTTTTTTGGCTTGCGCTACAAGAAAATTCGAGTTAATGATTTTCAAAAATTCATCTCATGATATAGTTTTAAACTTGGTTTAAGAGTCCTAATTAAACTTTTATGTTATTTTTTAGACTTTTTAATCCATATAAGCCTTATATAAGCCCTTTGATCATGAAATCAAACCAAAACCTGTAAAAATAAACTAAAAGGAATCAAATAACATGAAATCTAAAGGGCAAAAACTCAAACTATCCCAAACAACAAAATTTTCTAGGAATAAAGAATAAAACCAAACTTCAAAACATAAACAAAACTATTAAAAGATGAAAAGCAAAAACATAACCTAACATCTGGCTCCTGCTGCGGGATGAAGTCCTCCCTGTGAGGCTTCAAGAACCTGTAGACCATTTCCTTCTATGCTACTACCTGCTAGTATGCAAAATTTCCATTGGGTTATGGATTCCTTATTCTGCTATTCACACCGGTATATACAATGAAAGTCCAGTATCCATCTCAAAAACTGTAAAAATGCTTGAGGAATCGTCCATTAACTAGATTAGACAATTCCTCACCCTCCAAAGTCTATAGAACAAAATTATTGTTTTCCAGAAACTTCGATACTATGAAAGGACCAAACCAAAGGTTATCAAACTTGCCATGCTTTCCTTTCTACTCCTTCCTAGCATCCCATCTCAAAACCATGTCTCCCACTGAAAAAGTATTATCTTTGATCTTCCTATCAAATCTTTCTTTGATATTCAACCTGTACAGCTGAACCTTTTCTTCCACTTTTTCTCATTTCTGCTGTAACTCAATCATTGCATAAATTATTCTTTACATATCATTAGGTTCTTCTTGAGAATCTTTAAAAAACTTCATCACTGGAATGCCCAACTGAATAAGAAAAACTGCATATGTACCATATACTAATTGGAAAGGAGAAATTCCAATTGCTTTCTTAACTGTTATTCTGTCTACCCATAATGCATACTTTAGCATAGAATCCCATGATCTTTTATTATGCTTCAGTAGCTTCCTGATACTATGAATAATATTTTTATTAGATGACTCAAATAACCCATTCCCCTGAGGATAATAGGGAGTTGAGTGTTTCAACGAGATACCATTCTTTTCACAAAATGCCCCCATAGCCTTAGATTTAAAGGCTTTGGAATTATCAGTCAATATTTTATGTGGACATCCAAATCTACTAAGAATATTTTCTTCAATAAAATATATGATCACCTTATATGTGGCATTCCTTGTGGGAATAGCTTCTACCCACTTAGTAAAGAAATCTGTAGCAGTCAAAATCTACTTATGCTTCCCTGAGGAAGATGGATTTATCTCCCCTATGAAGTTCAAACCCCATTGTTGAAAAGGGGCATTAACTGCAATTGGTTTTAAATGTAATGATAACAACTTTTGTTTACCAGCAAATTTCTGACAAGGGATACATGCTCTTACTTGCTGATATACATCTAAAAATAAAGAGGGCCAATAGTATCTTGCTCTTAGAATTTTATATGTTGTTCCCTTCTAATACTTATGTCCTCCACACGCACCTTCATGAGATTCAGAAATTACTCCTTCAATCTCAGGTTTATCTAAGCATCTGAGTAGGATACCACCTGGATCCTTCCAAAATAGTTGTTGTTCTACCAAACAATATTTAGTGGTTTTCAACTTCAAAGACCTAGAAGCTTTCTTGTCTAAGTGTTCTGGACATTGCAAGTATAAAAGAAAATATACAATATCTACATACCATGTAGATGCCGAATAGTGGTTCATAATCTTCTCTTTCTCCAGCTCTGCTTGACTTTGTTCCTGTGCTGGTTGTTCTACCATGAGATGTAGCCCTAAAGCTTAGTAATTTGAATCAGCTAGTATTTTAGCTAAACCTTGTCCCTTTACTAGATTTGTAGGTCTGATATTGACATCATATTCCATGATTTTGGAAATCCATTTTCCTCTTTTTCCCTCACTGTCAAGATGAGTCAAAACATCTTTTATGGCAGCATTAGGCACATAAGCAATAACTTTGGAATGCAAAACATAAATTCTGAAAAACTTCAAATCTTTTACCAAAGAGTAAGCCTGTTTCTCTAAAATGTTGTATTTTAGCTCCGAATCTCTAAGAGTTTTGCTGAAAAATGCAATAGCTATTCAAGACCATCCTTATTCTTTTGTAATAAAACAGCAGCCAATGTATCTTCAGATGCAAAAGAAAAGGTTAGAAATTCTTTTGTAAATCTGGACTTACTAATACTGGAGCTTCAGTAAGAGCCATCTTAATTTTTTTGAATGAATTCTTTGCTTTTGCAGTCCACTTGACCTCTTGATCTTTCTTCAACATGGTTGTAATCTGTTTGATAGTCTCAGCAAAATTTGGTATAAACCAACGCAAAAAATTGATTTTACCAATGAAAGATTGTACATCCTTCTTGCTCCTTGCCAAACTTATTTTCAGTATTTCTTTCACCCTCTCTGGATCAATCCTTATGCCATCAGCTGAAACTAAATGACCCAATAATTTACCTTCTTGTACAGCAAAATGTGATTTCTTTGGATTAAGAGATAAACCATATTTTCTGCATTTCAAAAAAGTTTGTTTCAAGTGTTTTAGATGTTCATCATCTGATTGTGAAAAGACTGTAATATCATCTAAGTAAATCACTACAAACTTGTCTCTTTCACCCACAAAGGCTATATCCATAGCTCTTTGAAAAGTGGCTCCAGCATTAATTAATCCAAAAGCATTTTATCATACATGAAAGTTCCCAAGGGAGTAGTAAAAGCTGTTTTTTTTATCATCAGGATGCATGGCAATTTGATTATATCCTAAAAAACCATCAACCATAGAAATTCTTTGTGCACCAACCACCTTCTGCAATATTTGTTCTATTTTTGGCAAAGCGTAATTATCCTTCAATGAATACCTATTCAAATTTTTAAAGTCAACACACAGCCTGATTTCTCCATTCTTTTTCCTGACAGGAACTAAATTGGCAACCCATGAACAATACCAGAGGGGAACAATGATCTTGGCATCTAATAACTTCTTCACCTCTTTTTCAATAAGAGGAAACAAAGTTGGATTTATCCTCCTTAATTTCTGTCTGAAAGGTTTAAGATTCGGTTTTAAAGGCACTTTATGTTGTATAATTCCAGTATCATATGTTTTCAAATCTTCATATGACCAAGCAAAAATATCAACATACTCTTTTAACAACTTAATGTACATGTTCCTCTGTTCTGTTGTGAGTGTTTTTGAAATCTTCACCATTCTAGGATGTTCAGGAGTGCCAATATTACAATCCACCACATTTTCTTCTGAAGATTGTACAACAAGTTTTAAAGGTGTATCATCTTTTGAAAATATTCTTTCTAATGGCACCAAACCTTTAGGAATTAAATTACTTTTAAGTTCAATAATCTTGTGACCAAAAATCTCATTTTCCGCAATATATTCAAAATATTCAACCTCATCATCTTCTTCTTGATCAATTAGGGAATTGGAAAACTCACCTATCAGTTCTAAAAACCTTTTTATTTCAATGTCATCTTCAAAAACTTTCCATTGCTTTACATTGTCAGGCACAGAAGGTCTACACCTAACCTCAATAGGATACTTTAGCTGTGTTGTTTTGGGAATTCTAAAATGTGTGGCTGCTAGGGCCAAAGAATTAGCAGTTTGGTTATGGTCCCTAGGAATATAAGTTATTTTAAAAGCCACAAAATAATTGTCTATCATATCCCATACTTCATTACGGTACACTTTCAGCAAATCTTGTTTCACTTGATAATTGTTCCTCACCTGCTGAACAACCAACTCGGAGTCGCCATATACAGAAATCTGTTGAATGCCTAAATCTTTTGCAGCTTTCAATTCTAACAACAAAGCTTCATATTCTACAGTATTATTGGTGGTAATAAATTCCAATTTATACATTAATTTTACTGTTTCACCACCAGGAGATATTAAAAGAACCCCTGCATGATCCATCAAAGTATAATTGCCAAAGTTCATCTTCTTGTTCCCTAGTGCATTTAACTAGCTTTTCTTTTTCAATGTGTAACAAACCAGTAGTATTATAATCATCACTAAAATGCAACATACAAGTACCCAAATCTTTGTCAACAGCATACAAGGGATGATTTGTAGGGTTCTTGTCAGCTTTCACAATAGAGGCAAATTGTAATTCTCTATACAAGCTTCTATTTTCTCCTCCAAATTCAGGAATGGTGGCATATGATAAATCCATTTGTAAAGTCCCACCAAACTTCTTTGCCCAAGATATAGAGAGGAGCAGTCCAAATTTAGGTGTAATGTCTACTGCTACCACATCCATAATCACACTCTTCATTGGTAGCTGAGCCAAACTGACAACCATATCTTTAATCACTCCTAAACATTTTACAGCTCGTGAATCAGAAGCATACAAATCATGATTGGGTTTTGTTATACTCAAACTTAGATCCTCCATAACATCTTTTGGCATTAGGTTGTGTGATGCTCCTGAATCCAAAAGACAGTTATGTATCATCTCTTCATGAATAGTTAGTGTGATGTAAAAAGGAGTTGATGCACCTGCTTCATTTTCAGTTTTTTCTGCCAGGGCTGATCCAATAAATATTTTAGGGATTTCTTCTTGTAGATTCACTATATCAGAGAAAGGATGACTATTTGTTCAACCAATCATTTTTAGAACTGAATTTTTGTAAGAGGGATTCTTCATTAACTTAGTAAAAGGCATAGGAATCTTGATTTTTCCTAATTCATTTTCCAGGTTAAAATTTTGCACACTTTTGTTTATCTCTTCAACTTACACATTTTTATTTTGTTTACCTTGAGTTTGTTTTTTCTCCAACATAGTATCAGACTGCTTTTTAGGAGGTACAACTACCTTTTTCTTAGGATTTTGAACTACTTGCTTTGGACCTGACCTCAAATTAAAATTTTTCTTTGGTTCAGTCTAGTATGTATCAGCAGTTACAGCAGTCACTTCAAGATTTAAATCATTTTCTTTTTCAAACAAATCAACATCATAATATTCTGAGTTTAAAAAATCTTCTTCAGTCACAAAACCTTCTGTTAACTATTCCCCAAAATAGTTCATATCCTGATCCGTATCCTCAAAGAATACTTCCTCTTCAATTTCTTCTTCATCACCTACATTATTCTGGAGTGGTGGTGGTACTTTTTGGTCCTCAGTTTCTCTCCTTTCTCGTTGTATATCATTGTTTCTTCTTTCTCTAGGAATGAAATGAGGTGCAAACTGTCTTCTGAATTGGTTTTGATTATGAGGGTTTCTATCACCCTCTTGAACAGGTTTATTTGAATTCTTCTCTAGTTCCAACTTGTTTAATTTTGCTGTCAAGATCTTAACTAGCTTGGCCATTTCATCAATTTTGCTTTCTACAGAGTGGGATGTTGAAACCCTTGGAGTTGCCTCTTTCTTTCCCTTCCTGTCATATATTTGTTGAGCTTTATTTCCCTTCAATCTATTAGAAGCTAATATATTGGACTCCACTTCTAATACTGCATCCTACATGTTCAGTAAAGTAACATGTCTTGTTTCTCTTAAAAGTAGGGAAAATTCATGATCGAAAGCATTGGAATATGTGATTTTTGCAGATGTTTCTGAAGGTTTTATCTTTGCAGGAATTCTGCCATACATTTTATTGAATCTCTTCAAAAAATTAGCTATGGTTTCATCTTTCTTTTTCCTAAGGGCTCCAAACTCAGTGATGTAATATGTATGATCCTTGGTATTACCCCATTGTCTCGTGAAAAGGTCCTGAAGCTCTTCTATGATAGTGATAGAATTTGCAGGAAACTCCGTGAACCATTTTCTGACATCTCCATCAAGACTCTATGCAAACATCCTCATCCATACATCCTTGGCCTTAATAGTCTTATTATCAGCATATCTGAGAAAATCCTCCTAGTGCTCCTTAGTTGTAGTTTCACCTTGTCCATTAAACCTAGGCAAGTATTTTTGGTAATCACCCCCAGGAAGTGCATTAAAAGGCTGAGGCAAAACTAAAGCTGCATACCTAGCTACAACCATTCGGTCCATCATATCTAATGGCTGATTTTGGTCTGCCATCTTTAAGTTGATTGGTTTTGGTGATGGAAAAACTTGACTAGAACTTGGATGGAATGGGGTTTTACCAACTTTGAGATGAAATAGAGGAATTTTTCTAGGAGATATTGTCTTTGCTTTCTTGAAGGATTGAGGATCAATGAAAACTTAAAAATTACTGACACGAATTATAGGCTTCAACCAAGGTGATTTTTGTTCTTCTTCCTTCAAAACAGATAAAGGTGATGAAATATCTAACTGATCAGGGTTCCATAGGGCTGGTGATGATTGAGACCTTCTGATCTTCCTAGATGTTTTCAGTATCTGTTTTGGGTTTGAAACACCCAGCTGTAAAGGTGAACTAGGTATGTTTCTTGTTCCAACTCCCTTAGTAGCCACTATGAAAAACTGGTTAAAAGTAGTCTTTAAGATTTGTTGGTTTAAGTTCACCTCTCAAAACCAGTGAAATGATAAGTATCCCAGGGAAAATAGGTTTTCAACTTTTTCCCCGGCAACGGCGCCAAAGATGTTTGTGCCAGAATTTGTTCTCAGACTATAGAAGAACAAGCCAATACAATCTCAATAATCACAATAAAGTAAAATAGGGTTTTCTAGGGTTTTTGTTGAACAGTTTGAAGACAAGAGGGAAAAAATTCATAAAACCAAAGTAAACACTAAATCATGAGCATTTAAATGACTGAGATGCATAACATATAAACCAAAATCCAACAGAATAAACACAGTACTAAGTTTCACCCACAGTTAGCAAGTATTTCAAGCACAAAAACATTAAATAGGAAATGAATATACCAACTAAGTAATTAACATAAATTAGAAATGAAACCAGTCAATAATATGAAGGGCATATAGTGCATATATTTCATAATTCAGTCCTCAAAAACACATAAGCGTCTTTCACTTAGCTCATAAACAAAGCCTTATAACCTCCCCTTGTTAGCAAAAAATCAAACCCATTGTCTTCTTTCAGACTTACATTTATCCCATTCCTTCAAAATCGGTTGAATAACTGAACCCTGATTGCTTTTAGGCTATCTCTTGAATAATTCAATCTAAACTATCATTATACAAAAATAAAATGACTTTCCAAACTTAACTAATAACTAAGTTTCTTAACTAACTTTACAAGTCTTTAGCTGCTTCAGCTAGTAAAGCACTTCTCTCCAAGTCGTGAGATTTCCTTCTAGCTTTCAAGTGATTTGCCTCCAAATATGCAACCCTCCTTGTTAGCTCCTTGTTCTGCTGAGTCAGCTCCTGGATAGTCTACTTTAGCTGTGTCAATTGATTCTCTATTTGCATTTTCCTTTTAAGAGCTTCCCTAGAAACTGCAATTAATTCCTGGTAATGACTATTAACCTCTTCCAAGTCTTCTCTAAATCTCATGTTTGCAGCAACTAATCCATCATTAGTTTCATGCATATATTCAATTTGATGCTTGTTTTGCTTAATGCTTCTTTGCAGGTTTTCTTTTTCAAAATCAATACATTTGTCTCTTGATATTGTTTGCATCCCTTCTGGTATCCATGGGATTTTCAGTTTCTTATAGATTTCTTCATCCTCCTTCATAAGTTCTATGAAGTTCCCAGGAATCTCTGGATGTTCTTCAGCTTCAACATTGTAGTGAACCTCTTCTTCAATTATCTCTCTTTTCTTCATACAAGAACTCTTTATATCATTTTGTTACTGTTCTTGAAACATTTGATTTCGAATCTCCATGAAAATTTCAGAGATCTTAGTATCAGCAAAGACACATTTATCTTTTAACGCTTTTTATTTTTTATCTTTCATAACTTCCTTGCTGTCATATCCACCACTGTCCAATTCCTCTTGAGATGATGAATTTTCTATTGTTGTAACCTTTACCTTAGCCAATTTGGGATTCAGTAGCTTTTTCATGTTTAACCTAAGTTTGTTCTTCGGCCTTGTCGTAGGTCTCCAAACTACTCCAACCTCTTCCAACATCTTCAGAGCCTTTCCTTGATGAGTTATTGAGGCAAATTCAACAACCTTCATTCTTTTATTTCTAGACAATGTTTCCTCATCACAATGAGTGTGGATTTCTTGCTTAACACAAACCCTAGCTTCATTAGTAATAGGAACTCTAGTCTCATTAGACAAGTATTTTTCATCCTCTTCTGACAGTACTGTAATAGGGATTTGCTTTTTCTCCTTAATATCTTCTTTTACAAATTGAACTGGTTCTGCAGGTAAAACCTCTTCAACTGGTTTGAAATCCTTCATCTCTGAATGTAAAACTTTTTTTTCCTCAACATTAACTTGCTGTGCAAACTCAATGTTTTCATTTTCCTGATTTGAAGCTTCTCCTAGTTTATTAGTTTCTTCATCTTTGACTATGTCCTTATTTATAAGCTTCTTAATCACAGTTTGACCCTTATCTACCTGTCTCTTTTGGGACTATTCCTCTTGCTTAGTCTTGAAACCTGACCAAAATAAGAAGTGCTCCCATGTCTTTTCTCTTTTATGCAATACAGTACTTATGATGAGTTTTATGAGCCCATGGTGAAAAACTAATTGTTTTGTATGGACCTGGTGTTCTCTCACTCTACATGACATCTTCTGTAAGCTTTTCAAAAAGAAGAAAGGAAGATTCATTTTAGATTCATGACTGAGATGTTGAAGAAATATGAAATGATATTTAAACACAAAGCCAAATCTCCCCTCACAGGTGACATAGCTTTGTAGGATTTTGATAGGTTCAATCCACTCAGTTTTAAAGTTTTGAATGGGAACACCTTTTCCCCAGTCTGCTATTACACCTGGAAGCAAATATCTATGAGCATCAAAGGTGAAGGGCACCTTTTTGAACCAAAATTCTCCTAGAATCCCTATTTGNTTTATTCCAAGACATTATGTTAAATTTTATGCTAAGTTGTAAATGATGACTCAGCAGAGTCAAGGATATTGAATGTAATTTTGAATATTTTAATTATAAATAAATAAAATAGGAGACAACAGCTTGGGACAGCTGTTAAAAAGAGTGTTACTAGTCAAGTTGGTGGAGGAGACCGGGTGGAGAGAAAAAAGATAAGTGGCAGCATCCTCAAACATTTTGAATGTTGGAGGTGTCAACCTCCCTACATTTGGGGTCATGATTCCCCAAGAAAGTGGGATCAGAGCAGATGGCTTAATTAATGACAACTAACCCAAAAAAGACCTAGGCAATCTTAATAAAAAAGCCCATTAAAGAGAGCTGAGGCTGCTCATTCCAAGAAGAGAACCATTCAGGTGAATGTACTTCATAGGATTTCATTGGTAAGGGAATTTGTGGAATGTGTTTGAGGGGTAAACTACAGAAAGTGATCTAGTACAACTTTTCAGCTGAAAGATCTTACTGCTAAGTGCAGAGTTAGTATTGATTCATTGGACTAGTATCTTGTTGTATGCTCCACCAGTTCTCAGCCAAGGAGACCATGAACAGGCTTGGGGATCCTGAGAAGTTGTTGTTTGAGTGCTCTCTAGGAGTTGGTAGGGAGGAACGGCCTCCCAACGCTGTTGTTGTCCAACTTAAAACATGTTCTACAGTCTTTTATTTACTGTGTTAAATTTTTATATCTGAGAATGAATGAATAATGAATGATTTATATGTTTTGTAGTAAACTGTTAAAGCTTGTAATCTTGTAGTTATTTGAATGTTGAATCTCTACTTGATGAAAAATAATCCTACATGTGTTTTTCCACATCTGGAATGGACCAGACTGTACTCTAGCATAGGCAATATAGTTTAAAGTAGATGAAGGATAGGAAAGAAATTTGAAATGAATAGAGTTATTTATGTTTTTCAGAGTATCGAAATCTTTTCTTGCTGTAGATAGTTGCTTCCAAAAAAGAATATTAATCTTCCTAGTTATGTTATTGTTAAAACCAGAGTGTGTATTAAGAATGCTAGAAAAAGAAATTGTCATATTACTTTACTGATAGCAATGTGTTCAAGTAGGTAAGTTATCCTTTTACATAGTACTTTCTTTTACAAACTATACATCTAACCTGAAATAGAGGAAATAGAAACATCTCAGTTATAATGCTTATTTATTTATGGTTCTGTTAGTTTATATCATTTACTAATATTAATAGCTAACTTAACCTACAACTATTCGAACCCTAAGTAAGGATTGGTAACCTAATTAAATTCTAAAGACAAACTAATTCAAGATAAGGAATATCTTAATAAATAACTTATTTAACTCTCGCGGTATTCTTTTCCTTAGAATCAAAACAAATAAAATACATTAGTAACCTATGCTTTAAGTATTATTAACAAGGAACTGTCCTTTAACTTTTACAGACAAATTATATATGTAAAGGAGTAATGACAGGGTTGAAAATCCTCATTTCTTTTTATCAAGCTTACAAAAATAATTCTATTTAATAAACTAAACTATTATAGACTATTCTCAGTATTTATTAATAAAGTATATGTGCAAATACATACTTAAGAAAATATAGTAAATTCGCAGATAATATTATTAACATAAAAAATATCATTTATAAATTAATAATTCTTTTAACAAACTGAAGGAATCTTAAAGAAAGAAGCAAAGTTTATTTCCATAAACCCTAACCTGGAATTCCTCGAGCCATTAAAATAATCTTAAATTCTTTTGACAGCAATAAAAAATAATTAAATAACAATACAGAAATTATTTTCTTAAAGGTTAAATAGGGTAAAAACCCTAGCTCGTATTTCTGAGTAGAAACTACCTAGTAATCTTATATATGCAAATCCATTACACTAGTAACCTAGGATAAACAATCGACTTATTCTTTTGATATAAACGTTTGAAGAAAAATTTAATTTATTTACACAGAGGTAAAAATACAAATACATAAAGGAGAACAAATTTAAGCTCAAGACATATTGTCTTAAAAATATTTACATTATATCAACAAGCCCAAAGACTGAATGTAAGTCAAACATTAACAAAGTACAAAATAGTAGCTAGAAGCCAAGCACCCATATTAAGATATGGAGTATACACAAATATTATCAATTGATTACAAACTGTAGGTTCATTACTAATATGAGAGGAGAGCTTCACAAATTTCAATTTGAAGTCGAAGTCACCTTACGACAAGCAAGGGTTTTAACCAAAACAAAAGCTATAAAAAAATGAAGGACAACAACCCAATACTGGGTGCAACATGACAGAGACTTTGCAACTGCAAGAGTCTATACAAGTAGGGGAATCCATATTCGAAACTGGATCTTACCGTGAACGAATCATGGATCCATTGTACAGCACGACGGTAATCCTTGGAGATGAGCCAACCTGTATCATAAGGAACCCAAGTTATTTAAAATTCATAAAACCTTATGCGAGAAGAACAATAAATAGCCTTAGCTCTTAATTATCATTTTCTTTACTCACCTTAACTGGAACTGAAAGTGATGGAGCCCCATATGAACAATAAAACTACAACCAGCATCAAGAAGAACCGAACCCTCATTCTCACCGAGGATGGAGATGACAGACTCTGGTATTTTCACAACTAACAGTAGAGGTGTGGGTAAGCCTAAGCAATGGAAACAAGGAGTCTGCAAGCATGGATTCGGACTGTCACTACATGCAAATAGGTAAACTAAAATCCACAACCCTAAGATGAAGGAGCTACACCATCACATACAATAATCCCAATCTTTCACCAAGGATAGACCACGACAGAAGGAGCAGTAAAAAGGAGTTTCAAGCAGCGGTAAGCCGTGTGCAAAGAGAAGTAGTGAACTCTGGCCAAAGAAATAAATTACAGTGAAGGCGAATGATAGAACCCAACTCAAGGGATCAAGACATGACAAACCCAACGAGGGAGCCTCTGTAGCTATCTGCAACTCACGGCCGCCATGGGAGTTTGCAGAGCAGCCCACAGGGCTAACGCAAATGACGAAGATCGAATGAGCCAAGGTTTAGGGTTAAAACTATTTATGCAACCAGTGCATGGCCAAGAAACATCTGCATGGTCGAAAACATTTTAATCATGCAGTGGGTCGACTTTCCATAGTCACCTGCATTTTCATAATAATCAATTTAATCACTAATGATTTCATCAAAACCACATCCTAGTTTGCATGGGTATCAATCATACTGTATCATTTAAATGCTTGGTGCATAGCTCATTGTTGGTGTGGTTTGCAACGATATTATAACGTTGAATTCATATATAACATAAATCTTAACCTCGTAACCCAAAAAGAAATACATTATATAATTCATCAATAACCAATGTTATGAGATATCGCTAGTAAAAGCTAGTGAGGTTTATGTTTATGTTTGCATAGCAAGTTATACTAATGAGCATCGTGGGGAAACTTTACAAAGTCATTTTAACATCATCGTTAGTTATATGCATAGTATACATGTGAGCATTAACCCCTTTCTAATTGGTTACAATTCATCAAAGTTTGTATAATCATATCACCATTGTGAAATAGGTTGTGCAATAACTAAGTTGTTGTTAATAGTCTTTTAAGATAAATATGAAATCATTGTGTTATAAACAGTTTAGTGAATAGTGTATGAATAGCTATCTATTAGTTCCAAATTCCTTTTGTGGTGGTGAAATTGATTACACATCATTCAACTTGTGTAATGTGCATAGTGTCGTTTGGGTAGGATCATAAACATTATGCAAATGTAACACTAATAAAACCTTTTATGTCGATAAACAAATAGTTTATGCACATTTTTTTTAATCTTAGAAACTAGCAAAGTTTGATAGAAAACTATGTAATGGTAAAGTGAAATGTAAGAACATTTCCTATGAACTCTGCTACTTAATACAGATACATGAGATCTTACCTTAGAAGTTGTGGCAGTTTTTCATTACTTGGAATATAGTTTTACATTCTTACCAAATTACTAAGGTTAACATAAGATGAAAAGATTGGCTCAATAAGAAAAACACCAACCCTATAAGTTGTTCTTAGATAGAACCTAATACAAGAATTGTAATATAGAATTGCTAGGGTATGTTTTTTTCTTAAATAAAGAATATCAAGCAGATAAAATAAATTGTTCAGAACCAAAGGAAGTAGTACTGTCGCTACATACTCTACAGGAAGAAATACAATCATCTGAACTTCATTTACTATAGCAACAAACAAAAACAAATTGTGTTACCTTGCTAAAGTAGGTTGGATTACAGCAGCTTATAATCTAAGCCTATTAATTGCAAATAGAAATATTGTAGGATGCGTTATGAATTTAAAGACGATACTCGACCATTTATACCTGTAAACCTGTAAGAATAAATAATCCATCTGTGTTAGCATAAATGCTAAGCAAGCCCCGGAATTGAAAGTCAGATTCCACCTACTGTCATAAATAGAACTCATCAGTAAACCAAATATAGAATTAATGTGCAAGATAAACTTAAGATTGTGTTAATAAGAAAACTGCTGAGTTAACATAATCGAGTTTATGCAAAATTAATCTATTAACTGTTTCTCTTTTTTCTAGCCGTTAACTGTTAATAAACTACAGTCTCAACATTTTATGTTATTTCAAAATTTTAAATTTTTGTGAAAATTTGGGGTTTATACATTGTTGCTTCTGCTAGTAACTCCCTGGTTAATTTGAATTTCAAAATGTCAAAAGACACTACATCCTTGTCTAAACATTGAGCAAACTTATAAGAAACCTCTGAATGATAACGTTCAATCTTTTCAAAGAACACTAACCATCCTGCTTCTGCAAACAACTGTGCACAATCTGGAAAGTTTTTTACCCAGCTTAAGTCTGAGGGTTCTTCCCTATTGGTATTTCCACTCTTTTTCATTTTGAAATATTGTCAACAACTTCTATCAATACAACACACTCTGAATGTCTTTCAAGCTGGACAATATTTTAACTTCATTATTGAGCATCCATCATTTAGTATCAATTAAGCTTAACAACTAACCGTCTGCCCTCAATTCAGTCATTAATCTTCTGTTTAGAAAAAACCCAAATTAATAACCTTGGAAATTAGTTCATAGCCTACCTGTTAAAACCACTAATCCAGCTACTGGAATCCTATTCTCCTGTTTGTTAGGTGTCGAACTGCATGCTCCAATCTACTCTGACCACTTTGAGAACTGCAGACAACCGCTCCAGAAAGCCCTAATTTTCGCTCTGTTTCAAAATTTTGATTTTCAAGTACTAATTTTTTGCCATGATCTTCACCTGCTCTACATGCACTTCAGAAAAAAATGTGATTCAAAACGCCTTTGTCTCATTATGGTCTGCTATCATTATTGCATCACTTCTACAAGAAACCACCACAATTCACCTTCATGATAATATTCACACTTGTCACAATGATTAATATTTCAATGTTCCCATGGTATCGACGTCTCGCATGACTAACAATTAATTCTTTTTTAGCATCGGCGATTGGAGGTTCAAGACTAAACGAATCAACACTTCCCATTACTAACTTGTCGGCGATCGAAAACAATAATATCTAATGCATCGGAACCTCAAGACACTATGCTGCCACAGTGTCAGCGCTTTAGACCACTAGCTTCATGATCGGTGATCGAAAGCTCTATCAACTATCTGGTCGGTGCTTTAAACCATTGTGTTGACGCTTTAGACCACTATGTTGCCGCAGTGTCAGCACTTTAGAGAACTAAATCTCCACAACGTTGAAAGATGATTTTTAACTTTGCATGACTTTCTTGTAGCGTCTATGTGCATTGTTTTTTGGCTTGCACTACAAGAAAATTCAAGTTAATGATTTTCAAAAATTAATCTCATGATATAGGTTTAAACTTGGTTTAAGAGTCCTAATTAAACTTTTATTTTATTTTTTAGACTTTTTAATCCATATAAGCCTTATATAAGCCCTTTGATCATGAAATCAAACCAAAACCTGTAAAAATAAACTAAAAAGAATCAAATAACATGAAAGCTAAAGGGAAAAAACTCAAACTATCCCAAACAACAAAATTTTCTAGGAATAAAGAATAAAGCCAAACTTCAAAACATAAACAAAAGTATTAAAATATGAAAAACAAAAACATGACCTAACAATGTCGATTCCATTAACATTGTACTTGTCGAAGTGTTGGTGTTGTTCGACTGATTTGGGCTTTGCCTTCCTTGGCCATATTGTTTATTCCTGCATTCATATGCATAATGGCCAAATTTCTTACAATAATGACATTGAATTTTTTATTTATCAAACCTCTGGCCACTTGGTTGACCTGGGTTCTAATTATCTCCTCTACCACCAAAATTTGCAGGACTTCTGCCTTGTCCTCCTCTAGAAGAGCTTCTTCCTCTGCCTCTGAAGTTGTTTCTCCCCTTGCCTATACCATGTTTTATAGATTATTGTGTTGCTAATGCACCTTCCAATGATTTTTGTGTTCTGTTGAGTCTGTGTTCATGATTGATGAGTGAAGTTTACAGCTAATCAATGGTAAACAACAACATGTCTGTGTGTTCTTCCAAGGTCACAACCAAGTTTTCAAATCTTGGGGGAAGACTTCTGAGAATTTTTTCAACAACTCTTTTGTCTTCTATGTCTTCTCCATGAGATTTTAGTTGGTTTATGAAACCAACAAATATGGTGTAGAATGTGTCTACAGTCTCTAAATATTTCATGGACAGAGATTCAAAGTCTCTTCTCAGAATCTGCAACTTGGATATCCTTACCTTATCCAAACCTTGATAGGTGGTCTCCAATGTGTCCCATGCTTGCTTAGCATTAATTTTTTCTTCTAATCTTGGAGTATGCTTTCATGCATGGGTTATTGTATGTAAAATAGAGCTTTTCCATATTTCTTTCTGTTAGATTTTTATCATTCAAGCTAGCATTATATTAAGATCTTTAACTGAGAGAATAACAAGCACAACAATCAAACACAAGAGACAATAGACACAAACATTTTCCTCAGGGAAACCATAAAGGAGAAAACCCCGCAACTTCCTCAGAGATAGAATCAGCACCAAAAGTAAAACCCAAAAACATAAAGATGATCTCCCGACAGTAGTAGTCTCTCTCTCTATTATCTCGAAAACTTCTTCTCTCACTCATGCTCCCCAATGAGTGAGTGTGTGTGTGATAAATAGAGAGTCTCACTCTCTATTTATATTCTTTCATTCACTTAATGTCGACTCCAACATGTCGGCCTCACTTATCAATTACTTACTAGAGCTGACATCTCTAGGAGAGTCTAATAACCCTAGTGCCCCACAACTTGTGGGGACTTTGCCCCTCCGACCAATAAGGAGGGTTATCCTTAACAAAATGGTGGGGCCTATTTCACCGACTTACAATAACTCACTTAGGGCCAACTTCTCTAGGATAGTATAATAACCCTAGGGCCCCACAACTGCGGGGACTTTAACCCTTCAACAATAGGAGGGTTACACACAATCACTTGACATGACTTGTTTACATTATAGAAACTCCCAATAAAAACATCAGGGCATGACATGACTCAATTACATTACAAAAACTTCCTGGAATAAACATCGAGGTATAATACATAATATATACAAGTGAATACATTCTCAAGTTACAATTACATCAACACTCCCTCTTAACTAGGAAGGTATTCTCTTGACAGAATTTATTAGCACAAGTATTCTTCTCTGTATCATCTGGATCATCATCAAGTCCTCATCATATTCAAGTCATCTTCATCTAGATCTGGATCATCACTCGATATAGATCACCATCACTGGATTTGGATCATCATCACTGGATCTAGCTCATCACTTGATCTAGATCATCTCTGGTTCTAGAACATCTCTACTGGATCATCATCATAAGTGCTATCTCTTGATTCTTCTCGTCACAGAAAGTTCTACAGGGCTAGCCCTTTTTCATGCTAATTGTAGGCCTAGCCTCCATGTAGGTATTTTCCAGCACTTATATCTGAACCTAAGTCAGAATGGCCCACCCAACACTTACATTGGATCATGTAGGAACCAATCCTATAATCACATCAGAAAGGCATGCCCAACACTCACATCTCACCATGTGGGAACACATCCCACAACCCTTTCAGAAAGGCCCAGTACTCACATCTGACAATGAGAGGAACTAATCCAGTCATCTATGTTAGAAAGGCCCAACACTTACATTCGACCATGCAAGGAACCAATCCTACCTACATGTCGAAAGGGCTCTGCACTTACATCTGATCATGTAGGAACCAATCCTATAATCACCTCAAAATGGCTTTGCGCTTACATTTGATCATCTAGGAACCAATCCTACAGTCAAATCATAATGGCTCTGCACTTATATCTGATCATGTAGGAACCAATCCTACAGTCACATCAGAATGGCCCTCAGTCCCAGATTGAGTGTTCCTGGTAACTGACTAGGTGCCTCCATTCCAATATTGGTATTCAACACTTATATCTGATCATGTAGGAACCAATCCTATAGTCACATCAGAATGGCCCTTAGTTCTAGACTGAGTGTTCTTGGTAACTAACCAGGTGCCTCCATTCCAAGAATGGAATTCAATGCTTATATCTGATCATGTAGGAACCAATCCTACAGTCACATCAGATTGGCTCATCACTCATATCTGACATGCAAGGAACCAATCCTCTCATCATGATAGAATGGCTTAGCCCTTACATCTGACCATGGAATGAACCAATCCTCTCACCATGTCAGAATGGCTCACAGACTCATCACTTCCCCTTGGAGGGAAACTTAATCTAGAGAACACCAAGCTTCTTCCTGAAGTACTCAAACTTTACTCTGGCCAATGGCTTAGTCAACACATCAACTATCTGTTCATCTGTCGCAACATACGGGAGCTTCACTGCTCCTCTCTACACCATATCCCTGATATAGTGATATTTGATCTCGATATGCTTCGACTTGTCATGGAACACCAGGTTCTCTGACAACTTCACACAACTCTGGTTGTCACAATATATACAAGTAGCATCTAACTGGAGATCAAATAAATCAGACAATAGATTCCTCGGCCATACTACCTCACAACTAGTTGAACAAGCTGCGACATACTCTGCTTCAGTTGTACTTAGTGCCACACAGGATTGCTTCCTACTAAACCAAGAGATCACACCTGATCCCATACTGAAGCAACACCCTAAAGTGCTCTTCCTATCGATTGCACTACCTACCCAATCTGAATCAACATAACCCTTTAGGTTAATATTCTAATTCACATCATACTTGAGCCCATAATCAACTGTACCCCTCAGGTACCTTATAATATGCTTTGCAGGAATCAAGTGAACATGTATCGAATCTGTCAAGAACTGGCTCAAGGTATTCATAGCAAAGCAAATATCTGGTCTCGTATTCATCAGGTACATCAAGGAACCAATCATCTAACTATACATTGTAGCATCAACAGTCTCTGATGAAGCAACACTCAATAGATTCAGGTTCGATACCATAGGTGTGGTCATGGCCTTGCAATCCATCATCCCTCGTCCTAGGGAGACTCCATCAGCATTCTTCCACACCTCCATGCCTAGAAATCAGTGCATCATATCCAAGTCTTTCATCTCGAACTCGGCAGCAAGTCTCCTTCTTGCAACTTTAATGAGTTCCTCTTTTCTATCAGGAACAAGTCTTCAACATATAACAGGAGCATCACTGGTCTTTCGACTTCAACCTTGAAGCAAAGGTTGGAATCCGCTTTACTATCAGTAAATCTTAGAGTCATCAGTAATCTATCCATCCAATCATACCATGTCAAACCTCAGGATCTTCTGCAGTCACTCCCTCTAAAGCAATGCATCATTCTTCCTCTGTGTTTCATACTCTATGCACTGAAACATTCTGTACCATAGTGGCAAGTAGCTTCCTCTGCTACTAATATTCTGTGTATCCATCTAAGGTTACTAGATACCAAGATCCTATATATTGAAAACATTCTTCTCGCACCCATATGTGAGTTTCTCATCCTCTTCAAGCTCCTCATGTATGTATTATCTCATGGGTGTATTCTGAGCTCATACAAGGCCTTATTTCATTTGCACACATGATTATTCCTGTCATGTGTCTCAACTCCCACTGGATGCAAATGTATCTTTGTAGTCTATGCCTTCTTTTCATGAGAATCCTTGTGCTATGAATCTTGTCTTGTATCCCATGATGTTTCCATCTACTACATGATGGAACTATGAACTTCCCTTTATGTATTGATACTACATCCTAGACATCATTCTTCTTGAACTGGTATTCCCTTTCTTATTGGTTACTTCTTCATCTCTGGAAGGTTCTACATCGATGATGTCGCTGCATGCATCATATTATTCTTCCTCTTGAACTGTCATCACTTGTTCTTCGGAACAAGTATCATCCTTATTTTCTTGTAGGTGATTTTACGCGATCTTTCCTACAAGTCAAATGCATTATTTGTATGGTTAGAAACATTTCATCAACCATATTCATAATGGAAAATTCTTATGCGTAATTATATGATCATGCAACTATTTTAGCCAATACAACAATCATCCATATCTCACGAAAACTTTCTAGATGCCTTCCATCTCTACCAGGACAACATTGAGATTGTGCACTAATCCAATATGCCAGCAAAGAGGTTTCATTCTAGATAAGTAGCAATGGACAGTTGTGTAGCACCATGAGCTACTTACCCATCACATGTGTATTAGTAGTATAATGTCATTAATGCAAACATTCTATCATGCATAATACATCAACTGAATATAAAAAAATGCATAACAAAATAATATTATGAAATGACAATTGAATACTTATCTTTATTTGTTTCATGGGTAGACTCTGTCTTCAGCCTTCAGCTTCATCATCTTCTTCATTCATAATAGCATCGTTTCTTATCCAAATGCTAAGATGGATAAGAGTTTCTTCAAGAGTTGAGTTCTTCATATTCTTCATCACTTGAGGGATCTTCTTTGGATGGTGAGAGCTTGATCTTCCCATCTTCTTTTCTCTTATTATGAGTCGAGCTTCTTCTTGTGTGTGCTCTTCCCAGAGTCTGCTGAAAGTAACCACTTCCTTTTGGAACACATTCCTTGCATGAATGAATCCCATGATCTGGGAGGCCATTCAAGGTGGCTATCCCACTTCTCCATTCTCCAATTCTTCTTCTACTGCTACAAATTGTTCTTTTATTTGAGAGACCCTCGTAAAGTATGACTGTATGGTCTTTGCATTCTAGATCTTCACATTCTTCAACTAGTTTCTTAAGGTCATCTTCTGATTTATGTTCTTCCCTTCAAATATCTTGGTCAAGGAATCAAACATCTCTTTCAATGTCTTTAGGGAAGACACTTGTGGTACAAGGTGTTGGAATATAATAAACCCACTCATAAAATAATTAATCATTATTTGATTAATTTCCTACCCACTAGCTTAGATAGTTGGCATCCACTTGCACCTTAGAGTCAACACTTTCCATGTATATCCTATAAATGATTTATTTCTGATTCTAGGTTGATCTTGACCACTTTATGGCCATCCAAAATTGGTAACTGCACTTTACAATAGATTCTGCTTTATCCTGATTTTCTATGGATAAGCTAAAGCTAGTCAACTAGGAAACTGAAAGCTTTTGTTGCCAACCCATCCTCCATTATTTTCTCTCCATA
This sequence comes from Pseudotsuga menziesii, assembly GCA_001517045.1. Lineage (NCBI taxonomy): Eukaryota > Viridiplantae > Streptophyta > Pinopsida > Pinales > Pinaceae > Pseudotsuga > Pseudotsuga menziesii. Next base: position 279,484 of record LPNX010496939.1, on the reverse strand, counting down.
TTCTAGGATTTGCAAGTATTTCCTTCACTCATCATCACTCACACATGCTATTTCTATTTTGTGAGGTGCTTGGTAGATTGGGAAAGTGCTTTAGTCAACTATGGGGTTTATCATAATTAGTAAGCCTGCTTTATGAGCTAGCTTGAGTTTTCTTCATGCAACTCCTTTTTCCTTTATAAGGATGTATTACCTATGTAATAATATCAATTATCATTTATTGATCATTCATTAATGTGTGTTGATTAATTATTATTCTTCTCTCCTTATGCTAATTCTCTACAATTCTCTGTGATATTAATGGTGTGCCTAGATCCTTAGCCTATTTATGAAATTCCTTATGCCATCAAGGCTTAAGAATTTCTACATGCTATCAGAGCTAAGGTTCTCAAAGTTCAAGTTCTACATGGTATTAGAGTTGAGGATATCAAAGCTCTACATGATATCAGATCTTTGAGAGTTCATGAATTAATCCTCCTTTTTCAGATTTGCAGGTTTATTTTGCAGGTTCAACTTCGAATGGATTCAAGAGTATCAGTTCCTCTTCTTTCTCCATTCACAAGCTATTTAGAGTGGAAATTGAAAATGATTTCATATCTAAAGCGACAAGGTCTCTATGAGATATCTATTGGAGCTAGTGAAGAGTCTTATGAAGAGCCAAGTTACTGGTTGAATGACTGTGATAGAGCAATTGGAGCTATTTGTCTAGCTATCTCTCCATGCATGCATTACCTTATTGATTATGTTGATTACCCAAAGGATCTCTGGACAACATTGGATAGAGTTTTGGGAAAGGACAATGAGGATCCTTCTAGCTATGTGGAGAGTGCCTCTAGCTCCTCAATGATTTCTCTCTCTCAAGATGTCTCGGCCTCTACAGTCTCTAATGAAGTTGATCATGAAGAAGACGTTTCTCATATAGTTCCTATTGCTACTACTCTGTTTGATTCTAATGCTTCCTCCTTCAATCAAGAAGCAAATATTGAAAAGCCATCCTTTTCTGTGTTTCCTGAAGTAGAAGATATTGATTCATCTTCTTATGATGTTGTTAATGAAAAAGAAGTGACTAATGGAGGTGCTATTGCTATTGATGATTCACTCACACATTTAGTGTTCTCTATGTCTTCTATCATGGATTCTGAGATCCATATGCCAGACCTCTCACACTTTATGCATGCCTCTCTCCTTGATGGTGCGCAACCCAGTGACTTCCAGGATGTTTTCTTAGCCAAGTCAAGTCCTTCTAATGTTTTGCCACTAACCATACTTGATCCCATGTGCTTCTGCAGCTCCTCCTTTGTTCTTGGAACTCATTCTCAGAGCCTACTTGAAGATTTTGAACATCACTACCTTTCCTCCTTACATTCTTCTACCATAGAGGATTCTTTACCAGTATATTCCCATGAGTCTATTGTTGTGCTTATTTGTGATCTCTTGGATTCTTTGAAAGCTAGATCAACCCATGGAGCCCATTCATTCACACTCTTTGATCCTATGCCTTCTCTATGTTCCTACAAGATCACTTCCACACATAATCTCTGTGTAAATGAAGATGGAGACATCATACATTCGCTTGGACAGTTATTTCAACTATATGGAGCTCAGTTCATCTCTACTAGTTTGAAGTTCAATTAATCTTATCATCTTGGAGCTGATTACAAGTCTCAATATCCTTCAGCATTTCCTTCACATCATTGGATTCCAGTTGTTCTACATGGTCCTAGTTTCCATCCTGCAGTTGTCCTTGATTTAGGTGAGCAGATTTATCTTCTTCCCAAGAAGAATATTCCTCTAGACATCAGCATTTAGTTTGGAGCAGCAGCAACACCAATAGTTCAGCATTTTTGGTATTGCTTTTCATGTCCTTTCTTGAGGGAGGATTTTCCCCTTGAGGTTTTGTCTCTTTCCTCATTTCTTTGGACAAAATAAATTGTAAAAGGGTGACCATAGCTTTATTGCTGGGCCTTATAGGCATATATATTTCTGATTAGTTCATGGATATCAGCATAAAGTCAAGCTTAAAGGGGGGGTGTTGGAATACAATAAACTCACTCATAAAATAATTAATCATTATTTGATTAATTTCCTACCCACTAGCTTAGATAGTTGACATCCACTTGCACCTTAGAGTAAACACTTGCCATTTATATCCTAGGAATGATTTATTTATGATTATGGGTTGATCTTGACCACTTTATGGCCATCCAGAATTGGTAACTGCGCTTTACAACAGATTCTTCTTTATTTTGCTTTTTCTACTTTATCCTGCTTTTCTATGGATAAGGTAAAGCTATTCAACTAGGAAACTGGCACCTTTTGTTGCCAACCCATCCTCCATTATTTTCTCTCCATATTCTAGGATTAGCAAGTTTTTCCTTCACTCATCATCACTCACACATGCTATTGCTAATTCGCGAGGTGCTTGGTAGATTGGGAATGTGCTTTAGTGAACTATGGAGTTTATCATAGTTAGTAAGCCTGCTTTATGAGCTAGCTTGAGTTGTCTTCATGCAACTTCTTTTTCCTTTATAAGGATGTATTACCTATGTAATAATATCAATTATCATTTATTGATCATTCATTAATGTGTCTTCATTAATTCTTCTTCTTCTCTCCTTATGCTAATTCTCTACAATTATCTGCGAGGTTAATTGTGTGCCTAGATCCTTAGCCTGTTTATGAAATTCCTTATGCCATCAAGGCTTTAGAATTTCTACACAAGGTGATCCATGATTGAATCAACAATGATCTTCTTGTCCTTGACCAAGTTCTTCTTGTGTAAGGCTTTTAGCCTCATCTCCCTTTGGAACTTAAACTTCTCTACTCATGTAGGTGTCCAATTCATTTTCTTCAGAGACATCATATACTTCCATGTTTGGAAGTTGTCAACTTCACCAAGATTATCATCAAGATGATGTGATAGATCACTTTGAAATGAGAACCTCAAATGAAAATAGAAAAATATTAGATCTTACTGATTTGAAGTGTTCGTACTGGTTCCAGAGTTGGCTGATCTAGTGTTTGTCGGAGAAATCCTAATTTTCAAAACTTGGAATATTTTAGATCTGATTGGAAAAAAATATAGACCTCTTCAAAGTGAGTTGTCCAATGTACTCCTTTTCTGAAACCAGTGGAGGGAATCTCCCGAAACAGGAAGCCCTAGTTTACCAACTTTTTCTGCAAAAATGTCTGCTACTGTTTTTGTGGTATCTCTGAAATTACTGCTCCTCTATCTCTAAAAATTCAAAATGGGATAGAATCACCTGTCCCTATTCCAACACCATAGGTTTCATCAGAATTGGTTTCACCAATTGGGACTTAGGATCGTTTTCTCAAGATGACCTGTTTTAGGACTGTTCATCATAGTGAAGTTGCAGACTTCCATGTGTCACTGTTTCATCTTCAAGGTCTGAAACTTCTACCACAGAAAGTACAATCCATTCCCTTTCTGGAAAATCTTTATAAATTTCATTTGGAGCTTTGTAGCCCGATATATAGAAATTATCCTCGGGTGTCCTGTTTAGGGATGAATCTTGGAAAAGGCTGAAACCCTAACTTGGAGGGATCATATCTCCTAGAATATAGTGAATCTGAGGCTAAAAGTTAGATACAGTGTAAATCAGGATTTTATGCTCATCATGTGAACGTTTCAGCTCTTGATCCTTCTGCAATCCCTAGATATAGCGAATATACCAAAACTTATCAGTTTTATTATTTTAGGGTTTTTCCGGTCCGGGGTCAAACTAGGGTTTGAATTTCCTGAAGTTATACCCAACCAAAAATCTCAACCCAGGTCTCTAAACTTTGATTTTCATGAGGAGATCCATCATATTCTGGGCTCACTCAAAAATTCCTCTTCTGTAAGAAGCCCTAATTTCTTGCACCAAAAACTGAAAATGCTCAAAATCGAATTCCGCTTCGACAAAAAGATACGTCCTTCAATGTAGAGTCATCCTAGCATACTTTTGCTAATGGATTATGGAGAACGACCCAAAAATTAAGAAGCCCTAGCTTCTATAGCTGCACAATGTCTTCTTCTTAGGTTAGCTCTGATACCATGTTAGATTTTTATCATTCAAGCTAGCATTATATAAGGATCTTTAACTGAGAGAATAACATTAGAGGAAATTTGAGGTCTAAAATGGGCCTCCTAAGGAAAATAATAAAATAATAGTTAAAATAATAAAATAATAGTTATTAATTTTGGAGGAAGAATGACAAAAAATACTTTTTTTGTTCATATTTTCGACATATCTCCTTGTGTTTTTACTCAAATTCAGAGTGGGAGAGCTTGTTAGATTCGTAATTTAATTCTGGATCCAATGAATACCAACAATGCATACTTTTGATAGACCCCCCTACCCCCAAAATAAGAAATACCTAAAAAAATGTGATGATGATGTCATCATCACATTTTTCAGGTATTTCTTGTTTTTGGGGTAGGGCGGTCTATCAAAAGTATACAGTGTGGGTACTCGTTGGATGCGGAATTAAATTCCACATTCAACGAGCTCTCTTGCTCTGAATTTGAGTAAAAACACAAGGAGATATGTCGAAAATATGAACAAAAAAAGTAATTTTTTTTTATGACAAATATGTCAATTCAACCTTTATTGTTTACTCATTTTATTGAAATTCTATTGGTTCTTGAATTCCAACTCACAAAATTTCTTGTTGGCACGTTTTCTTATAAGACCCATTTTAGACCCCAAATTTCCTCTAATACAAGCACAACAATCAAACACAAGAGACAATAGACACAAAGATTTTCCTTGGGGAAACCATAAAGGAGAAAACCCCGCAGGGTCCTCAGAGATAGAATCAACACCAAAATTAAAACCTAAAAACATAAAGATGATCTCTCGAAAGTAGTAGTCTCTCTCTCTCTTGTCCCAGCAACTTCTTCTCTCACTCATGCGCCCCAATGAGTGAGTGTGTGTGTGATAAACAGAGAGGCTCACTCTCTATTTATATTCTTTCGTTCACTTAATGTCCACTCCAACATGTCAACCTCACTTATCAATTACTTACTATAGCCGACATCTCTAGGAGAGTTTAATAACCTAGTGCCCCACAACTTGTGGGGACTTTGCCCCTTCGACCAACGAGGAGGGTTATCCTTAACACAATGGTGGGGACTATTTCCCTGACTTACAATAATACATCTAGGGCCGACTTCTCTAGGATAGTCTAATAACCCTAGGGACCCACAACTACGGGGACTTTAACCCTTGAACATTAGAAGGGTTACCCACAATGACTTGACATGACTTGTTTACATTATAGAAACTCCCAATCGAAAAATCGGGGCATGACATGACTCAATTACATTACAAACACTTTCTGGAATAAACATCGGGGTATAATACATAAGATATACAAGTGAATATATTCCAAAGTTACAATTACATCAACACTTCCTATGTTCTCTCAAGGAATATTTCTCAGCTTGTGTGAGATTGTTATATGTTGTTTGATCTATTGGTTCTGCATAACCATGCTGGACAATCTCCCAGACATCTTGACCTTTGAACAAAACCTTCATAGTTAGAGACCAATATTCATAATTCTTTCCTATAAAAATTGGAGTTTGCAATGAACCAGAAGTGGAAGCCATTTTTAATTTTTAACTTTCCTTAGAGAATTACTTTTCCACTTTTAAGACAAGATTTATTTCATAAACCTTGCTTTGATACAAGTTAGCCAAAACCAAGCCGACTAAACTTGATTTTACCGCTCAGTTAATAAAAATTTATTTTCACGCCAACCTCCTTTTTGTTTCTTTTACTTGTCAAGTGAAACTTGTCTAACTCCCAACTAGACAAGTTTATTAACTTTGGTCGGTCTTGTAGACCCGACTGATTTACCTCGAATAGTTCTTACATGTCGGTTCTACCGACAATATTTACTTCGACCACTTGTCGGTTTTGGTAAATGACAACTTGTCGGCTTGACCACTTCGACCACTAGTCGGCTGATCACTTTGACCACTAGTTGGCTTGACCTTTTCGACCACTAGTCAACTGATGACTTCAACCACTAGTTGGTTTACTCAACTGAACTTGTTGGTTCACTTGGTTTTAGTCAAAATTTACAAAGCATGTTTCTTAGTCTAAAAGACTTAAGAAATTACAAATGCTTTTCCCCTGTGAATAAGATGAAGTAAAAATAGACACATTAACAATCCTAGAGAACTTATAAAAACATATACCCAAATATTTAGGAAGACTTGTGTCGACCACTCTGCCGTAAAACCTAGAACTTTCACAGGGTGAGAAATTTATGTGTTCTTGTTCTCTCACTCAACCGTACTTGTAAACAACATTTACACAAGTAAATGTGGAAATATTGTGCAGCTAAATAAACATGCATTCAACCATAAACTATTTCATATATATATCTTGATGGAAATAACAAAGGTAATACAAACTTGTCGTCTCACCGACCTATCCTTTTACAGAGCTTCGGCTCTTCGATAGAATCTCATACACAGAAGCTTGAGCTTCAACTTCTCTTTCTCTCTTTTCTCGCCCTGGAGTTCTCTCATGATTTTTACTGTCTATTGTGTCTTGTGACTAACTTGATTTACAATTTTCTTCCTCTATTTATAGGAAACCTAAAAATTGCTTCTATATGAATCGACTAACTTGCCATTAAAGAGTGTAATAACTATCTACCTAACAACTTAGCTTCATAAATTAATTCGACTAGTTTACATTTCTGAATTGTGCACTCTTCACTCTTGTCAGACTGACCGACAAGATCTTGACTGATACAGACTCTGACAGAGTCAGCTAGGCTCAAATACAGATTTGTGAGTAATTAATATTTCCAACAAACCACCTTTAATTCAAAATGACCGTTTCACCCATTCAACTACTTTTCTATTGTAGACATAGGCTGGGTAGTTTTTTTTCTACCATGTTAATCCCTAGGATAGAGGCTCACTTGGATGGGCTTCTGGACGTCTAGCCTCTGTTAAGTCACATGTTATCGGTATATCCGGCTTGCTAAGTCATGTAGTATTGATATATCTAGCTTGCAGGCTATTGTATATACTCTTGAGAGGTTGTTGTTCCCATGATTAAAAAATAAATAAACAAATCACCACCAAACCAACTAATCTAATTCTAAAAAACACTTTAGTCTGTGGTTTGTTTCTTACTCACATATCATGAAAATTTCAACACGTCAGAAAATCTATGGCGGGGAACAAAAGATCATTACAACTTATGACAGGACAGCTGATCTTATCGATTTCCTTGTCAATCTGACAGTTGAAATGGGTCATGCAGAAAAAGCAGCTAGGCTATGCAGACATGGTTGTCGGTTTTCCTCCAAACCCAAACCAATGCGTGAAAATATTGGTGACTTTATTTCACCAGAAAATGTTATTTCGATTGACACAAAAGATGGACTCGATGATTCCGCAAGGCATTTCGCTGAGGTTGATATGGTTGCAATAGATAGTGAATGTATTGTGAAAGAACCACCATACCGCCCGTGGAAATCTAGTTATACTGTTTCAATTTTGCAGATTGCAACAGAGGAAAAAGTCTTTATATTTTACTTGATAAAATTAGCATCTCCCACAGAAAGCGACGCATTAGAAAACTGCCTTAAACCTATTATTTGTTCTAGTCGTATTTTGAAATTGGGTTATGCGTTGCAAAATGATGTGGACCAGCTTTTTTATTCCTATGGATCGTTGGAATGTTTTAAATCTTAGGAAGTCGCTCTAGAGTTTTGAATGGTTTACGATAACGAATATGGGGTCTTAGATCCCTTACCAATTACTAAATCTCATTGTAGACAAATATTGTCAGACCAGTAATTGGGGACTTCGACCCTTGACGTCAAGTCAGCTGTAGTATGCTACTCTTGACGTATTCATCCTAATTCCTATGTTCCTTATCACCACGAACAAAGATCCAAATTCTTGGTGGGAATCCAAAATTTGTCATTGGAGTCTTTCATGGTCCTTACAAATTTACAACGTCCATTGTCTCGAGTACATCATATATATGGAATGGCTTCATTCGATCACTATCATGGATCTCCTGCATTCTTGGATGGAAAGTCGGTAATGGATTGAAGATAAGACTGGGTATCGATCCTATAGCAGGCCTCAACTCTCCATATATCCTCTCGGCCGACCTTAGAGGTTCTCTTGCTGACTTTGGAATGACTAACCTGGCTTAGAAAACCTTGACCACCTTGGGACTCACAGTGAAAATTATTGGTACTCAACCCATGATCTAAATCTAGGGGGTGACTGGTCTCTAAGATCTAGACCTCTTATACAAAAGGCCTTCTCCATGGAGGAATAAGGATAAATAACAGGGAAGACTCTATGGTTTGGATGCAGAACACAAAAAATGGATCGGTCACAACTAAGAGAGCCTATGACCTCATTGTTTCTTATAATTTGTCTCTTGCACATCACAGCTTACATTCTCAGCTATGGCATCTAAATATCCCACACAAGATTAAGTGCTTCATTTGGCTGGTTATTGAAAATAAAATTAATACTTGGGACAATCTTACTTGGAAATGATGGAATGGACCTAATAGGTATTGCCTCTGCAAATGAAAAGCTGAATCAGTTTGGCATCTTTTTGATGAATGCTCCTTTACTCATCAGACTATAAGTAGTCTCTTCAGACTACATAAATGTACATTATATTGAGTCTTAGAAAATATTGAGAATTGCCTCAAGAAAAAGGGTAACCCACTCCATCCACCTTTCTTTGTCATCTCAAATATCTGGAAATTTAGAAACCTCTATTTGTTTGAGGAGAAGGAGCATGTAGCAGACAGTATTGTTCACATTATTATGCATAGTGTACTTGATTATCCTATGTCATATGCTAGCATTTGAAGAAAGACAAATATTGGAAGCCCCCTATCATTTCTTATCCCTCTGGGTTTTTTGATGGAGTTGCCACTAAAAATAAAGGGGGTGCGAGCATCTTCCTACTAATCAGTCATTCACATCATTACCACATCAAACTGGGTTTTGGATTTAGTACAAATACATGTACAAAACTCTTAGCTCTCTGGGCTCTCCTATTTTTTGCTAAGAAGATTGGGATTCAAAGGTTACATATTTTTGGCGACTCCATGGTGGTCATCAACTGGGAAAAAGGTTGCTCAGCTCTTCACACACTAGACTTGGAGACTTGGTGTTCAAACAAATTTGCTCTGTCAGCCTCATTCACATTGATTGATTATCAGCATGTCTGTAGAGAGTATAATGAGAAGGAGGACTTGTTATCCAAGGAAGGACTCCTCATGGCTATAGGTCATCTATCCTTTATGGAATATCATGAGGGTGTGGTCATTGGACTAGACAATATGCATCTATTTTAAGGATCTCTATCTCCTTGACCTACTCTTCTCTCTGAGTAAGGCACTTTCAGATTCTCTGGGTTTTTGTATCTTATTGACTGCTGGTTCAACCCTATGGTGAACATCTTGACTACTATCTTGATACCTTCCTTGGATAACTCTTCTAAATTCATAGTATCCTATCTATATGACTACATATGAACTAATATCTTGTATAACATTGATGTAAGGAGTCAGTTTGGTATTTTCTACATGGGTCAGACACTTTGATCTATTACTTGAGTCATCATTTGTTTTGGCATTTTGATGATGTAATTTGTTACCTTTGATTCACTATGAATATCAAGGAACTATTATTTTTCGTATGGAAAATAGGCCAAACAATAGTGCAAGTGAATTTAATTTCTTATTCAAAGCTTCTACAATTATCCTTTATTTGTTAGGAGATATTTTATACTACAGAAACATTGAAGTATAAAATAGAATAACATTTAGGTATTCATTTACAAAAACAACATCTTGTTAATTTCAATCATTAATGTGGAGAAGTCATCATCATGACTGTATTTTTCTTTTTAGTGACTTTACTATTTCTTCTCCAACTCTCCTAGTCATCTATGATCTTTGGTGACACCTTTTTTAGACATCTATTTTTCAATTTTTAAAATTTCTTGGCCTCTTTAAAAAGGGTTTGGTTATGGTTTCACAATTTGCACATCTTTCATCCTCCTTTTCCCCATTTTTTATCAGGACAAATTCTAATTCTTTCCAAAAATATTTCAACACTTCATATTTTAAATTTTGAGTCTAGAACATTTCACATATGTTTTTGGTTAAGAGTGATCCTCCATGTCCACACTTTAAGTTTTAACTTCCTGTATGTAGTATAATGGAACCTACATGAATATTAAAATTCTTCCACAATAGCTTTTTCATTTCTCTTGTAAATATGATCTATCTTTGTTATTTGTAAAGTACATGTATGTTTCTCCTTAGGAAAATCAAATGTAGTACAATGGGACCTACGCGAATATTAAAATTCTTCCACACTAGCCTATTCATTTCTCTTGTAAATATGATCTATCTTTGTTATTTGTAAAGTACATAACACAATTATTGAAATTTAATGTCAATAGGCGTGACTTACTTTTTGCTTAATCAGAAGTTGAAACTATGTAATCATATAGTGTTGGATTTCCTTCATAATGCTTCAAGTCCTTCATCAATATGATCTTTCAGCTAAGAGATACAGCGTATTTATCATATGTTAGAGTTACCAACAAAACATGGCCATTTTAGGATCTCAAGATTGAAATATCAACTCTCTCTGACCATTGATCTAAAATAGAACATATTTTGATTGAATATTCTTACTTTGGGTGACTCCTAGACACCTTTTTGAATCACTTGATTTGGATATAGAAATCAAAGGTTATTTATAATTTAATATGTATGTATTTATGATTTTTCTCTAGGATTAGAGTAGTGGAAAGCCTTGTACTACTTGTAACTTGGTGCATTCCTGGCTTAATATCTTAAAATTCAAATAGATATTGTTTGAGTTGTCTTTTTCCAAAATAATCTATTAGTACCGATTTTGGATCAACAAAAAGTGCACATTATAGTGACTTGCTATTTTTTACCAACTTTTACAAATTAGCTCCTACAATATCATGCCAAATCCCTTAAAAACACTAACTTGTGACAACTTAAATATCTTCTTCCCAATGTATCAAGTTGTACTAAATTTGGGCCTTTGACATTAAAAGCTATGCACAATTCACGACAACCTACACATTTTGGAAATTCTTCAAGACTAGGGATTAAATGCTAAGCTTGTACTAACTTTAAATTTTAGAAATCCATATACCTTTTGTGAAAATTTAACCTATAAAATCTTCTCTTTCCAACAACTCAATATGCATTGAGAGCTCGCAGGAGTAGGTGGAGTTCTCTTTGGCCTTGACAAACATCTTGAAGCAAGCTATTCCTAGGGATTAAGAATAGCAATGAACAATCAGGTGGGGCTACATGCTTTACTCTATAGTTAAGCTCACCTTCAATCTCTCAATTAATTTCTTTTCCAACGGGATCATTCCCTCCATAATATCCATGTTTGGAAATGAACAACTCTCCATCACATCCTCCAAACCAAGAGTGTTTCCATCAAAATCACCAATGTTCTTTAATTTTATTTATGAAGCAGACGATGTACACATATTTTTAGAAAACTTGGCAATGCTCCTGATTACCTAGCACAAATGTCTTGAACATCACCTTTACCTAGCAATTGTAGTTCGGATAACTCCTCAGAAACATCAAAAGTGATAGCTGCAACTGCTAGTGAATCCACAATAGAATTCTACAGAGCATTTCTATATGCCTCAGTTCGTCACTTTTTGCTACAAATTTATTCTTTATCTGGGATATTATTAAATTTGAAACACCTATCTCACCAAGATTTGGCTCTTCATTTGTAAATTATATAGCTCATTGATTTATATACATTTGTGCAATCCTTTTGATCTCTCTGCACTTGCATTCAATATCATAGGCAATTGATATAAATCAGGCTGTAACATGCACGCCATTTAGCTCTACAATACCTTAGAAGTGGTTGTCCGGATTAAATGTGGGTAAAATTTTCACAATGCTTAATCTCTGTTGAAATTTGCAACCGTATTTAGTTTATTTTTACTCGTCAAAAAATCACTCCTGCGCTTGAATCATATTTTTCATGAAGATTTGGCACCTAGGGATACTTTGAAAATACCTTTCTTCAGTCGGGTGGAAACAACGTTAGGAACATCCAAAAGTTTGCAGCAAGACATAACTACCAATTCAAGTATTCTTTATTGTTCTCACCTACTTAAAAAAAATTTTCATACCTAGTTTTATTTTCTACATATGTTGCAGTAAATAGGGAAATGATAAAAGCTTCAAAAATAGAAATGGTTTTGGAAACAAGCCTTCTTAATTGTGAAATGACTATGTTCCATCCTTGTATGTGTAACTTGCAGAATTTGACCATCAATGCTTCAAACATTCAATATATGAAACTCAAGATGTTACAGACGCATTTTGGATTATGTGAAGGTATCTAAATTAAATTGTTTGTTTTATTCCCATTTGGAAACTCATTTGATTAGCAGAAGAAAATTCCAACCTTAGAGATTCTTCGATGTGTATCTACAATGTGCGATCGTTCTTTCCTAAGGATCCTGCACAACTATGGAGTGCACAGTTTGTTCAGGAAGAGGGGTATTCAACCATTCAACCAGCCTTTAGGAGCTAACAATGGTCTCAGGGATAATCGGTAAATTTTGTGGACTACACATAAATATTTTGTTATAATTATCGACATATCTGTAAAAAAATGATATTAGAGAATCTGGTGACATGTTCCTAATGTGAACTTTGAATGAAGCTTGAGGACTAGAAGTTATATGACTATATTTTGAAAGTTACAACTGGATGTAAACATGACTTGTTACTAGGATAATATACAAACACTTAGAAAACTATATTTAAATAATGCAGTTTTTCATAATTCCTAGTTTGGCGTTATCTTCAAAATTCCTGTTTTTGCATTTGTTATTTTTCATAATTCTTAGTTTTCGCTTTATCTTCAAAGTTCTTGTTTTTCCATTCCATTTGCAGCTTTAGTGTAGTATCATATTCCTTAATGAAACACAACTTAAATGGAACAAATGCACACATTGTTCTTCCTGCCCTTGAAAAATGTGAGGTGTGAGCTTCAGGAGCAAAAATAAATGTATTTCCTAAACAAGACACTTTTCCCCAACAGGTAAATGGATTTCCTAAACATGATACTTTTCCCGAGCAAGTAAATATATCATATATTTCACAAAAGTCGGTGGCAACAGTTCCAAAAGCTGCAGCCTAGTCACATATGGTAACAGAAGATGTAAAGGAAGCTTCAGATGGGAAAAATACAAATGCTTCTTATTTACTTATGTAATTGCTGTAAACAAAAAGAAGGAACGGAATGGGAAAGCTACAACATGAGCACTAGCAAGCTTGCAGGGTCGTGCATCAAGCACTACAAATTACGTAATGCATGCATTTTTTTATAGGAGATCCAACGCAGTTACCTACAACAGCAATCAGTAAGGTTTGTTTTCAGTATCTTTTCTGAACAATCTTTTTATTATTTAACTTTTCTACTATAGTTTTGTAAAATTTTAAGCTAATGTAAATTTCGTTCATCAACTTGCAGGGAAAGTGAACTATGGAAGAAGCCTCTTTGAAAGATTGTAATATTGGATGCATCCATCGATAAGTATTTTCCCAAGGAAGGAGTTTTATCAAAACTATATCAAGAATGGTCTCAATGTTGAAATGGAGCCATATGGCTATAATTATCTCACGTTTGAAATGTATGGAGTATAAGCATTTATTAATGTAAAAAAAATAGGGAAAATAAGATAAAGATGATTTTGGGAAGAGTAAGAGGAACATCGTAGAGGTGGTTGTTGTGATGTACATATTGTCTAAACTTTACAAAGGTAATTTCTATTTTCTGTTTCTTATATATGTAGATATAATTTGTATTTATTTTTTGAAGTCTTAATTAGAAAATGTCCATATTTGTAAATTATTGTTGAGAAATGTCTTATTCAATTTCAAGTGAGGTGACGACGAAGGGTAGTGAGCACTCAAAGCCCCATTCATTTATTTTATTTCATCCTTGATGGCTACAAAAATGACCTCCTCCATCCAGCACCTATATTCGTCAACCAAGGCATGTCCACACTATACTTAACAATCCTAGAATGAAACTTTGGGTTCAGGTGCCCCCCCATTGTGCTTTAGAAGCATGCTTCTCTCATGGAGAAGGGATCCAACATTTTCCATATCATTTGTGAGTAAGTTCAGGAGCGTTTGATGTGGAAGTGGGAGACTTTCTTATAACATTGTAACTATGAGGCCATCCAGGATATTTTGGGTTTGAGGAGGACTCTCCATGCTGCAATGGTATGATAATAAACAATGAGTATTCGATGATGTTGATGGTTTCCTTGGGAGGCTCTAAGCCTCCCAAGGCCTATTATAGGCCCTCATTAGGCCTTGGGGGCTTGGATACCCAACCACTATTTCCTATTACAGGCCTTGGTAGGCTTACTTAGCCTCCTAGTGCTTTCTACATGCTACCTATAAACAACCCACAAGAGGTTTATTCGGCAATTGGGGACTCGCAACATTAAATATAAATTTTGTACTATGTTGCATTGGCTCTAGTGGCATACAAGAAGTGATCTCCCATCTCCTCATTAGACCATCAGATGCTGCAAATCATAATGATATGTGATAGAGTAATTGCAATGTGAGTGAAGTAATGTGCATCCACAATATACATCGAAAGAAGAAAGGTGCATTGTAGAATGCATATGGGGTCATAAGAGGGGTATCATGTCAATATACTAGGTAGAACTATAAAGGGGTATAAAAAATGCAAATGAAAAAATAGATACATACTATATATAGTGAAAATAGTTATTTGTTTTAATTGGAAAGGCATATTGAGAGGGGGTTAAAAAAACAATTTTGGGAGGTATTTTCCAATAAATACTGAAATTAGCAGCATTGTTTCATATGCCACTAACCGATGTGCTATGTTAGAGATTCAATGAGTGAAGCCCTCCTGGAAAAAATCCAATTAGTTGAGGGTGGGTGTGGCATTCTATATGATTTTGACTAAAGGCCATGGCTTAGATGTCCATTTTCTTGGACCAAAGGCCACTCCCACAACTAGGGGGGAATTCTAGCAAGCAATAATAAAAAAATGGACATACTAACCAATATATCCCCATGTGATTTTTATGGTTAGATGCCCCTATGTCTTGGTGATTTTGACCAAAGGTCACTCCCACAACTCATGGAGATTGGTTAATCTAGGTGATTTTGATGGCTAGGTGATTTTGACCCTTTAGATGCCCCTTGGAAACTAGGGTTTTGCTCAGTAAGTGAATGCGTACCTTTTGCACATAGGGGTCAGCTTTGCAAATTCCTCAACCATGAATGTGTGGATAGCATTCCCACATGGAATATGTTTAAACATGCTTACATGACCCACCGGAAGCCCTTTTTGATGCATGGTTTCCAAACTATGCCCCTGGTATGAATTCAATAGGTGTCCCCGAAAGCCTATATGAGGTGGGATTCAACATTCCATAGAATGATGATCGTAACTCAGATCGACGAACTGTCAGCTCCATTGGATTCAAGACATCGAGATAGTGCTAGGGGTGTCCCTATACTATGGGTCCATAAACAAGAGATCTTGTTTTAGGTCAATTTTGGAACCTAGATTTTTTTCTAGTAAGTGAATGTGAAATTTTTGCACATAGAGGTCATCTTGAAGGTGATTGTAGATCTTCCCCTATTGAAAAAATGCTTGTTGCAAACTATTATTCCATGTGTAGCTGTTGAGAATTATATTACCTGTTGTGAGGTGTTGAACTTGACTTATTTCCCATCATTGTCAAGCAAGAAATACTCTTTGTTTGTGTTTTAATCAAGGCAAAAAGAGTTGTCAATCTCTATGTGGAGGTGAATTGATCTTAGGATCTCATATCATTCGTGAGACTGGAAATTCGAAAGAAGGTTGTTTTCCATATTAATTTAGCTTGGTCATCCAAGTAATGTGAGAATTTGTACGATGAAATGTAGGAGGAGACAATGCCATTACGTCAGTAACCATGTAATGGAACATGTTTATGTTTAGAAGCAAGTGGCCAACCTATTACACCATTATTACAAAATGTATATCTTCACACTACGAATGTTTCGAATAATACTCCATAAACATAAATTTATAAAACAAGATTTAGAATAGTACTTCTCCAGTCAATTTAAACTATAAAATCAAACAAAATTTTCATCCGATGGAGTAATGATACAGTATTTCGAACCTCCTGAACACGCAACCACAGCAACAGAGCAACAAAAAATTTCTTCAATTGTGGCAGACCTTGATTGGGAGATAAGAAAAACAACTAGTGAAAGTGGATTGGCTGCAAGGACGATGAAAGTGAACATTGTTTACAAACAAAACCTCATATATAGAAAAACGCCTTGAAAATAAAATAAAACATAATAGTTTTTATGTTTTTTTTTAATAAAATTTTTTTAGTAAATTTAATTGAAAAAATTAATATGTTTACATCTAAAAAAATTTAATGAAATATAATTTTGTATACCAGTTTTTTTAATAATAAAGATAGAAGAATTTAATAAAATATAATAACATAATAGTAGTATATAAAAACAAAAAATATTGACAATATTAAAACCCATTATTATACACATTTTTCTATAACGTTTTTGACAGAAATTGGGCAAAAATTATAGAAAGTAGAGTTCCAAGAATGTGATGACAAAGTTCCACAGTCCACTATGTAACTTTGTTCTTGTGTTTCCGAACATGTTAAATATACCCAAAGGCTCCAAAAATCGAGCAAAATTCCCTTCCTTAAATTGCTAGATTCAGAAAATATAATTATCTCTATTTTTTAAACATAGTTTGACTATATTGTCTAAAGGATTCAATGTTCTCCAACTAATTGATATAATGTCTATTAATTTAGCATAGGTATTGAGCTTACTATAACATGGGACACTTAGAATTGTATATTGCAGCTGGTGCATACACTTACTTGGAATTGTATATTGCAGTCAATGCAAAAAAAGAATAATAATACTTTCAATGTTCTTTTACTAAGTTTGTTTAATTAAATTTTATTCATCATAATTATATTGCACTTAATGAGTTCGAAGATTATATGTAATGTTTCAGTTTAGAAAATTAATAACCTATAATTATACTTTATGTAAAATATAACTATAATTTAAAAAATTTGATATTTTTACATACAAATAACATAATATTATTACATAAAAACTAATTATATTTTTATGTAAAAAATAATTATATTTTTATATAAAAAATAATTATAATTTCAAAAATTGTGATATATTCAAATAACATAATACTATTACATAAAAACTAGCCTCTTTTGGCTTTTTTTTTAATAAAAAATCGAATAATTTAATAAAACACCATTTAGATGTAAAGTTAAGGAAAGGCATTTATGGGCTGAGCCTTTTCAGGCTATGCACCATAATTGTTTTGTATATTTTATATCAACTCTTTTAGCTATTAACTCAGCTAAAGCATAATTCATTGTTTCCCAGCTTGTTTCTTCACTTCTTCAACACTACTAGGGAGGGAAAATATCCAAGAGAGGGAAAATATCCGAGTATGAAACTTGTTTGGGCCAAGCAGCGGATTTAAAGGAAGAACAAATACACAAATCTCCCCTCTACAAAGGTCAAGGTTTTGGTTACATCGCAGAAACAAGTATTTTCGGGTTATATCATGCATGAATTGGTGCCAATGTAATTAAGGGTGTCGTTGTTGTGATGAGAACTTTGAGATCTCTTATTCAAAATGGAAACCTTGATGAAAAATACTTTACTTTTATACTTCTCTTGGTAGGGTGGGTTTTATAGTTCTCTTGGTCGAGTGGGTGAGTAGTTTAATAATAAAATACTCCACTATAATCAATCAAGCAAGAGAATAGTATAGCTTTGAGACCATTCTTTCTGCCCATGCTACATCAATGTCTTCATCTCTCACATCTATGATATTCCAAATTCTTGATGGATAAGATTCCTGGAGATTCATGGTAAGCTTTACATTACTTGTCTTCTTTCTCTTCTTCAAATCTTTGTGGTTTGTAGACAGATTTGTAATGTCAATAACAATTCCAGGTTTTGTTTCCACCTGGCCAACCAACTGATTGAAAATCCCAGGCACCTTTGTGTCCTCAGAGACTGGGGAGAAACATACAACAATGTCCCCAACAAAATGGTTGTAATATGGAGGCTCAACAAGTTCATGAACACTTAATAACTTCTCCACATCAAATTTGAGAGCATCTTTTGGAGAATCTATAAGCTTCATCCACCTTAATCTTGTTATGCGCTCCTTTGAATAGAAACTTTTTACAATTCGTACTCGTCTAGATTCAGAAGCCTCAGCATCATCATTTGAACCCTTCTCCAATACATACTATTCAGGTAAAAAGTCACAATCCCCAATATCATCAATGGAAATCAATGTTCAAGAACTTACACATCTACACGGCCAATATGACGAGCCTTGTTGCTATATGGGCGACATGGAGAAGATCGCTACGAGATAGCGAGCCCAAGAGGGGCCTCTCCTTTTTCATTTCAAAGAATCCATGGGCAGTGTTGCAATCTTCTCATGTATTTCCAAGACCCCGATGGATGAAGTGGGCTCACCTTCTCCGTTCCCTTTTTCATGATGCCCGAGCCCATGAAACCTCCTCGTGGTGATTTACCACTTACGGTCTCTTCTTCGACCTCTGTGACACCTAGGTTGTTAGACGCACAGAAAATACTGGAAATCAATAAACTTTCAACAATCGAACACAGAATAACAAAATAAAGGAATAAAATAGGTTAATGCATCGTGTTTTCTCTAATCCCATTGAAGCAAAGACAAAGGGAAATCAAGCTAGACAACATATGGTGATTGTAACATCCCAAGTTACTTAATTACAACAATTATCAGCAACAACTGACTAGCCAAAACATAGATGACATAGCCTCTGATATTTTACTTCTGAGACAAAAAGCTCAGATAGAAAAAGAACATATTTCCTTGCTCGAAGCTAAAATTGATCACTTGCTTGCAGGACAAGAAGAAGTAAAAGCTGCTATTATCTTAGCAAGTGAAAAATTAGAAAAAAGGCTAGAAGTCCTAGGAAAAATGATGGCCAAAACACAAAATGTAAATAGTAAAAAGAGCCTTGTCAGCCAAATTGTATTAGAGTTTGCAGCTAAAGGTCATAAAGTCAAACATGAAAGAAGATACTCTTTTCGAATGATGAGTATCCAAGAAGATGACCAAAGACCAAAATTCATTTTTGGTCAAGAAATAGAAGATCAAGCAGAGCTTCATGAGTTAAAAAATATGGTCTCCTAGTTCAAACAGATGCCAAATGCCCTCCCACATAAATATTTATCGACATTCAGAATCCCAAAAAGATAAAATATTAGATCCTCAAATCCAAACGACCAAAGTCATATTAATCCTCAAATAATAGGTCCTCCCCCTCCTTTTGATACTGAAATGTCATATCTTCCTGACACTTCTCCTTCGTCAGTACCTTGTTCCCTTATTTTCGAAATAAATGGGATGAATAATGTAATCTCCCAAATGCATGATCAACCTATGTGGAACATACAATGTCAATCCCGTGCCCAAATTAGATCTTCCATCCAGCTTCTATCAAATTGGGTCTTGTACAGAAGAACACAAGACAATACAATAACTGGCCAACAACTAGCACTCCAGTTGATTTCACAATTTTCACGGCTAGCCTCACAATGGTGGTGCCGGATTCCCCAAGAATCCAGAGAAGAAATGTTGAATTCAGAAGATGCGGACCAACAAATTGTTACTGCCCTTGGTAAAGAGTTCTATGGTCCCAATCAAAATGAATATTATGAACATCTTGCATATTTTTTTATGTTAGCCAGAATCTGTGACCTCAATAAGAGTGAAGAATGTTTTTTTTCTATATAAAAAAATTGTTGATTTCTTTTGGCAATGCTGATAAGCCTACATATCTGAAACATTACTTGAGAAGATTTTTTGGCTATGTTCTTGATGTTGTTGAAAAACATCTTAAAGATAAAAACATCCCTCTGTTAGGTCTTTCCCTTGCCCAATTGCATGGATTCATCGTGGAAACTTGGCAAGAATATTGTCTGGAGAAAAGAGTGGCTAAAGATTTCAAGCGACACTCTTCAATGTTTTCCCCGGGTTTTTTTAAAGATATTTCAAAAATGCCAAATTGGAGGTGTGGCACCCACAACCGAGGACACTTCCCGCGTGAATCATGTAGTTGTAAGAAAAAAAAGTAGCCCAAATATACTAGTGCACCTAGATTTCATCCAGATAAAGGCTATAAGCATAAAAAAGGAAAAATATTTCAAAAGAAAGCCTACTTTAAGAAAAGATATGAACCTGCAGATAAAGAAAATTGTTTCATCTACGGTAAAATGGGTCACTGGGCTAACAAATTCCCAACTAAAAAGAAAAATCCTAGACTTGCTGCCATGTTTTCAGAAGACCTGGATCCATCCTGGTGGGATCTAGCTTGGTGTGCAACAGGAGACTAACCTGAAGGTGAAATCGTCTTCTTACTAGAAGAAGGAGATTCCTCTGATTCCGACCCTACCCTAAATAAATTTGCTTATGATTCATCTAACTCCTCTTCTTTTGATTCTGATGAAGAAGCAAACTTAGGAGGTTTCTCTGGTCCTCTTGATTTCAGTTTTTATATGTTCTCTTCCAACCTGCCTAAGGTCTCCTCAGAATTTAGAATTGCTGAAATTGACAAAGAATTGTCTGAGACCCCAATCTATCAATATATGAAAAGGAAAGATATGAAAGATGAAAAAAATCTTTTAACAAGAAGAAAAGGAAAAGAAAAAGTTTCAAAAGAAAAAGAGAAATATGTCTCTCCAGATACTAGCAAGAATCCATCATTCTACCAGCCTGCAAATTTATACAAAGGCTATCTTGATCATCATGAGCATAGACAAAAGTTCAGAAAAGATAAAGAAAATCTGCTAAGACTACAAATCAAAGATAAGCAGAATTCCCTAAAGAAGCTAGTAAAAGAAATAGAGGAATTGAAAAGAATGCTTGAAATAACAATAAGAGAAAGAGACTAGTCCTCTGATGAAGACATGTGTAGAGCCTATGCCGAAGCATTACAGTCACCAAAAATTGTTGAAAGTCTAAAACATTCTTAGCACACTTAGGTGATTCAGGAACAAAAGACTACCATAATGATGAACTATCACTAGGACTATTCACTGGTCCTAAATATTTCATTAAAATAAAATTTTGTCCATCTGAATTCAAATCTTATGAGCTTGACTGTTTGATAGATTTAGGTTGCCAAATGAATTTGGAAAAAGGAAATGCTATACCATCGTTTTACTGGAAAAAAAAACAAACATGGTGTAGCCATTGAAGGAACTCGTGTATAGCTCAAAGATGAGTTCCATATTTTCCAATAACCATCAGTGGAATAAAAGAAGTTCTGTATCTTAATAGGCAAGACGACCTAAAAGAAGATTGTATCATAGGATCACCCTTCTTGCATAAAGTCAGCCCCAATACAGTTGATGAGCCCAATATGAATTTTTCTTGTACAATAAATGGCTAAAGAGTTTCCACCCCTCTATACTATTCTACTTCTTTCAAATGTAAGAATCTTATTCCCCAATCTAACCCCACTCTCAGTCTTGCAGAACTATTCAAAATGGAAAGATGCATCACCTATGCAGAAATGCATAAAGAGTCTGCCCTCTCTGAAATTTCCTCTAAAGTGGAGAAGGATTGCACCTCAGAGCCACCTAATGCATTTTGGACCAGGGAAAAATACTTTTCTCCTTACCTTTTAACCCCCTAGAAAAACCAAAAGCTCAAAAGCCTCTGCTTCCCTTATGTCTCCCTCAGAAATAGAATTATGTGCAAATGAAATCAAAGAACTCTTATACAAAGGCCTTATAGAACCTTCTAAGAGACCTTGGGCATGTCGAGAATTTGTTGTCAATAAACACTCTGAGATAAAAAGAGGAAAACCCATACTGGTTGTGAATTTTAAACCCTTGAACCAGTCCGTTACCTATACCTGATAAATCTAGTCTGCTGCAAAGAATAGCAGGATGAACCACTTTTAGCAAGTTTGACCTGAAGTATGGTTTTTACCAAATTGGAATTGAAGCAAAATACATGTACAAAACTACTTTTGTTGTTCCACATGGGCAGTATTAGTGGAAGGTCCTTCCATTTGGAATTAATAATGCACCATTAGAATTCCAGAAAAGAATGGAAGATATCTTTAGAGAAAAGAAATGGGCATTACTGTACATAGATGATATTCTTATTTGTTCCAACAATTTGTAGGAACATTCAAAACATCTTCAATAATTTTATTCTTTGGTTTTCAAACATGGATTGGTTTGGTCAAAATACAAAATGAAAATTGGCAGAAAGGACATTGAATTTTTAGGATATAAAATAAGTAAAGGACGAGTGATCCTTCAAGAACATGTCCTGAAGGTTTTTGCTCACATTCCTGATCAGATCTTAGAAAAAGTTATATTGCAGAGATTTTTGGGAAGCCTAAATTATATTAGGCCATTCTACAAAGGACAAGAAGATGACATTCATCTACTGCAACAATGACTGAAGAGAAATCCCTAATATGGAATAAGGATATGACAGATGTAGTAAAGCAAATCAAAGAAAAAGTAAAACAACTTCCTCCACTCTTACTACCACAAAGTTCGGGTCAAATGGTGATTGAAACAGATGCCTCCAATAAAGCTTGGGGAGGTATTCTCATAGAAAAACATGCAGATCAAGAAGAAATATGTGGCTATGCTTCAAGACCATTCAAAAATGTAGAAATATTATCCGTCAAGTCACAAGGAAATCATCGCACTCAAAAAGACTGTAAACCATTTCAAGCTTTATCTAAAACCTGTCAAGTTCATTGTTAGAACAAATCTGAAAATAATGCCTGGTATATTCAAGAATGAAAATCTTATGGCAGAAAATAGTTATAGGATTCTAAAATTGTTTCTTTGATTTTGAAATTGTATATAAACCAGGATATTTGAATTGTGTTGCTGATATGCTAACCAGAGAAGAATTACAGGAGAAACCTAGCCTCAACATGTTTGGCTATGGAGCATCCAACTGGTCAAACAAAAAATCTAAGCTTTGAATCTTCAATGATCCCTTGTGAGAAGAGGAAAGAGAATATTTTTTGAATTGCACCAAAAAAAGGAACTAGATAAGTATTCGACGCTCTCCTTGATCCAACAAGTAAATTCCTCTCCTCTAAAAATACAAATATTGGAGAGATGGGAAAAACAAGCCTTTAAAGGATCAGAAAATGCCGTGTACCAGCTTCAATAGATTAATCATGTTTGGGTTGACACAGCTTATACAGATGGACGAGAATTGTATTAAGTTTTTAGAGGACAGATGTAATTGAAAAAAAACTGATTTTAATAAAAAGAAAAATAAATGATGGGGTAACCACATTGAATGATGAAATTATGCATGCAAGAGTGGGGGACGAGGAAGAGCATCCTGGAGGGAGGCTACACCACGTGTCAACATGTCTTTATGGAACTATACATGCTCCCCTACAAAATCAGGTGATGTTGTGATCTGCGAGAATTCCATGAGGAATTGACTGCTAATTGGAAAAATACCTAGGAAAAACAAAAAATATAAAAAGAATCATATGGGAGGAGGCAGGACACTACTTAGTATGCTAGAAAGCTTGCTGCGGGAGCACTCTGTGTTAGGGAAGCTGGAAGAGATACTTATTGCATGAGCACTCTATGTTAGACAAGTGATTTCTTGCTGAGAAACTGGACCTAAGGTAGATTTTCACCACTCTTGGCATGCATAGTTTAGCTCGGGGGTGACTGAGGACAGAAATCAATACTGGTCCAAATCTATGGTTGGTGGGTGGAATGTGGTTGTTGCTTCTTCATTCGTCTGGTTGAACAACCAGGTTTCCTTAAACATTTATTTCCTTGCAGATTATTGAGCTTGGAATATATCTGTTTATGTGTATCGAATGTGTTGGAGGATTTTATGGATTCTGCGAGAATACTTGGATGCTTTATAATTTCTTTGGTAATACCCCTACGTAAGGATTCCTTGTAGGTAGTGGAATGCTTGTCAGCTTAATGGAACTTTTTCACTTTACTTATCATCCTCATTTTCTTGTTGGAATTTGTGAAAAGAATGTGTTGATTCCATAAGAAAACCAACTCCAGTAACCTACCGTAGAATCCCTAAGTTTGAACAAGGCCTTAAGAAAAACTAAGAAAAATTATGGGCCAGATGGCTTGCGGAAGGATAAATTTTCCTAGAAGTTAAGTACTTCCGCAATCTGCAATTCGCAATGCTAAAAGAAATTATGTAAAGAAGTTAAGTGCTTCTACAATCTGCAATGCGGAAGTAGAAATGCGGAAGGAAATTATGTGAAGAAGCTAAGTACTTCCGCAATCCACAATGCAGAAGAGGAAATGTGGAAGGAAATTATGTAAAGAATTCAAGTGCTTCCGCAATCCACAATGCAGAAGCGGAAGTGCGGAAAGAAATTATGTAAGAAGTTAAGGATTTCTACAATCTGCAATCTGCAATGCAGAAGAAATTATGTAAAGAATGCTAATTACTTCCGCAATCCGCAATCTGCATTGCAAAAGTGTAATTGCGGAAGGAAATTTTTATGGAAAATTTGAGTACCTTCTGCAATCCGCAATGCAAAAGGGAAAGTTGTAAAGAAACTTTATATAAGTATGTTCCTCAATCCGCAATCTGCATTGCGGAAGTGGGATTGTGGTAGGGAAATTTGTAGAGTGCAAAGACACATGCCACAACCCGCAATCCACATTGTGGAAGGGGGAGTTGCGGAAGGACCCTTGCAAAGAGTCCGTCACGAAAGTATTTTTGTGGTAGTTTTTGCAAAAAACTATTAAACTAAAGAATTTGGAACCCAAATTTCGCAAAGGTTTAGGATAAAATATTTAAGGATGTTTTATATAGTATACCTTTGTATCCTATGGTGTTTGAGGTATCGTCTAAGAATCATAAAGCAAGTCTGGTAATAAACACGAAGTCGCTAGTTAATATATGACACGAAGTCGNTCTATGATATATATATATATATATATATATATATATATATATATATATATATATTGTCAACAATTTTTTTTTATGAAATTTGCAGGTGGTTATATGGGTATGTTGTATATGGTATTAGAGCCATAGGTTAAACCCTGTTTCCTATGGAAACATCTAATTTATGCTGAAGCACATTGAAATGATAAAATAACATCAATAATGTTGCATTTGATGTGTGAATGTATAAATTGTACAACCAGGACTGAACGATGGAGTTTCCCAATGACAATGATAATCACCCAAAAGAAAATAATCATGCATTACCTACCATACAACCAGAAGCAGAACGTTCTGAAGCCAGCCAAGTGCTAGAAACGATGAGACATTTAATCAAGGAAATACAATGTTTTAAGGCTGAAAATGAACAACTGAAGAATAACCAGGAATGACAACAGGAATTCAACGATATATTGATACAAGGCCTACATGAGAAAAACAATGGAAAAGATCAATGAACAAAGAAGAAACAGGTATATGGAGGAAATGTTGAAGGAGATGGCAGTTCCTTGAATAATACAAAAAGGACGCTAAGTCAGATCAAACTTGCCAGAAAAAAGGAAGGTTGACCATCTGGAAGGGGAATTTAAAAAGATCAATCCAACCATCTTCGACGAGGAATCGAAGACTTGTGAAGAAGCAGAAGCATGGCTGCTGAACATTAAAAAGTACTTCCAAATTTACAATTACTCCAGCAACATTAAGGTAAGGATGGTGTTGGGCCCATAAATGACCCCTTTTGACCACCTTTACCTACCTCTTTTTGTCTCATCCTACTCCATTATGTACACTAAACAGATGTTTTTTCTTCACTTGGTCCTTCAATTCATACAGGTATGGTTAATTATTGTCTTATTTTATTAATGCTTAGGATTTTTGTAATCATAGCTCTATATCTTGAATTATGCTAACATATGGTGGCTTTATAAAGATAATTTGAGATGTAAAGGATACAAGTGTAGCAGGCTGAACATGCCAAGAGAGAGATGAAAATTCATTGCTAAGATAATTGCCATCCATTCCATCATTTCCCAAAGAACGCGATCAAAGGATACTATTCCACGCAAACTGTACAAAGGTAGCTGCGACAGGTTGTAATAGATTTGGATGCAATAGTGCTTAGCTGCTCAAGAATAGCTGCAATCCACATAGTATCTTCTCGATTGATCATGCTTGTGATTTTTGGCTCGAGTAACAACCTTCCTATATTTTCTGCTTCGATCTTGCCACCGCTATAACAGCTTATCGTAATTGGGGCAGCTTGAAGATCAGAGATCTTCATGGCTGCCCGATATTTGTGAGAAGAAGTTATGATTGTAATCGTATAAAGATTGGGGACTATTCCGAGCCAGGGGTTTGAAATTAATCAAATATATTGTATAAGCTATGATAGGGGTTGTGTGTTCATCTTTCCATTTTAACACAAGGAGTTTGATTCTTTAGATCTTAGTGTTCTAACGTGTGCTATTTTCGACATCTCTGTGGGAAGGCTGGGCCCGCCTTCCCAAGGGGATTGCTGAGTTAATTATGTATTTTATTTATTCTGTTGTGGTTTGAATCTTATGGTAAATTCATGTATTTATAGTAATTTGCAACAATCCTCAATTTATCATGTGTTCCATTGAATGATCAGTAATTGCATCCCCTGTAAATTGCAGTGGTGTGGTGTGACAGTCGATTGTGTAGGTTAACTTTCTCTTATGCAACTGTGTGATAGTTGTTACAGCCTTATTCATCCCTAATTCTTTCAATTGTTGTTTTCTTTATATCTCTACAATTCATCCCTTTACATTTATAATTGTAGAGCTTAATTCCTGCACTTTGAATTCCTAGATTAAGTTGAATTGAGATAGTTGAGATAGATCTTCAGATTGCTTGGTAATTGAAGATTTAAATTTCTGCAAAAGTAATCTAGATGTCTATTTCCTGAATCTTTTAATTATATTAAGGATTGTAAGAAGGTATTTGTGATTGCATTCTTAAGAAGGTAAGCTATATTAATAGATTATGGGATGAGTTGGGCTGAATAGGAAAGTAGGGTAATTCATTTACAGCATCAACTACTTAGTGTTTAAAGCATATACAGTGCATATTATCCTGTAAATAAAAGACTTCGTTGGGTTGACAATTTATATTGAACACTCTCTATGTTGGCTTTAATTAACTTGCATATAGGGTGCCCAACATTTTTCCATCGTTGCCGGGGAGGATAATTATTAGACACCGTAGTAGTTGTATCCAGTAATTATATTTATTCATTTTTCTTCAGTTTTTAAGTTTGCATGTCTTGTCTTGCATGAATACGAGAAGGGTACAGTTTGACATTCCTATAAATCCCAGAGCCCCATAGAACACAAACATTGCAGGTGGTCAAGGTCGTGGGAGAAATCTAGCATTGGGAAGAAGGACATTCATTGACGATCTGGTTGATAGGACAAATTCTTCTACTGGGGATCGCCATCAGGAAACACCTATTAGAAGAAGCCCAGTCACCCTTAGAGTTAAAGCATCAGTTTCCACAGTGGAGAACATAGGAGGAGCTGCAACACCCTCAGATATCCCTATGGAGGAAGACATAGTTAGTACTACAAGATAAGCTGACCGAGATTTGATATATCACATTAACGAGAAGGTTGTAATAGAAGAGGAGTGGACACGGTTCCATAAAAAAATTAACGATTAGTGGAAGCACGAAGAGGATAAAGCAGAAGAAGACATGAGAAACAGACGCGATCCTGAATATCACGAAGAAGCAATGGGTGAAAATCAGCATCATGAGGATAAATCCCCACCTAAAGGGATGGTTGCTACACTCCAGTTCCCAATTCAACAGCCATAGGGGATATACCCCATGAAAAATATATCGCTATCGGTGTTGCCTCGTTTTTATGGAAAAGCGGCAAAGGATCCGGATGAATTTGTTTTTGAATTTGACATCCTCTATCGCAGCCATGACTACACCACCAATGCATATAAGCTGAAAATTTGTATCTGCCTTTCTGAAGGACAATGCATTACGTTGGTTCATGAGCTTGGGTGGGGGAACTGTCACTACATGGGACCGCACGAAACATGTGTTCCTGGAGAAATATCAAAAGTATTTCAATACCAAGGATAAGAGAGAAGAACTGTTTAAAATGGTACAAAGGGATGATGAAATTCTAGAAGATCTGGTTGAAAGGTTTTTATATAATGTGCAAGGAGCTGGACAGATTAATATGGTGTTAGATGTGCTCAAAATAATCCCACTTTGTAGGATTGGGGATTACTTCCTAGACATGTTGAACCTGTTAGGAAAGGGGGATATCTCAAAGGAGCCTTTGAAAATATCATTAAACTATGCAAAAGGTATTCCAGGGGATCTTCCAGGAACAACAAATGGAACAAACGGGACAAATTAGAACATGATGTCTTCGACAGAACACAAAAGTCATCTAATGGAGGAGCCACCTGGGAAAAAATAGGCAATCTCCTCCAAAATTTCAAGACAAAAATGATGAGCTCCATCTCCTCGAAAATAGATGTCCTGAGGGCAAAGTAGAAACAAGTAGTAGAGGATCTCAAACTTGGTATATTCTTCCCAAAATGTAGGAAGAACTACCCTCTGAAGGAGTGCCTGCTCGACAAGGTAGAGTGTGTCAGCTGTGTGAGCTGAACCATGACACAAAAGAATGCCCTTCACTACCTCAAGTGAAGGAAGTTCTGTAGGAATCAACTCTAGATGTGGAACCAACCTACTTTATTACACAGAAAAAGCCTTGGAAGCCTATAAATCAAGGTATGGCTCTAGACTTGTTTCCATTTTCAAATAACATGAATAATTGGAATATTATGCAGCACATGAATACACAATTCCCCTCATCTTATTCTAACCATAAATGGTATCCCTCTCAACCTCTAATGAAAATTTTTAACTCTTGGAACCCTTGGACATAGCCACCAAACCAACAAAATTCTTGGTCTCCTGGATGGAGGAACTTCCATCTAGGGAACCAGTTTCCCCCTAACCAACCTCCTCAACATCCTCCACATCAAACATTTCCTCATCAACCATACCCTCCTCAATAATACCCCAGCCTTATTAGCAGTCGCAGCTACAACTCCAGAATAATGTTGTCCCCAATATGCCGATACGACCACAGATGCTTGCTCAACCTAACCCCAACCCAAATAATAAAGTAGTCCATCAGTTTGAGACTGCCAACATGCTCGCCTACTCCATTACTCCAGTTCCCTGCAATGACATCCGCTTATGATCAAAGAGGGTACTGGAGCCTTTGGTCATTGAATATGTTCCATCCTCTATGCCTAAAGGAAGGATGAACCAACATTATTTATCTAATACAGCAACCCCCATTATTGAGGATGTTGAACATCCTACCAATATTCTAGATGAAACACAAGAAGACACATTTATCAACACATAGCCTACACAATTGATTAGGGAACAAACATACCCTAAAAGATTAATACTACCAAAGGCAGTGGGACAACCTCAATTTAACCTCTTAGGAGAGTTAAAAATCTCTATGTCAAAATTCCACTCCTTCAGGCCCTTCATGATGTACCTATCTATGCCATAATCGTTCGAGATCTATGTACAAGGAAACCAGGAAGAAAACCAAGGGATCCTCCCACTGTTCATGTCATAGGGAAATTATCTGAATTAATAATGGGAAAAAGCCTCTTGGAAAAATACGATGATCCTGGGAATCCCACTGTCACTGTGCAGATTGGGAGCACGCAGATACCCAATGTAATGGTAGATTTAGGTGCAACAATTAATGTCATGACCATTGAAACTATAAGGAAACTTGGGCTCACTAATCTCAAGCCAAATCCTACCATTTTAGAACTGGCAGATAGATCCACTATTAAACCTGAAGTAATATTGGATGACCTCGTCATCTCAATTGATTCATGGTAATATCCTATTGACTTCTTGGTTTTACAACCTAAGTCACAGCTATGAGGACACCCATTGATCTTGGGAAGGACCTGGTTAGCTACAGCTGATGCTTGCATTAGCTGTCGGTCTGGGTCTATGACCATATTAGATGGAACCGAGATAGAGAACCTCACTCTCTATCCTCCATCTTGGCCAAGACTAGAAGCTG
Source organism: Pseudotsuga menziesii (assembly GCA_001517045.1). Classification (NCBI taxonomy): domain Eukaryota; kingdom Viridiplantae; phylum Streptophyta; class Pinopsida; order Pinales; family Pinaceae; genus Pseudotsuga; species Pseudotsuga menziesii. The sequence continues at coordinate 249,169 of LPNX010496939.1, read as the reverse complement.
AAACTCCGTTATGGATGGAGCCAGAGGAAGAAGAGGGAATTCAGCCGTTATTAATGATACGGAAGGCCTTGACTTTTAAAGATGAAATTGAAGACGATGCCATTAATAATTTCATCAGTGAACCCACTTCTGTCAATAAGAAAATTTATTAGATCTTGAATGCTACTCTAGGTGAACAAGAACAAGAAAATATCATAGAGGAGACATTAGTCAGTGATACTCACATAGTTCCAGTGTTGAAAAATTCAAAAAGTGTTCCTGTTGAGGTACAGTCTAGAAAAACCATGAATATCAATCCTAGTCTTTCCCTATATGAACAGGAACGCCTAATCACTCTATTAAAAAAACATAAGGGGGCATTTTCCTGGGAGTACACAGACATGAAGGGAATCCCTTCTAATCTATGCACCCACCACATTTATATCAAAAGTGACTCCTACCAGCCTCAACGAATAATGAATCCCAATCTTAGGGACATAGTGAAGGAAGAAATTCAGAAACTTTTGGAAGCAGGATTTATATATCCCATTTCAGACAGCGAGTGGGTGTCTCCACTCGTGATAGTACCTAAGAAGAATGGTAAATGGAGAGTCTGTGTGGACTATAGAGAGCTAAACAAGGCAACGCAGAAAGATCACTTTCCCCTTCCTTTTATCGATGAAGTACTTGACACCTTATCTAGGAATGAGTTTTTCTCTTTCCTGGATGGGTTTAGTGCGTACAATCAAATCCAGATTGCTCTTGAAGACCAAGATAAAACTACCTTCACCTGTCCCTGAGGGACTTTTGCATACATAGTACTTCCCTTTGGCTTATGCAATGCACCAGCCACATTTCAAAGAGCTGTCATTGGCATCTTTTCAGAATTGGTTAATGATGGTATGGAAATTTTCATGGATGATTTAACTCCTTATGGAAAAGACTTTGAAGAAGCATTGAAAAATTTGGAAAAGGTTTTAACATGCTGTGAGCAGACCCAGCTATCTTTGAGCACTGAAAAGTTCCATATGATGATGAGTGAAGGGGTAGTGTTCGGGCATTTTATCTCTGATGATGGTATCCAGGTAGAGCCCTCTAAAATCGGGGTATTAAAAAATATACCTACTCCTGAAACTCAGAAAGAAGTGCGTAGTTTCTTAGGTCATGCTGGTTATTACAGAAGATTTATAGAAAAAATTTCCAAACTTGCCTCTCCTTTGTTTTCATTGTTAATGAAGGATGTGCAATTCACTTCGAATGAGGCATGCCCGACAGCGTTTGTTAAACTTAAGGAGAAGTGGTCCACAACTCCCATCCTAAGGGGGGCCAATTGGGCCCTGCCCTTCCACATTTCTTCAGATGCCTTTGGTACCACCATTGGAGCAGTTTTAGGATAGCAGGATGGTCAAGCACCTTATGGAGTTTATTATATTAGCAAAAACTTAGCCCCTGTTGAACTTAATTATACTATTACCAAGAAGGAGTTTTTAGCCATTGTTTACTCCATTAACAAATTTCGACATTATATCATTGGATATCCTACCTTTGTGCACACTAGCCACTCAACCATCAAGTATCTAATGAATAAACCGGTTACAAATGCTCAGGTAACTAGATGGTTGTTATTGTTACAGGAATTTGATATCACTATTATAGACAGACCTGGAAAAGAAAATGTTGTCGCTGATTTCTTATCTAATTTTACTAACATTGATGATAATATACATGTTGAGGAATCTTTTGCAGATAAACACTTATTTGCAGTTTCGGTTCATTCCCCTTTGTATGCAGGTGTCGCTAACTACTTGGCTGCAGGGAAGCTTCCGACACATTTGTCAAAAAGTGAAAAGAGGAAAATCATTCAACAAAGTGCTAGGTATTGTTGGATAGATGGTCATCTAAGTCTACAGAGGCCCAGATCTTGAGATCAGAAGATGTGTAAGAGAAGATGAAATATTCCATATTCTGAAGTCCTTCCATGACGAGCCTTGTGGGGGACATTTTGTAGACAGGAGGACAAGACACAAAGCACTGAGAATGGGCTACTATTGGCCAACACTTTTCAGGGATGCAAAAAAATATGTCCAGTTAGTATGACAGCTGCAAGAGGATGGGCCAACCTAACATATTGGATCAAATGCCTCTTCAACCACAACTGGTGGTTGAACCTTTTGATAGATGGGCCTTAGATTTTGTTGGCCTTATCAACCCTCATTCTAGATAGAAAGCCTACATCTTGGTTTGTATCAACTACATGACGAAATGGGTACAAGTTGTGGCTTTGGTGAAAGCCAATGACCAGGCTGTGATTGATTTCTCATATGGTGAAATATTTACCCGTTTCGAAGTACCCAAGGAAGTGGTTACATATGGAGGACCTCAGTTTGTGTCGCATCAATTTGAAGCTTTGCTATGGAAGTACCATATTCAGGACCGGATAGCTTCACCATACCATCCCCAGGCCGATGGCCAGGTGGAAAGCACTAACAAAGTTATTGAATCCATCCTTACCAAAATAGTCAAGAGCCATTGTAGAGACTAGGCTAATAAATTTTTGGAAGCATTGTGGGCATATCGTACTACTTAGCACAATACTACAGGTTTATCTCCCTATGACTTGGTGTATGGGAAAAGTGTTGTCTTCCCCATTGAATTTGAAATCAAGACTTTGAAGATAGCTACAGAGGTAAATTTAGATGTGACTAAAGCCTAGAAGAGAAGATTGAATCAATTGAATGAACTTGATGAGAAACGTTTAGCTGTTGTGGATCAGACAATATTAATCCAGCAACAGAGATCCAATTCGCACAACCGGTTCATCAAAACCAAAGTATTCTACGAAGGAGACTAGGCATTATTATACGATTCAATATTCAAAAGGGACTTCAAGGGTAATTTACACACAAGATGGTTGGGCCCATACCTGGTAGACATAGTATTTGATAATGGTATAGTCCACCTAGTAACCATTGATGAGAATCATGCACCATTGTTTGCTAAAGGTCACAGGATGTGACTGTACCATAAGCCCATTTCGAAGGACGCATTCACTTCACAGATTGCAACTGATCCAGAATACCAGTTAGAAAAAGGGCAGGAATCTTTCTCTCCCCCTGTTAATCTTTAGATAATCGCTATAAATCTTACATAAATTTTTGTACATAAATAAATTGATATTTTTACTACTATTTTTTTTTTCCTTTGCACTTGATCCATTTTTTTTAAAGAATATGTGCAGGGATGTGACTGAGGAGCAATGGTCATGATTAGGCCTAACGACCAGGGTCATCCTTTTGTAACTTCTTGCATCAGAAGAAAAATCCTTGAATAGTTAGTTGCAGTTGCAACACCGTAAAACTTTGCCTATTTCACCATTTTTCTGTAGCCGCAACACCGTAAAATACCGCCCTTTACCCCATTCGTGCAGCTGCAACACCGTAAAACTTTTCCTATTTTTCTGTTTTTCTGCAGCTGCAACACCGTAAAATACATCCCTTTACCCCATTCGTGCAGCTACAACACCGTAAAATGTTTCCTATTTTTCTGTTTTCTACAGCTGCAACACCGTAAAATACCGCCCTTTATCCCATTCACGGTAGTTGTAACACCGTAACTTAATGCCTTTTTCTGTCCCGCATGGCTGTGGCACCATGTCACTCTTGTCCATTTTTACCTTTTCTGGCAGTTGCGACACTGTTTCAATCCTTCCCATTTTTACCTTTTATGGTGGTTGCGACTCCACCAAAACTGGCTGATTTTTCTATGATTCACGGCTGCAACTCCGCCAAACTGATTGATTTCTCTATGGTCCATGGCTATGACTCCTACAATATTGGAAGAACTCTTTACGACCTTCATTTGTGACTCCTCCAGATCTGGCCCCAATTCCTAATGCCGGTGATTCTGATTTACTTCACAACATTCATTATGTTTCTGAAAAGATTGACAAGATGGTTTTGGTCCACCGGGAGGAAAACTCATTATAGCACACCTACAATAATGATCAAATTTAAATGGCTACACTTCACATGCTTTACTATTCTCAAAGGTCACCGTTCATCGCATATTTCTTAACGTATGGTTCTGATTATTTACTTGATTAAGCGTTAACTAGATTTGACAGCATTAATCATACCTTCCTTTCTGCGCCCATCATTACACCTGCATAACATTAACTGTCCACTCGTACGACTTAATGGCCATTTAAGTGTATCTGATAACCGCAACCTTTCCTAATTTGGGATAAATTTCCAAACATTTCCATGCTCTTAACTTTCTGAATTTACCCAACTCCACTCTCAGCTGTTCACGCATACTCTGTGCTTTAACCTCCATTGTCGGGACCTGTAATCTGTCGAACTGATAAATAATTCTGAATTTGAACAAACATGGGTATCCCAAGTCGGCATGAACCTCCAAATACGTGAGAACTGAGAAGAAATGCATAAGTTTTCGCTATTTTTGAAGCTGCGGGCTGGACTGAATTCTTCCAACGCTTAAATGGGTTTCATCTAGAGACATCTCTACAATTTTCCTTAAATCTTATAGAAACCCACTCAGAGGTTAGGGGGTTATGTATAGAAGTCTCTTAAGTAATAGTGACTGTCACTAGAATTCCTCGGGTGGGAAGATCCTAGTTTGGTCGAAGAACCCCTAATGCTACTGCAGTATAGGATTTTCTAATAGAGGGGGAGCAAATTCACCAGTCAAGGAGAGGGATAGCGTTACAGTCACTGCCTCAGCCATGGGATCAAGTAGCAGTATTCCTCAAGAAGTATATCACCTATGAAGGTAGGTATCAAACTGTTTATTATTCTAAACTTCCTCTAGTATCTCATCTATGCCATAGGGCCTTGCTGAACATTCCATTTTATCTATTTAATGACCTATACCATATGGCAGGGTTTGTTAGAACAACCAACCATCCCAACTCCTCCCATACCCACCACGGCCTAATCAAATTAATAATCTTAAGGGCCTTAGCTCAAAGGAACCAAACTTGGGAGCAATTCACAGGTCAAATTCACATAAACCAAGAACCCGCCCTTTTGCCTAGCGTTCCAATAGAGGCAAAAGTAGAAGTACCTATAATCATGGGGGTTGTTCAAAACCAAGAGGAGCATGCAAATGTATAATTGGGGGGAGATGAGGAGCAACAGGAGGATCATATTCCCTCCAATTTAGTTGGGGGGGGGAGATGAGACCGGACCGGATGATCAGTCAGATGACCAAGCAGAAAAATTGGAGGAAAATGCAAGAGAAAACATCAAAGGCTGAAGCTGGAGTAGCATTGGATGCTACGACAGCTGAAGCCAAGGATGCTAGAGCCATGATAATAGAAGGAAACACAGAGGTATTGACCATTGAATCTTCCCCTGAATGGGGGGAACTCTGATTGAAGAAGAACATGAAAACACTGAGATAGAAGATATCCCTTCCACATCAACTACAAATATGGAGATTACTGCACCATGAAAGAAAAGAAGGAGATCAAAAGAAGATATACATGCATCACCACCAATAACAAGAAAAAGAACCAAGTCGGTTACAGTAGTACGGGAAAGATGGGCAACCCTAGAAGCACATATTGAATTCCCCATTCTGAGACCCAAAGCAAATGATTCTCCATAGGAACCGGCTGTAGAAGAACCTCAAATTGAGGGACTTTTGTACGAAAATGGTCTATTAAAAGAAGAAGTACAGATACTTTGGAAAGAACTAGAAAATTGGAAGGAAGCATGCAGGAAGCAGGTAGAAAGGAAGTTGCACACACTGGTTGAAGCCGCAGACCGATTAGAAGGATCACCTCTTGCTGAGGAGGGTGAGGAGGAAGAAAGTGTGGTCTTCCCTATGTGTGGAGAAATATTTAACCAGTCAGGATACAAAGTCATAGTTCATGCCTTTGTGACACAACAACCTGTACCAGTAACTGTGGAAGAACAAGGATAAGAAGCACCTAAGATATAAGTGAGGGATGCAGAAATGATCCCTGGTACTGAAAATGGGGAAAATGAACAATTACAGTCATAGCCAACAGAAGAAGGACAATCTGACTGGAAGGATGGTGAAGCTCCCATGAGCAACTTCAGCAAAGGGAAGTAGTAGATAAACAGGGTGTTGATACACAAGAACCAACATTTCTGAATATTCCTGTTGAAGTTGCCACCCAAATTGGGGCAGATGAACCAGAAGCTGAAATTATTCCTGATTTTAGTGAAGAAGTCTGTGCTGTGACTCCTGAACCGTCTCAGGTCATAGAACTAATAGAAATGGAACCCAGTAGCACAATGAGGATGAAGTTGAATAGGTTGCTGATACACAAGAACCAGCATCCCCAAATATTCTTGTTGAAGTTGCCACCCAAATTGGGGTAGATGAACTAGAGGGTGAAAATATTCCTGATTTTAACGAAGAAGTTTGTGCTGTGACTCCTAAACCATCTTAGGACACAGAATTAATAGAAATGGAACCCCAGCAGTAGGAAAATGAGGAAGTTAACCAAGATGTTTTCACACAAGAACCAACATCCCTAGAAATTTATGTGGAGATTCTCAAGAAGCAAGAAGAAATCAATCCTGAAATGGATATAATTCCTGATTTGGATTTAGGAGAGGATGAACAAATGCAATCACAATCCTCGGGGGACACTGAAATCCTAGAAGAACAAATCCATATTGCAGAAGAAATGGAAGTAACTCTGCAACCCCAACAACATGAATAAATAAAAGGGCAGGGCTCTATTACACAAGAACCAGTGGCCTTTCATCCCCCTGTCAAAGCTACAGCTGATAATTAGGCAGATGGGGAGATCAAAATTCAGGAAGAGGTTGCCACACAAGAACCAACACTTTTCATAATTAGCTGTTGAAGTTGCTATAGGAGAACTCCAAGGAGAGGATGCTATTACACAAGAACTAGCATCCCCATAAGTTGTTTCAGAGGCACCTATGGTTGAAGTTGCTATAGGAGAACTCCAAGGAGAGGATGTTGTTACACAAGAACCAACATCCCCAGAAGTTGTTTATGAGGCACTTATGGTTGAAGTCGTTGTAGGAGAAATTCAAAGAAAGGATGTTGTTACACAAGAACCAACACCCCTAGAAGTGATTTCAAAAGTATCCATAGGCAATAGAGGATGTTCAAATTGGAACATTAGATGATAAGGTATGGACTCAACCTCCTCAAAATTTTGTCAATTTGGATTTTGATAATGAATAAGATGTTGAAGATGAAGAAATCCATAGACTGACAAAAGAACTCTCAATCCTAAGAATAGAAGTGAGGAAGTGGTGGAGTCAAGTGGAGAGGTGTCAAGAAGGGATGGTTTCCCTTGCTAAACATAGGAAGACCATCAGGGAATTGAAGGAAATATGGGCAGAAGAACTCATGTTCCAGAAACTTCGTTCGGAAGAAATACAGAAGGAACTAAAGGAGATAAAAAATTTCAAATCCATGCAGGTGGAAAAATATCAGTTGTGTACTCTTTCTCAGGAATTGTTGGGTACCAGAGTACCATCCTCCTCTTACCCTATGTTTTTATTTGAGCAGTTCATTTGGTTTAAACTGAGGACTGTAAAAGAGGGGAGACCGTATGAAATAGAAACCTCAGCTAAATTCCTGGAAACATTTCTGGAAAGTGACTTTGAAGAGAAAAACTTGCTTTGTGATCTTTATTTGCATGAGTTGGCTTGTCCCTTGGATCACCATTCGAATCCTACCCCTTTCTTAAGTGATGTTCAACTGAGGGATTTTGCCTCCTTTGTTAGCAATCATGTTCAGTGGGAAATATCCTTCCAAACTTTCTCTCATAATGAGTCCCACTCTAACCTTTGGATTCGAAGCGAACCTCAAAACCCTCATCTTCTCCTTGCTCGTTAGCAGAATGTACTTGCATGTCCCATCCAAATTCAGTGGATGATGGAACTTCAAGAAAAGGTTATCTTTACTCGTGTCAGCCAGATTTCCAAGCATCAACAATCAACTTTGGAAGGTAGCCAACACAGATGGCAGGCTTCCTCTTTAACCTTGAAAAATAGAGATCCCTACTGTTACAGGAATTTTAAACATACACTTTCCAGGGTTGAGGGATATGTTGGATGCATGAAGGAATGTGGAGTTAATTGGCTGGGACTCAAAATTCAAATTCCCTCTCATCTGGTGGCCAGCAAAACCATACAAGGAAGACTTCTCATTAACAAAGACAGAAGAGTAGATGCGTTGGAGATATTGGGTTGTCCATAAGGGATTCTTGGAAAAACACGAAACGCCTGAATTCCCATATAACTTTTCTTCTCTCCATGAACGAAGTAACATGCCGGATTCAAATTCAGACTAATGGAGGTTGTTACATGGGGACATGCAACAAGATAGTTGGGGGGAGATGTTGGGCCTAGAAATGACCCCCTTTTGACCACCTTTACCTACCTCTTTTTGCCTCATCCTACTCCATTATGTACACTAAACAGATCTTTTTCCTTCACTTGGTCCCTCAGTTCATACATGTATGGTTAATCATTGTCTTATTTTATTAATGCTTAGGATTGTTGTAATCAGGACTATATATCTTGAATTATGCTAACATATGGTGGTTTTATAAAGATAATTTGAGATGTAAAGGATATAGGTGTAGCAGGATGAAAATGCCAAGAGAGGGATGAACATTCATTGCTGAGATAATTGCCATCCATTCCATCATTTCCTAAAGAACGTGGTCAGAGGATACTATTCCATGCAAGCTGTACAAAGGTAGCTGCAACAGGTTGCAACAGATTCGAATGCAACAGTGCTCCACTGCTCAAGAATAGGTGCAATCCATGGAGTATCTTCTCAATTGATCATGATTGTCATTTCTGGATTGAGTAACAACCTTCCTATATTTTGTGCTTCAATCTTTCCACGACTGTAACAACTTATCATAATTGGGGCAGCCTGAAGATCAAAGATCTTCATGGCTGCTTGATATTAGTGAGAAGAAGTTATGATCGTAATTGTATAAATATTGGGAACTATTCTGAGCCAGGTGTTGGAAATTAATCAAATATATTATATAAGCTGTGACAGGGGTTGTGTGTTCATCTTGCCATTTTAATACAAGGAGTTTGATTCTTGAGATCTCGGCGCTCTAAAGTGTGTTGTTTCCAACATCTCTGTGCAAAGGCTGGGCTCGCCTTCCCACAGGGATTGCTGAGTTAATTAGGTATTTTATTTATTATGTTGTGTGGTTTGAATCTTATGATAAATTCATTTATTTACAGTAAGCTGCAACAATCATTGATTTATCATGTGATCTATTGAATGATCAGTAATTGCATCCCCTGTAAACTGCAGTGGTGTGGTGTGGTGTGACAGTCGACTGTGTAGGTTAACTTTTTGTTATGCAACTGTGCGATAGCTGTGACAACCTTGTTCATCCCTATTTCTTTCAATTGTTGTTTTCTTTAGATCTCTACAGTTCATCCCTTTACATTTATAATTGTAGAACTTAATTCCTCCACTTTGAATTTCTAGATTAAGTTGAATTTAAATAGTTGAGATAGATCTTCAGATGGCTTGGTAATTGAGGATTTAACTTTCTACAAAATTAATCTAGATGTCTATTTCCTGAATCTTTTAATTCTAGATTAAGGATTTTAAGAGGGTATTTGTGATTGCATTCTTAAGAAGGTAAGCTAGATTAATAGATTATGGGATGGGTTGGGCTGAACACGAAAGTAGGGTAGTTCATTTACAGCATTAGGTACTTAGTGTTTAAAGCATATATAGTGCGTATTATCCTTGAAATAAAATACTTCCCTGGGTTGACAATTTATATTGAACACTCGGTATGTTGGCTTTAGTTAACTTGCATATAGGGTTCCCAACAGATGGTAGTCTACAACCTGAAGGGAAAGGCCAGTATTTGGTGGCAGGATCTAAAAATTTCCCAAGTGTTAAAAGAGAAGAACCTAGAATGGTCGGAGTTCAAGAAATTATTTAAGAAACAATATATGTCAGAAAGTTATTATGAGAGAAATAAAAAGGAGTTTTATGAATTGAAACTCAACCAAATGACCATTGAATACCTAATCAATAAATTCCTATATCTACAACATTTTGTGCCTTACATTAAGAAAGAAAAAGTGAAGGTTCAACGATTCTTAAGTTGTCTTCCACAGTCTTACAAAGACCGTATCGAGTTCGATAACCCGAAGACCTTGGATGAAGCACTAATGAAGGCTTGATTATGTTTTGAGCAGTATAAGTAAAGGAATGACCTCTCAAAATCCTTGAAGCCTTCAACGATTTTATATAAGATGTAACATACCTCAAAATTCAAACATAAAAAATTTATATAGCCATCTATCTTTAGACAAATTAATTAAATACCTATCTGTTATGAGGTACTACAAAAAAAATATAGAGTTTGAAGCATAAGCCTCGTCATATGAAATGATCATCATCTCCTTAACAAAACTTAGAAACCTTGTTTCCAAATAGAGTAGATTTCCAAACAAAAACTCAAAGAGCTAAGTTATTATTCTTCCACAAGAATCATTGCACAATTCTGATTCTGCGTTCCCCATTCTGCATTATTCTTTCGGCTGAGAAATATGGAAATTGGAAACCCGAGGTGCGACAGTGTCCTTCAAATCTATTTCTTCCTTCTGCCTTCCACCTTCCATTGTGGAATCTAGAAATCAGAACTCAACGAAACGGCCACCTTGTCTTTCAGCTTTCCTCCTTCCTACTTTTATCTTTCTGCCTTCCGCTGTGGACCTCAGAAGTCAAAAAATTCATAAAATGATCACTTGGTCTTTCGGATTTCCGCCTTCCTACTTTCACCTTTCTTCCTTCCGTTGCGGACCTAGGAGATCGAAAAATTCATAAAACGATCACTTGGTCTTTTGGATTTCTGCCTTCCGACTTCTTCCTTTCTTCCTTCTGTTGTGGGCCTTGAAATTCAGAAACTTCATAAAACAATCACTTGTTCTTTCGGATTTCCGCCTTCTGCCTTCCGCCTTTCCACCTTCCACTTTCTACCTTACTCTTTTTTCCTTCCGCTGCGGACCTCGAAAGTCAGAAACATCATAAAAAAATCACTTGTTCTTTCTGCTTTCTATCTTTTGACTTTCTCCTTTCTGCCTTCCGCTATGGATCTTAGAAATTTAAAAAAAACAACTTTTTTCCTTTTAACCCTTTTCCCATTTTCTGCCTCTCGCCTTCTGCCTTCCGCAGGCGGACTCTAGGGTGTAGAAAACAACAAATTCTTTTAAATTGGCTTTTATACCTTCCATGTCATTTATTTCTCACAGCTTAAGTCCCGACCGTTAATATAATTCCTTGCAGGTTCCACAATGAAGCCTTCATAACCAATATCGGTCGTTGATCTTCTTTACAAATAAAATATTGATTGTCGATTTATTTGATGTGGAAATCGGACTACGGAAAGTTCAATCTCTGTTAACTTAATTCTTGACATTTTGCTTCCACATTTTGCATCTACCTTCCGCACTGTTGATCATTGCGGCTTAAATCCTAACCGTGGATCTGATTTGATGTGAAAATCGGACTTCGTTAAATTTTGTGAACCGTCGATCTAGATGCGGATTAGATATGGATCATTGATCTTCTAATCTTTGTGGATCAACGTTTAACTTTACGGATTAAACAGGGTTTTGATTGATTTGGGGGTTTAATTCACTATAAGTTAATTGGATCTAGAAACTATCGTAGTGCTTGTAGTCATGTCTTCATTTCACTATCTGAACAAGATTCGATAACATTTAACCAACTGTGCAAAGTTTCTTAAGAGATTTGTACAGTTTAACTACAGGTTTTCTCTATGTAAAACAATTCCAACCACCATGTTGAATAACTTAGATCTAAACTATAAACAAGCATTAAAGTTTCATTTGGAAACCTAAAATCGTAATGTAGAATTAAGGTAGAATTACATAATCAATACAGATAGGAAATACATAGTAGGAACATCTGGTATCATGTAAAAACAGAGGATTCAATCCATTAGATGCAGATTTATAAATTCTAAATCATTCAAGCATAACAATAATGAGCTAACTGAGAACAGAACTAGATTCTACTTCGATATTTATTCGATCTAGGATATACAAAACATGGTTAATAGTATTCTAAAAATGCATAAATAGTACTACCTGGAAATATAACTGTAATTTAACATTTCACTAATACATCCTACTAAATCTAAAATTATTCATAAGAAACTGAGTAGGAGCCTAGCACCAATGCTAGGAAAACAAAAGTGGAGAAGTTGATCCTCCCAACCAACTCCCAGAGCAGCCAAATTACTTCCTTCAGAACCCCCGAGCATGTTCTTTGAACCACAAGATAAAAATATATCAATGCACCATCTCTTGCATTATACAAATGTTAATCCCCGTCCAATGCTATCCTCATGCTGCTCATGGACATACTATTAAATACTATTTTTCTTAGGACTTGGGAATTTATGAGACTCATTCTCTTTAGCACCTCAACTAGGAGTGTAGACCTGATTTTTGGGGATGATGCCTCCTGCATATCGATTTCTAACTCAGTGTTCTTTACCACTTGTCATTTTCCTCTTGTGGTTAGCAAACACTCTTTCAACAACTATATCCACTTTTGTCCCCCTTCAACATATTTTATTAAATAGGGAATGATTTATTACAAAATGTTTTATTCTTGACCTTCCTGTCAAAGAATAATAAAATAATAATCAAAGTATTTTCTAGCATAATTGAAAGTTATTAATTCATGGGGTATTACATACACCTCCCCTTAAAAGATAACACCATCCTTAGTGTTATAAATTTTTATTTAATCCATCCATGTCAGCCTCTTGGAATAAGTCTGGATATGCCTCCTACATATTACTTTTGAGCTCCCAAGTAGCTTCTTCAGGAATAAGGTGCTTCCATTACACCTTTACCTATCCGATGGTACGGATCCAGAGTAAAAGTTTACTTCTGTTGAGAATGCGCTCCGGTGCTACTTGGAACTCTCCCTTTGGTTTCACCAGTATTACATTCCAATCAATCACATGAGAAACATCATGAACATATATTTTCAATATAGAAATGTGAAACACATTATGTACTCTAATACTGAGTGGTAGGGCTAACTGGTATGCAACCGACCCTACTTTAGCTAGACTTTCAAATGTCCCGCAATACCTGGGTGCCAATTTCTAATACTTGCCCAATATCAGTGTACTTTTCTTGGGCTTTACTTTTATGTATGCATGAGTACCCACTTGGAACTCTCTAGGAGTTCTTTTTAAGTCAACATAACTTTTCTTCCTGTCCTAGGGAACCTTCAAGTTTGATGTACCTATTTAACGGTTAGTTCCATATCTTCTAATAAATCAGGTCTTAACATTAATATATCAACAGGGTTTCTCCATGAGATTGGAGTATTACACTTACGCGTATATAAAATTTCAAATGGAATCATACCTGCAGAAACTTGGAAATAATTATTATAAGCAAATTCAACCAAATGTAGGTAGTCTTCCCACTTACCTAGTTTGTCCATAACATACATTCTTAGCATGTCCTCTGGAACCTGGTTTACTCTTTGAATTTTCTCTTCCATTTTTTGATGATATGCAGTACTGAAATTTAACTCAGTACTCGAGCCTTTAAACAAGGCTTTCCCGAAGTTACCTGTAAACTTTGCGTCTCTATCCGAGACTATTACCTTCGGTACACCATGTAACCTGAATATTTCTTGCATGAAGATGTCTACAATATTAACATCTTTGTAGGTAGATTTGACATGTATAAAATGAGTCACTTTGCTTAATTTATCAACCACAACCATGATGGAATCATGCTGTCTGAAATTCTTGGGCTATCCGGTGATGAAATCCATACTGATGGTCTCCCACTTCCATTCTGGAATGGGTAGGCTGCAACAATCATGCAGGATGTTGATGATTTGCTTTAACTTGTTGACATTCCAGGAAATGAGCTAAGTATTCAACCACTTCATTTTTCATGTTTGGCCAAAAGAAGTCATTTTGGATCATGGTAATCATTTTCTGATACCCCGGATGCCCTGAGTATGGTATTTTATGTAGTCCATCCATGATTGTCAATTTAATTTCTCTTATGTTAGGTATATACAGTCTGTTTTTATACAACAATAGTCCTTGTTGGTTTAGGCTAAAGCCCAATTATACTTGTTCTTGTTCATTTTTAACAGTCTTTTCTTTTAACCTCTGATATTCTCCATCAAAATTTTCAGTACTTAAAATTTGATCTCCTAGATCATATTCGTAGATGCTTCTTGCACATAGTAAATTCGCATGATGACTTAGAGCATATGCCATTTTATTTTATTTTCCCTTTATATACTTTATTTCGAAGTCATACTCGCTCAAAAAGGACAACTATCTGGCTTTCCTTGCATTTAAATTATGTTTCTCAAATATATAATTAAGGATTATGTTGTCTGAAATAAGTAAAAACATTTTCCCAATTAATTAATGTCACTACATTTTTAAGGCGTGAATTATAGCATCAAGTTCTAGATCATATGTCGCATAATTCTTCTCATGGTCTTTTATTTTTATGGATTCATAAGCTACAACATAATTGTCTTGTAGGAAAACTCCACCTAACCCTTCATTGCAAGCATTGATACATACAATGAAATCATTGAATTGATCAACAATTTTTAAGATCAGGGTGGTGGTTAAATGGTGTTTTAATTTGTTAAAACTTTCCTCACACTTTTTAGTCCACTCAAACTTTCTTTTGTAAAGAAGCTACGGGGTGACCAATCTTAGAAAATCCTTCTATGAACTTTCTCTAGTATCGAGTGATTCTCATAAATGATCTGATGTTAGATACATTTTTAGTAGCCAACCATTCCATGATGACTTTTACCTTATCTAGGTTGAACAATATTCCATCCTTGGGTACTAAATCTTTTCTTTGAAAAATTCACACTTACAAAACTTTGCAAAAAGCTGTTTTTCTCTTAACACTTGCAAAACTATTTTAAAATGTTCTTCATGTTCTTGTTCATTCTTAGAGTAGATTAATATGTCACCAGTGAAGACAACCACAAATTTATCCAGATAGCTACTTAATATGTTATTCATTAAACACATGAACGCAATAGGTGTGTTTGTCAACCCAAAGGGCATTATGACAAACTCATAGTGATCGTAACGGGTCCTAAATGTTGTTTTAAAAATATCTTCATCTTTTATTCGCACTTGATGATAACGCAACCTTAAATCTATCTTTGAAAAGATAGTTGCTCCACAGAACTAATCGAACATGTCATCTATCTGGGGAAGTGGGTATCATTTTTTACTAGTCATTTTATTTAGTTGCATGTAATCTATACATAATCTTAGTGTACCGTCTTTCTTTTTCACAAACAAGACCGGTGTTCCCTAGGGAGACACAGTTAGTCGAATACACTTTTTATTGATTAGTTCTTGTAATTGTGATTTTTGTTTTGTGAGTTCGATTATGTTCATTTGATATGGAGCTTTCGATGCTGGCACCGCTCCATGTATCAGATTGATTGAGAAGTCTATATCCCTTTTTGGAGGAAGTCTATAGCCCATGTTAGCTACTCTAATCATGTCCACAAGGCTGTCTTTCTCCATTGTTCTTTCTCAAATATGAGATCTCTTGTTTTATTGTAATTTTATTTCCATGTTTTGGTTTGTAAGAATAAGGTGGTCGCAATGAAGTCATGTTAACTTTGCTCATAATCTACAAGCAAGGGATTTTCTATCGCCCATATAAATAGAGTAAAATAGACCTAACATTTTACATGAAACATATTTATAGTCTTTGCAATAAATCATCACTGCAAATCATATAGATTTTAGTTCACTCCTAGATTTAAATTTTATGGATGAATTTTTACTCATCTTAGCTATCAAATGAAATCATTTTCACATTTTTTAATACTTTTTATTTATAAAATTACAAAATTACCCAATAAATAGCATTGTTCCATTGTTCCTTATTAAGAGACTCATTACCTATACTAAAAGCAATGCTAACTCTATTTTCGAATATGATATTTTATTAATTTCTCAAAATTAAAGATTTATTAGTTTTTTTTTCCATAAAAAAAGGTTGTACTTTATTTAAATATAATTTCTCAAAGCTAGAGATTTATTAGTNTTCAAATATAATATTTTATTACCAACCAAAAAAAAAAAAAAAATCTATAACAAACCATAGTAAAAACTAATTAATAGACATTTTCCTACAATTAAACAAAATCCCAACATCCCTACATCAAAATGATCACAAATCCTAACAAAAACCTAAATCTCAAAAACATCCACTAGGTCCTGCCACACATCTTGTTTTGGTCTGGTAGGATGTTATATTGACCAAAGAAAGTCATTGAAAAAGTGAAAACTCCCTAAAATTGTAAATAATAATAATAATAATATCTAAAATCTTTGTAATTTATTTGCAATTTAATATGAATTACAAATACAGCATTTCCATCCTTCACTCTGCACCTAAAAAGGCAGCTATATCATACATTTCCATGACCATGCATTTCAATCCCCAATTTTCATACAGAGCACCTGAAATTGAAGTGAGAGATATGGCCTTCAAATTGCTTTAGGGTTTGAATTCACAAGAAACTATAGAAATGCATCACAAAGAAAAATACATGAAAACCACTTTTAATTCAAAATGACGGTTTCACTAACTCAACTTATTGTGTTATTTTAGATAAAGGTTTGGAAACCTTTGTTTGTCATGTTGATCTCTTGGATAGAGGTTTACAGTGATAGGCATCTGAAAGTTTAGGCCTTTGCTAAGTCACAAGTTATTGGTATATCTGGTTTGTAGGCTATTGCATATACTAGTAAAAAGTTGTTATTCCTATAGTTAAAAAAAAAAACAAGTCACTACCAAAAAGACAAGTCTGATTCCAAAAAAACACTTTAATCAGTTGTTTATTTCTTGGCAGCATATCATGAAAACTTCAACACCTCAAAAAAAGGCCAAACCAAAGGACTTCATGAACAAGCCATACGCTGAGAAAACTTCAACAACATGCCAGAAAAGCTATGGCATGTCAGAAAATACTGACAAACCAAGAAACTTCAACAACAGTTAGAAAATGAGCGTGACAGCAAGATATACACGCCGCCAATTTTTATAATATTTGATATACACGCGGCCTTTTTATTGCATAAATGGACGACGAAAAAGGAACAGTGCTTTTCAAAATGCCCTTTGGGAGAAAAACGCCCTATCAACTTAAAAATCCAAAGGAAAACTTTTCGAGTGAATACTTTGAAACCATTGGAAAATATTTTTATGTAAAAATTTATCAACTTGAGGCCATTTGAAAATCCTTTTGGTACTTTGCTCAACGGGCCGTTCATCATATAAAATCCAAATTATAATTTTGTGGGGGTCTTAGAACGGGTAGAGTTTCGTGAATACTACTTAATTATATTTGACAGTTTGCAAATTTTATATTTTACTTTTTGCAATATGAAAACACGGCAAAATCGATTTTACAGAGACTTTCCCAATTAAAAAGTGTTTAATATAACAAAATTACGTTGTAAAGAGGTGAGTAGTTGGCTAAGAATTGATATTTAAGCACTGAGCCTCTATTTTTGTAACCTGTATCTCAATATCATATTCAGTGCATAACCTGAGCAGAAAAATGCAAGGCTAGGAAGGTGGAGTGCCAATGAAGGTGTGCGTTACAGGAGCTGGAGGGTATATCGGATCCTCGCTTGTCAGGAATCTTCTTCAAAGAGGATACACTGTCAACGCCACCCTCAGAAACCCAAGTATGCATTCTACTGTTATATTGTTCTTGCCCTTCCTTCCTTATTAATTTGTTACTTTTACAGTTAGGGTACGGATCATCGGATAAGAAATTCGGCGTGGGCTAATGTATTATTTCCATACATGCAGAAAACGAGGCACAAACTGGACCTCTGCTGTCCTTGCCTGGGGCTGCAGAGAGATTGAAGCTCTTCCAAGCAGACTTATGCGAAGAGGGCACCTTCGACTCTGCCGTGGAGGGCTGTGATGGAGTATTTCATGTGGCCAGTCCTATGGACTTCTCTAAGGCCTCTGAGGTATTTAAATTTATCTTAACCTTTGATTTGTGATGTATGGAAAGCATGCATTAAAAGCCATTCAAAAGAAAACAGAGATGGATCTATATAAATTTATGTTTGTGATCTCCTTGTAACATAATCTTGAAATAAATTATAAATCGTGGAAGTACAGGATGATTAATTATATATATATGGTATGTAGTTTGGGAGATTGGGAGGAATGATCATTGTCTTTCCTTTCTCAAATTCATTGAGTGGTTATACCTTGATTCTTTATAATAACATATATTGAAATATTTCTGTAAAAATATAACCTACTATAAAACCACGGGTTTTATATATATAATTTAAATATAATTTTAAAAAACTATTTTTAAATAACCAATGTATTTCTGGTTAAAAAACAACAATTATTTTTTAATATTTCCATACCTATTATTATTCGGTACCTACAAATACCTTTTATTAAAATATAATTTAAAAATCAAATCTGTATATTATTATTCGGTACCTACAAACACCTTTATTTTTTAAATATAATTTAAAAATAAAATCTATAAGGTAAATCTTTGGGAAAGTGAGAAGTATTATGATTTAATTTCAATTATTATTATTTATGATTTATTTGGATGACGCTAGATTTCCTGGTCGGCTCTTCATCAAATAACAAATGTGTCTTTGTAAAACAAAAACCTTATTTTAAAGTTTCCATACATATTATTATTCCCTAGCCACAAACAATTTATATTAAAATATAGTTTACAAATCAAATCTGTAAGGTACAAATCTTTCGGAAAGTGAAAGCTATTATGATTTAATTTCTGCATGCTAGATTTCCCGTTGAACTCTTCATCTCATAAGTGTCTACACTCCTTTATTTAATCTTCACTAAATTTTTTTCTTGATTGCTAGTATATAAGAAAATATTAACCATTAAAAAATTAATTTTATTTATAGTATAAGTAAATATTGTCAAGTTACAAAAAGAAGAACATGAGTTGGTTCACAATGATCATGCACTTGTTGGCTTTTTCAACCATAAATTCATTAAAAAAACAATTTTATTTATAGTATAAGTAAATATTGTAAGTTACAAAATGAAAAAAACATGTGTTGGTTCACAATTATCATGCACTTGTTGGAAAAACAATAAAGTCACACATTTCTTATCATATCTGGAAAATAGTATCATATTTGGTAGATTTTGATGAGGTTTGTGGTTTTTGAGATCAGGTTTGACGAATCTTTTATGAAGTGAGTTTAAGATTTGATATATTTTGGATAAATTATGTAATTTGTAAGCATGATGTATAAAACGGAAAGGATATAAGTCTTTTCTAAAATAAGGTAGGGATGATAAATTAAGGATGACATATCATAAGTGAGAAGATAAGAATGCACACAATCAAATTTAGATAGGCATGAATACCTTCCACATTGATTATTTATTAAAAATATATAAATATTTTATACTAAAAGGGATGCTACTTATGACCTTTTATATGCCAAAATACATATCTATTCTTATTTGCAATTGAAAACATATTTACAAAAACCTTAACCTAATGAATTATTTTTCCAACCAAAATATAAAGAACAAAAACTCATAACACATTTATTTATTTTTAATGGAGCTTTTGCAACTCTACATTTAACACATTTTTATCAATTATGCACAATAACAACACTTTTATACATTATGTAATTTTACATTTATCATATTTTGCCTACTGAAGTAGTTAAAATGACTACAAGTACACATTTGCTTCTTTACGATAAAATCTTTATAGAACTTGACATTTATCATATTTGATCAATAAAATAGTTATAATAAATTGCATACTTTTTCTTGTGGTTTTTTTGACACTTTTAATGAAATCTGACGTTTACCAATTTGGCCAATGAAATAGATAAATATATAAACATCGCAACACAACAATTGGACTAAATTATTGTGATCAAACCCTACATTTGTTTTCTTTTTGTTGTTCTGCTTTTCATTTCAAGTCTTCTCATTATTTTGCTGTCATTTCGTTAGATTTTCTTCCTTGATATGCTTTCGGATGTTTGATGTTCTATATTTTTTGTTCTTCTCATGTTTGTCTCATAGCATCTTCTACATACACATCTTCTATTTCTAGTTCAGAATCTATATAAAAAATATCAAGCATTAACTTATACACTGAAATTTATGCATCTATGAAATCCACACTAAAATTTATGCATCCATGAAATATACATTGAAATAAATGCGTCCAAAGAATAACAACTACACTAAAAATTATGCAATGATAAAACACCATACACCGAAATCGATGCAATTCTAAAACATCATACACTGAAATCTATGCAAGTATAAAATTCAATATATTTTCCAAAAAATTAGATGATCTAGGAGGATCAAACCTAACCTCACACCTATTATCCCAACACCCTTACCACTATGCCACAAGTAATTCTTATTATACATTGTAAATAACTTATATATAAACGTGAATACTATGTTTATGTATATAAATATACAATTTAAATTTAATTTTAAGTTTTAATATGTTAAAATTAAAAAAATCAAATATCCTTATTTAAAACCTTGCAATACTCTCCTAAATGCAAACATTAAATTGTTTCAAACCTTGAGATTACATACATTTTAATATTATCCTATAGGATAATGTTAATATGATTCTCAATTATTGCATAAATTAAAGTATACTAGTATTCAAAACATCTCCCCCATACATGATGTTAAAACCATATGCAAGGCCTCCTAAACAACTCGTGGTTTTAATGTACATGGTTTAGGAGCGCCTTGCAAATGGTTTTAAAGCTATGTGCAAGGCATCGTAAACAACCCATGGTTTTCTTATACATGGTTTAGGAGGGCCTTGCAAATTGTTTTAAAACCATACATGCAAGGCTTCCTAAACAACCCATGGTTTTATTGTATATGGTTTAGGAATCCTTGCACATGGTTTTAAAACCATGGGTTGTTTAGGAGGCCTTGCACATGGTTTTAAAGATATGGGTTGTTTAGGAGTCCTTGCACATGGTTTTAAAACCACGTGCAAGGCCAACATTTTTTTGTGGATAGTTAAATTTTTTATTTTTTATTATTTTGTTAGGAACAAACGTCACAGCATCTCCCCCATATTAGGTTGTGTTTTTGGTAGACATTTATTTCGGCGGATAATTAATTTTTTATTTTTTACTATTTTGTTAGTAACAAAGGCTACAAGATCTCCCTCATATTAGGTTTTTTTTTTGACATTTATTTTGACGGATAATTAAATTTTTTTATTATTGTTTTGTTAGTAACAAACGTTACTTGACAAATGTGACAAGATCTCCCTCATATTAGGTTGTTTTTTTGGCCGACATTTAGTAGGAAACGTTACTCCAGAAACGTTACAAGATCTACCTCATAGGTTGTTTTTTTGGCTGACTTAATATATGCAAATGTTACAACATCTTCCACATACTGGGTTGTAGAGCGTCGCTTGACGCACTAATTTAAATGAATTTTTTTTAACAAAAATAAAATTGTTATTATTATTTTTTTAAATATATAAAATTTCATATTTAATGCTTATACTCTATATCTATATTAGATTAGATATATAAAAGTTCACTGTCATCACAAATTCTTCATTTCAATATCATCTTAATAAATCTATCCATTTCTTCAAATAAATGTATAAAGATTTAAGGGAAACTAACAAAAGCAAGCCTACACGCTTCTTGTCTTTTAGGGTTTTTACATATGATTGGTTATGACCTTAACCATAACGAAGACCTTTCAATGGCTTATCGTTTAAGGAATAATCTAAACTCTAGACGATTTGCACCTTCTCTCACATTTTTTGTCAGAATCCAACTTCGTTGAGATTGCAATTTTGGTTGCTCAAATTGCAATTTAGAATGCAAAAATAGATTAAGTGACCTAGATTATCCATAGGGGAACCCTAATTGTTATGCAATTCCAACACCCTAAACAACCCTTTCAAAATTTTCGATCATATTTTCATGGAAGAAATTGTCGAAATCCAAGTGCAAATCATCTAGAATCTAGCTTACTTTCTCTTTTAGGGTTTCTTCATTCGACTAGTTCCGAGGTCATAGTTTTGTTTATTCCATATAGGTCTTTTTTATTGAAGATGAGGAGGTGCATTTTGGGGATTCAAGTCCCAATCCCTTCCAATTCCACTAGACATGGAAATTATGGAAGCAAAGTGTATTTCTCAATCCATCTCTCAACCTTGCTTTAATCCATGTGATGAGGGTGGTGAGGTGTATGGGTTCAGTAATTGCTTGGTCATTGGTGTAGGGATATGAATGTTAGATTGATAGTTGGGTCAATCGAATAATATATATCTAGGAAAAAACATCATTAAATGGTGCTGGTGGTTTATTGAATGTTAAAAGGTGTATTGCCACAAGTTCTAGAGAATTTGTCTTAATTTAGTGGTTCATATTTTTTCAACTATAGCATTAAATGATGTGTTGTGGGTGCTTAGTAAACGTATTGAGTTGTATTTCTACAATCCCAAGAGAATTTAGGTCATCCAATGATTCATATATCTACAATAGAAACATTAAAAATGGTCGTGTGGAGTGCTTATTGAATGTGGTGAGGTGTATTTCTACAACCCATGTCGGTAGGGGAGGGATGCCAGTAGTTGTGAACCCTCCCTTTTTCCACATAAACATCCACCTAAATGACACATATTCAATTCCACATCAGCACTAGCAAGTAGTTCCACATCTTGGGTAGGTAATGCACTTTATTGTACTTTAATTCACCTTGATCTTCGTGCATGTCCTTCCCTTCTCTGAAAATTACTCCTAACCTCAGTGAAATATTTTCCTAGGTCGGGGTGTGGGAATTCTTCCACCTAGGCAGTGGTCCTGTCACCCTCTATTTTGTAGGTGACTTGTTTTTCTTAACTTGTCAGTTTCTGGATCAATTATGCGATACCACATGTGCTATTTTACTTCTTCACCTTCGTTCTCGGGTTGTTCGACTGCATTTTGTTGTAGTTCGGTATTTTTCTTAGTTGTTCACTTGTTCATCGTTGCTTCTAGTTCGAAGGAGCCCTATAATGTCATGTCAAGGGTTTGAAGGATGATTCCACAATGTTGATTTCTAGACCGTCCAACATTCTATTTGTGGCCCATTCTGTGGATGTTGTCTAGTTCCTCCATGATATTTGTTCTGAGGAATTTCATCAATATCTTCTAGTTATTTGTGCTGTACATTTTCAGAGAAGCTTCAACAAGTTTTTCATTTGGGGTTTCACTGCAACTTCATGGTGGGTTGGCGTGCAATTTGATGGTGATTTTTTTGTTGGTTTTCACTGCAATCTCATAATGGTTTTGGATGACCCAGTTCTTGTCTCTTGGTTGGGAAGGTCACGCTTCTTTGTGTTGCCACCTTTCACACACCTGGGTCATGTGGCAGAAATCTTCAAGCCACTCAGTGTGTCCTTGGGGGAAAGTATCGAGTCAAGGATGTCACCTTGTTCTTGACTCCTCCGTTTAGGCTCAACTCCTAATGAATCCAAGGGGGGTAGACCCTATTAAGTTACTAAGGATAATTACTTAGTATGGTGATGTTAAACTGAATGAGATACTTAGGAGTTTGAAATTTAACTATAGACAATCAAAGATGACAAGATACAAAAATGAACACACGAAAGCACAATGCTGAGACACAATATATATATAAAGCAAGAAAATAACCAGTGCCTTAGAATGGAGTCAAAAAATAGAATCAATGTACTTGCATGTTCTTTGGAGTGAATGTTTTGCAATTGCATCTTGGTATGTTTTAAGTTAAATTTGAGGTGTGAGTTGATTAAAATTAGGCGAAGGGGTGGACTCCAGATATGCCCAAGAGTACTTAGAGTATGTCCAAAACTAAACCTTCACGGCTACCTGCAAGGAATATGTGGGCTGAATGGAATCTCTGGGGATATTGTTCATAATGCACCCATTAGGGTGTGACAGAGACTAGCGCCCCGAGGTCACTTTTCAGAAGTTCCCGCTTCCTTTGGGTATTTTGCCACTATGATGGTTTGATCTAGGTGTTGGATTTTCACCTGATGGTTTGTCAATTTGGGAGAGTGAGTCCTAATTATACTAGTCACTCAAGTGCTTTTGATATAGCTTGAATGATCGGACGAACCGCAGCCAAATGCAGAGCATACACACTGGAGTCTTGTCAATTTTAATAAATTTTAAAATTGGGTGTTCTTGTTAAAAAGAAAACCCTCCAGGAACCTCTTTCGATCCAAGTGGATCTCAATCGGGGAATCAAGGAGGGGTTAATTTTATAATAGCTAAAGAAACAAATGATAGAAAATAAAATAGATACATAATTCCAGTTTTCTAATTAGTCCTATCACGCATCTCTTTCCCCTTTCGGGTCAATCGGGAAGTTGTGGGGTAAGTATTAAGATTAATTTGAAATATCAAATATGGAAAATGAAATTGATAATGAATCCAAGTATACTATCATGCAAATTAGAGCTACGCTAGTTTGAAAAGATATGAGCAAAAGGTAAAAAATTGACACCGACGCAAACCCCCCCAGGGGGGATGGTGAAAGAGCCTATTCGAAAGGACCCTTTCTTTTTATTAGCAGCGATTTACAATATCATAAAATTAAAATTGATGCACTTTGGTCCTTGTTATCTGGGATCCAAAGGCTTACAACAAGCTTGTAACAAGCTAGAATTAAACAAGGTGGTGAGGAAAGCTTCCGGAAAGCTCTGATTCGTCCAAGAGTTGGAAATTTGGCAGAGTTTCCTCCTCTTTTTTGTTGGACCTGCTAAAAAATAGTGAGCAATCAGAATCAAATATGCCCAAACACACTTTGAAAGTGTTTTGGGTTTCTACACTAGTTATTGAAAAAAAACTTAAGTAAAGTTTTGTTAAATTGGGGTAATCTAGTTATGTAAAAAGGAACCAAGGAAAGCAAGCTTTCCTTGGGATCTTGGCTTACTGTTTTGGCAGCCAATAAGATGTGCACTTTATTGCAGAATATGAATCTTTAAAGAAAGAAAAAGAAACTACCTTATGAACAAGTTTTAGATCTATGACTTAGCTACTTGCAAAAAAGGCAATTCCTACCCCTAGATCTATCTTTATGAAAAGATATTCTTTATGAAATTGCAGATCTAAGAAGAAAGACTCTTATGAAATAGATCTAATAGTATATATTCAATTCCTAGAACTAGATCTGATCAGAAGAGGGAGAGACAGGTAACCGAAAGATTGAATTTTTTAAGAAATGAGAAGAAGAGGAGAGAAGGTCAGCTCGTTGCTTGAATGGAGCAAGCTGAAAGGAGGCCCTTTTGTGGACCATTGAGGGACAGAGTATTGAGCTTATTGGATAAGGAATGGCGTCAATCTTGATCCACACCTTCATCCAATCAGGAACCTGCAACTAGATAACACAAGCCTACACAACACCTCATCAGATCTGGATATAGATGTATAAAGCAACAAAAATGAAAGATCATGAAAAAATAATCTTATTTAGGCATGTAATTGGAATTCTTGGGCATACATTATATATATAAACACGATCAAGCAATCTAACTTTCCTAGTTTACACCCTTACTTGATTCAACTGAATCCTTGAAGCCAGAACACGAAAGCAGCACATAATTTGGAAAGAAATTGCAGTTACCACATTAGCAGCATAACACTGAGAATCCACACAAACACATGCACTACACAGTATAGCCTCCAAAGATTATTTATTCACAAATGATGATCAATACACAATTACAATAGCAAGCCCTTCAATCTAACTCTAACTAGCTTGGAAGAGGCTGCTGTGCTTGGATATATACAAAAACTAGGAGATCCAGCCCAGGGGGGTTGCAAATCCCAAGGAGACACATCAAATCAGATGAAGGAGAGTCCATCAATGCCTGATCTGTGTCTAGTTGAGCCAGATCTGAGTCTCACTGAGTGCAACGGTCAATCGAGGGGTTGATCTGACTGACACCTCAACCTGTTGACTGAAGCATCCACCAAAACTCATTCAAATGAGCCAAAAACATGTGGAGGAGAGAGGGAGGACTAAATTCCCCATAAAGGATGCTGAAGATCAACTCTGGATCTGATTTGATCACCTCCTTCAGTCAAGGATCTATCAGATCCAGTGAATCTACTTCAGATCTGACTGATTTTAATCAAATTGGCTGAGAATCCACTGATCTATGATTTTGGATTTGCTCCATTATTCGTCAATTTATTAATTAAAATCATCAATAATTGATTTTTGGGTCTTTCTAACCTGAGTGATGGAAAATCACTCAAAAATAGGAAATAGTGGGTCCATGGGTTTACATGGTGCTCTTAGCTTGAAAATGAGCACCTACATGACTGAAACTGATTATTTGGCCCTATTTTATTACAAAATCATTTTTCCAATTAAACTATTAAAAAATAGCCTAAGTTTTGAAAAAAAAAAAATTTAATAAAAAAACACTGAAAAAACTAAAAAATTGAAAAATTGAAAAAACCTAGGGGGACTTAGACATGTTCATATGACTCGACCATGATGCCTAGCATGTTTATACATTGACACATAGACTCTAATAACCTCAATAGGCCTAAATGCCAAGCCGACCACCCCAACTTTGGAGGTATGGAGTGAAAAACTCAGAAATTTCCAGTCGTTTATTCAACAACCAATAATAACCAAGGGAAAAAACACCTTGGGCTGATCTGATTGACATATAAAGTCTAAGAGACTGAGTCTTTTACAGACACTATCATGCTATAACATTTATTACAATTCCCCCATGGGGTATGAACATGTGATATAGTACAACAAGCACTTCCCAAAAGTACTTCCACAGGTCTTCTGAAGTTTGAACAAGTTAACCCTGTCCGGTTCACTAGGCTCACTTGATAAAAAACCACTAAGTACAACTTAGTTGGTAACACTTTGAAGTGGTTGGAACAGACAAAAGATCGAAAATCCTGTAGCTTCCAGTCCATCAATCCATGGATTTCGCTCTGGTAGGGTTTCCATCCTACCATCTTCTAGTGTTTATCAACACTCTAAACGTTCCTATGAAATTTGTGACTATGCTTGGTGTTGCATATTCTATTTATTTCTACAATCCTTAATGGTCGAGGGTTTGACTATATATCTATGGGTATTGTTGAAGGTTTCTTATGATGGTTTGTCAATATGCATATTTGGCTATGGTTTGCAATTACTTGGAGAAAAACCTTTCTGAGGGGATTCAAAATGATTACATTTTGGGAAATTTTTTAAAATTTGTAATGTCCCTTTCTTATTTTTGGCACACTAACTCAATAAGTAGATCAATTTAACATGCAATTCATAAACAAGAAAAACTAGGTACTAGAACAAGAAACTAGAATTGCCTAAATCAACCTTAATGCACATAAGAGTTTCCTAACTTACCAAAGATGAGTGATTGGTTCTATAAGGTAAGTATAAGGTATGCAAATATATATTAGAGGTGCACACATACATAATTCAAAAAAATACAATTAGATGAAAGCTTGATATCAAGAATCTTATGCACAATGCATTGGGACCATTTAGGTTTCAAGCATCATCCAGGATGAAGTCTACTGCCAGGATCCTGGGGACCCAAAAATACGCAAACTAGATCCTTGATATCAACAAGTTTTAAAACTAGAGTTTTAAGAATGATTATAATTGATTTGGGTGTCAAACTAGCAAAACTAGTTACTGGGACAACTCAACTAGTTTTGAAACAAATATTTCCAAACAATGGAAGAGGGTTTCAAATTATGAAAATAATATTGGGATGAATTGAATACGATGTTAATGACCTGAAAAAATGATAGAATCTAATTTGTAAATTCATATTTCTCATGGTATCATTTATGGAAAAACTAGCTAAAAATAAAGGCATAAAGAGCTAGTCTTAGAAATAAGTCAGTAAAACAACCTTAAAGGCCCACAAATTCACAATTATACATGTATTGAAGATTACAAATATTGATATGAATAGAATCAAGCATTAATCATACATAAATGGAAGCATTAACTATATGTATGAACTCAAAATTTGCAATAGAGCTCAATATTGGGAGTCTACATTATAGGAGATGAATCCTCCAGTAAGAGTACATAAGAAGAAGTAGGAATGATAGACATGGATAATTTTAGGAGCTATATATAGCCCATGATCTATATTAAAGGGGTTACAAAAATTTAGTGGCCTATTTGCTTATATGGAAAGGTTTTTTTTAGCTAAAATATATTCGTCCAATATTTATTAGAAAAAAAATAAATCCAAAATGAATATCCTTTCATATATTAATGAAGAAAATAAAAAATAAAAAACTATTTTCTCCGTAGAAAAATCTCCCTTAACTCTATCTTTTGCCCCTAATTTTTAGAGAAGTTCTAGTGAAATTATTCATTCTCCCCCAATACTTAGTAATGGGGGCTCCCAAAGTTTATTTTTTCCCTCCATTTTTCTTAAAATTCAAGCATATGGTTTCATTCAAATGTATTTTTAGTCAATTTCATGTGATACCGTCTTTGAGCCCTCAATTTCCAATATTGGAGGGAAAATCAAGGGATATTTTGTTCTATATAAAGGTTACAATGATTCACAGTTCTCCCACATCGCATTGTGCTTGCAAGGTGAAGGTTCTAGTTGATGCAAGTCCACTTTTCATTCTTAGTTTTCTCGACATTTTAATCTCTGCATAAAATCACCATTTCCGAAAGCTCGGGTATTGAAGGGGCATGCCATATATGCAATTTATCAAATAATAAAAATTCACATCATGCTTTTTATCCATTAATTAACTGGTGTGTTTTTTATCATGCTTTTAATCCACAATTACAATAGATTATTATATTGTAAATTTCCATTTTATAATGCTTTTTCTCATGAATATTTTTTCATACCTATTGAATTCTAGGGGAATTTTGATTCTTAGGGATCATTCGTTGTTATTAGAGTTTTATTATATCCTAGGAGTATTGGTTTCATGAAAGTTCTATAGAGATCAAAAGATATGATTTATTTTATGACTTGTCATGTTTAAACTATCGACTGACATGTATATGTTATTAGTGGATGTTACTATTGATGGAGAGACACCACATGGTTATTATATATTCAAACTGAATTTGAACCAGTTGTTTAAAATGTGCTTTTATTAGGATCTTTCTCTTCAATTATCATTGGATCAAAGGTGTGAATGAGAGTGTATATGTTCATATATTATGTATGTTATTGTTGATGTTTGGGATGTTTGTAATATAAATGAATGCACACTAATTATAATGGTGGGGCTATAGTGTAATGATCATTATTTTGGTTGTCTTCTTAAAGAGTTGTCCAAAGAGTTCTGGTAGATTCTTTTATTTGTATTGAGAAGTTCATGACTGAAATATTTTTTTGTTCATATTTCCAAGTTTGTCAATTTTATTTCTAACCTAAATTTGTTCAGGACTTGTTTTACTATTTTCTTTTTGTAAGGGTCATTCAAAAGTAAATTTTTTTTTGCTCATTTGTTTTGACCTGTAATTGCTATCATCATCTAGAAATGGATCTAGTTATGTATGATAAAGATATGATTTAGTTGGAACACGATACTTGATTTCCATCATGACTGTATATGATATGTACAGAGCATGTTTGAATTGAGATGTAGACATTATTCTATTTGATATATAGTATTTTTCATTCAACGAGGATGCCAAAAAGTTTTTACCACATTTTGCATGCTTTCAAAAATTTCAAGGACATGGATACAAACACCTCGGTTTATCTGAGAAAAAGTAGTATTTAGTTATAATGATATCGTGATGATGAATTAATGTGCTTTATATTTATGTTAGTGTGTGTTCTTATTTATAATAACCATTGCAAGTTTCGATCTAACTCTAAAAATTCTAAATCAAATGACATAAATCATATCTTGATTGTCAACAAAAGAAGGGAAAAAGTGGCATTCGTATCTATAAATTGGTAAGCATGATATTTTTATTAGAGGGTAGCTTGAAAATTAGATATTTGGAAAATAGGATAATTGGGAATTCATACACCATATTAAGGTTGTGGGTATAGATAATACTCAACGTTGAAATAATGGTTCATGGATGCCATAATCACTCCATATTGTAACGTGTTCAATTCTATCAGTTTGTTGGTATGTCAATACTTGAGTCACCACATGTCCATTGGACTAGTAAGGGACAAGATAAAAAGTGGATTCCCCACTTTCCTTGGAGCTAGTTAATGTAGTTGTGTTTCACCGACACCTCCAGTTGTGAGTGACCCAATACTGTTTTGAAATGTATAAATAAATCCCTCCTCTCGTCATTCATGCATTTTCTCATTTGAGGGTCTAGGAGTCGAGAGATTCAAGATTTGCTATATGCTCTTCTATTGCACTACCTTACTAATCCGCAGAATCAAAACCCGAGTCTTCCTAGGAAAAGGCTCACTAAGTCGTTACAAGGTTTCATAATTTGATCAAACATTCATCAAGTTTTTACAATATTCCATAATTCAATAAAATATCTGCCAATATTTTACAATATTTTATAATAGAATGAAAGATTAGCCAAAAAATTATAAATACATATTATATTATTGATAAAATAGCCTTCAAATTTTCCTATATATTAGGGAGACTCGCCCATTTATTATACATATAAATTTCAGGGGTGTTCTTAAAATTGTCCTTGATGATAGATCAGAACCTAGGGTGAATAATGAACATCATATTTCATATGTTCTAGAAATCAGATAATAACTTTCATAGATGGGCGCAACCATCCAAAAAATTCCGTCCTAACTAAAAATCCCTTTGGATCCACCACGAACTGCATAGTTATTTGCTTCAATCTTGGAGGCTCGAATCCTTCTTGGAATGGGATGGATCATACCTGCAAATCAGACTTCAATGGATGCACAAGCTGCACATGAATCATAGAACAAAAGTAGAACAAGTCATATGGGGAACATTGTTACACCGATATCTCATCACCATAATGTTGATGAGATTGATACTTCAGTGTTTTCCTCAATCCCTGAGAGTGTGAATTTCCTAAATGATTGGAAGAAGAATTTTCCATTGTCTTTTTTCCATATATTGAAGCACTACCGCACCTTTCCCATTGACATAACGAGCCAGACCTCCCTAATGCATCTTGCACACTAGCAACGTTCGGTGTTGTCCCTATTTTCCTTAATAAAACATGTTGTGCCATTGATTAATGCTTCTTGTCCTCTTGCAAAGTGCGGTGACCTTCACAAAAAAGTAAAAAGGGAGAATATTTTGAGAATTTTCTAGAAGAAATCCACGTGGAACCTTATTTCAACTGAATTTCCTTGGTGGAACTCAAATTCCTCCATTTTTGGGATAATCCCTTAACCTTCTCCTTAAAATATTCAACCTATTCTATCCTATTTAGCCTTTAAGTATACCTTGATCCCTCATGGTTAAGAGGATGAAAAAATGAGTGCGAGCACCCAAATGCTGGCCAAATAGTGCTAAAATTTTGATGAATTGGAGTTAGGTGAAACTTAGAGTCAAAGTGTCCATTGGAAGGTCTTCTTGACATCAAGGCTTGGTTGTAATTTTTTTCTACTCAATTTAAAACAAATATGTTCTCTCTTTCCCATAGATAATGTATGTATCGTGCTATATTTTCTATTCTTTTTCTCCTTGATAATTACCATAGGATTATCTTATTATCTTGTTGCTTTCACTTTGTTTGCTTGTTCTCGCATGTCTATTGTAGGTATCCTCTTCTACACAAGTTGGATTGTAAAGTATGTTCAAGAGACAAGGGAAACCTTCGAGTAAGGAATGAGATCTTAATATCCAAGTAATTTTATATACTAGGGAAATATTGCATATTTGTTCTTACTTGTTTTATATCTACGTCATTTAGACTAGGGAAGAACTTCAAAGTTCGCATAGATCAAAGAATTTCCATAAAACAAAGTTGGCGAATCCACTGGGGAAGAATCCTTAGTCTTTGGTAAGTTGAAATTTTCATTTTCCTTGTGATTTGATAAATATGACTGATCTAACCTTTAAACATTAGTGATTTGGCTCACTGGTTTTTCCAGTGGATATTTGGGATTTAGATTTCATGTTTTAATTGAATCCTCTTTCATTTTTTTTTAAATTTCAAACTGTGGCACTGCATCTGGGATATGTATTAAGTGTGGTAAACCTATGTTACTACGTCTTATTTTCTTGAAACGTGTGGTACCAACGCCACTTGACAGTAAATAAGAAGTGTAACCATCACTCTGTACCTTCCTGCAAAATGCGGTATTGGACTACTAATTCCTTGGTGTCAACTAGCAACCTATGGTTCCAAGAAAGTATTTTGAGCTCCAGTTTGCAGTTTGATTTTCAGATGCATGTTTCAGTTTTCAAGATTGTGATCTGATAGTTACAGTAGTCATTCGGATTTAGAAAGTGGTTTCATTTTTTGAATTAGTTTTCTTTATAAAAATTTTGATTTTTTTTTGTTCTCAAGGATTCACAATTGTTTTTGGCTGAAATTTTGATGTCTTGAAATGAATTCGATTTCAATAGATCTCTACACTCTGTCATCTTTTATAGGAAAAAAGTTATCTTTCCATTCTTTTTGTTAGTTATAAAAAGGACCCTTATGTTCCTTTCTTTCTATAAAAAAATTGAAAAAAATGATAAAAGTATTTATAGGAAAGGACCCTTGATTAGTTTCATACACTTTCAAGCATTCAGTTGTGTAATTCTCCTTCTTTCCATAACAAAAAAAAAGCAAAAAGGAATTTTTTCATTTATTTCATTTTCCCTCTCATTTAAAATTTGAAAGCTTTTTTTTGTAAAAAGTCATAGTGATCTTTTCTAGTTCTTCATTAGAGATATTGTTTCTTTTTAATTGAAGAAGAAAATTTTGTATTGTTTTCATTCGGAACAAAATGAGTAAAGGTTTGATTTCATTTTGTTTGAGAATAAAATTCAATATCTCTCCCTCTCTTAGGTAAGGCGTTCCTCAAATGGTAAAGTGAATGATCTACATTTTCATACTTGCATGGTTTATTAGTTAGGTATTCGCCTCGTGTTCACCTCATGCATTCACCAACCCACTTAGATAAAATTAAAGAACTAGTCTAGGGTAATTTTTTTATCAAGGTGTGATAGGATAGAGACATGTTCCAACATAATTAAGTGTAGGAGTTGTCATTACCTTCCTGCATTGCATCCTGGGGACTGTGTAGCTCTTCCATGTACATGATGGTATATCGAACAACCTTTCACATGCCCTTGAGATATATAGAAAGGTACTTCACATACGCGATGGTATATCAGAAGGCCCCTTTCATATGATTGTGCTTTAGACAACCCTACTACAAATTGGAGCTCCCACATACCTTGTATGCATCAGGAGACACCATTAGGGATCCTATGACCATCCAAGAAGATCCTTTTTTGTTGTCTTATCATCGCAATATAGAGAGGTCAATACTCAGGGAGATACTATGCACGTACTGTCTAGGTAGTCGGGTATCCAGGAAAGGGTACTGTCTTAATCCTCCTTTTAATGTTTCCCATTTGGACCTGCGGTATATTGCGAGTTGTGATGGTTTGAGAAATACTGTGAGGATCTGGAATTTTAAATCCTCTCTTCCCACATGTTTTTCTTGTTTCCTTAGTTCAAGTAGTGCTTACTTTATTTGATTTAGTTAGAGGATTTTACAGACAGTTTGGCATATCACACTTGATGAACAACCCTTGAGATGATCCCATTGTATACGAGGATTCTCGCTAGAAAATCCTTCAAACCTTACAAATCAATGTTTCATGGAACAAGAAATCAATGTTACTTTAGATGTAGGAAGTGGGTATCTTCCATAATTGAAAGGAGTTCCTATGAAAGCAAAAGGGGGAGAGTTTTCTCTCCCTTCCAATGTTCCTATTACCAACTATTCATTTCCATTGATAGTGAAAAAATCCTCTTCCCTAAATACATATTTTGTATTACATACTCCATTAGGGTGGGTGTTCATCCATACTAACCCAAATGATCCAGTTGCTGCTATGTTTGTTGCATTTTCTTCATTTTGGGAAGCTACTTTAGGCCAATCTATTTCTGAATTTAGTTCTGCCACTATCAATAGTGTCCCTTCAATGTAGTAAAATACTAACACTAGAAGGAATTTTCCTTATCTCCTACAAATTCACTTCCTTGGTATTTCCTTAGACATTCATTCTAGTCAAGTTGTTTCTAATACTCCTCCTACTCCTATAGTTACTAGACTTAATGCACACTCTGTTACACACAACACTCCGATGGAAATCTCACAATCAACCTTGAATCCAAATTCAAATACTTCATCGAGAAGTTCTTACATGCCTTCTGTGAAATTTCCCAATGTAGTTGGGAGTCACTCTTTTCCTTCTACCTTCCTTGCATATGGAAGTCCTTATGTTCCCACTTTTTATAACATTTCAAGAGCCATGCCTTCAGTTGTAGGAACTAGTGGTTATGTTCCTATTTTGCGGAATATTTCATCTTCTTAGGTTCAACATCAACAACTTAATGTTTGTAACCAGTACTACAATGGGGAACAGTTCAATAACCATTTATATGTACCTTACCCACGTGGCATTACAGATTAATGGAAACAACAGGTTTATGGACCCCAACCTAGACCTAACCCTGATCAACCTTTCGTAGGGCATAATGTTTCTAACTATTAATTGTATTTATGTTACCATGGACAATCTCAAATGACCAAAGCCCCTACTAGGGTTCCCATGTCATATCGATATACAACTACCCACAATCGAATAGGAAACTTCCCATTTTGGCGATGTTTGATTTTCTAGACATGTTTAGATCAATAAATTATCTCATCCTACATGACCCTTTTTGGCCAACAATTCCGACTAAGTTACCATCATACATTCCAAATTTTGACAAGAAACAAGGATAGGATCCTAAATATAATGTAATGACATTCCATCTATGGTGTTCATAGAAATCCTTGATCGATGATTCTTTTCATCTACAACTCTTCTAGAGAGCTTTAACTGGTACGACCGCTAAGTGGTATATCGAATTACCGCAACATTAGTTTGTGGACTTTAACTCTTTGGTGATGTCATTTCTTATGCATTTTCAACAACCTTTTCATTTTCAAATTGGTATTGAACTTTTGAATTCTCTTCTCCAGTCAACTTATACCCACATATGTGATCATATTCAAGAGTAGAGGAGGAAACTGAGACTAATCAAAGCTCCTATTCTAGATCAATTGTTAGTTGATTTGTTCACTAAGTCATTGTTACCCTCCATCGCTAGAGATGCTGCCATGGGAGGTGTTTTTACTGAAGATAAATATATTAGTCATTCAAAATACTTGGACTTGGTATATTCCCAATCCAAAACTTTATACGAATTAATTCCTCATGCTCCTCGTCCAAGCAATGATCCTTCAAAACCACCTATTGAACCTCTCGTGGATAATGTTGTAGGTGTTAGCACTAATAATTTACCCTCGGTTGTGAAAGGATAACTGCAAGGTAACCAAAAAACTAATCTTTAGGAATACATATGGCTTCTTTCTTTCCAGAGAGGGATCTCTCAATAAATAAACTCACACGTCAAAAATATTTGAAAAGAAATTAAATTTAATGGTAACTATGGCTGAAACTGGTGCTCATTAGGAATGGAATCATATATGATAACAAATAATGGCAATGCTTTTGCAATGGAATTGTAAACAAAATCAAGGTAGCTACTTCTTTATAGTTAAAAGGATGATTGTCTAGTGATATAGAGGAATTAGAAACAATCCATTAATAAGGGCATCTAACAAGGATGAATCCAATATTAACTTTAGTGGAAAAGATTTGTGAATGATTGAAATAAAATGATCATAGTATATGATTATGAATTCTAACCCAATATACACTCATTCAAGCATGAAAAGATGAAAAAATGGAAAGGTAAATAGGAAACACATTCACATAAGGAAATAAAGTACATACTGTAAAGTAAATAACACAAGAATCGCTGCAAAAAACCTGCTTGTCTCTGAAATCTTTATTGATTTTTAAAATTATCTTAGAATATTCATTTTTTCTCATAGGTTCCAACCCCCAATACATTTCAAAATATTGCTTAAATACAAAATATGTTCCTTCAATTGGTAACTAATTCTATGCTAAAAATAGGAAAACTAACCTCCTTATTACATTTGTCATTTTCTTATTAACAAATTAACTACTCAAAAATTTATTACAAATTTTAAACAAACCAGTCTTCAATATTCCTCGAGATTCCTTCATTGATGCATCTTGTATTTTTTCCTTTCAAACTTCTCCACTTTATTCCATTGATCCACTATTGGAAGCTCTAGAATGGCCATTTTTTTAGCCAGTACTCGTAACTATACATGATCCACATATGAAATTTCTGGAAATTGAGTACAAACAATTCTGAAAGTGTTAACTATTTCAAATTCCGCTACCAATTTATCCACCACAATTTTTCATGTCAGTGACTAGTTCATATCCGTAAATTTCCTATGTTCCAATCTGCATTTCATGAGCAAAGATTGATATTCAACCTGAGAGAAAAGTATACCACCTTCTTCCCAAAAGGAAGGAAAATCCTTTTTAAAGAGTGACATAAATAAACTTTTAAAAACGTTCACTTGATGTTGCATAATGTCAATTTTGACTGGCACAATGTCTATATGTTGATGCTTTCCCACTACCTTCCTGTCCTAGGTGATCATTGTGATTCTGTCTTTCATCCCCATAGTTCTCAAATCATCCTCTGATAAAACATTTAAGAAATTAATTGTGTTCTTGGTTGTATAAAAAATCTTCTTATTTAAGGCTTCTTTTACTGCAATGCAACTATGCTTGGCAACATTTATGACCATCTCTTTGTCCAAAATGTAGTTCAAATATGGTATGAGCTTAAAAACCTCAACAATAATCATATACCAAATGAGGTCTCTTGATCTGGTAGTTTCCCAGTTAGCTACTTTTCCAATTTATCATTTTTATCCAACAGATATTTACATTTATTTTCCAGTGCTTTTCTTTCCTTTTCTTTCTTCAAAGTCGCATCTTCTAGTTTTTTGTTTTGGTTTTTGAAACCAACATTTTCCAAATCCTTTAAACTTGGGACATAGCATGCAAAATATATTATGTACTTTTCTGTGTAATAGGCTTAATTACATGTACCTCATCTTCTTTTCTCTTATCCTTTATTTCTTTTTCCATAACAAGATTTCTTTTCTTTTAAAAGATTAACATTTTCAACCAAAAGAGATTTTTATTTTTCCCATTCTTTATTTTCGTCAGCAATCTTCAACGATTTTTCTTTGTTGTTATTTAGATCATTACCTAGTAGATTTTTTCTCTCTCCAATTCAATCAATTATGAAGCCTGAATCAACTATGTAGAAGGTATATTCAATTTCTTCTTCAACATATAAATTGTATTTTCCTTCTCTACAAGTAATTTTTGTGTAACTTCTCCCGTATTGGATTCATTATAAATGGAAATCAAATATCCTTGAAGTTTTTTTATTTGTTGCTAATATGCCATATTTTGTACCTTTTCTTACCTTAACCGATTCTCAATCTTGTTCTTTGTAGACTGTAATTTTGATACTTTTAAAGTGGATTTCAAGAAATTACTATAATTACATCCCCATTTTTCTTGTGTAAGTGGATCATATATGGTATTGGGATGTTTTCCAAGTTTAATCTCGTTTAACTACTATATTCTTGGTGGCAACTGCTAAGTTGAAATTTCTCTTAGCATGGTCTGCCACAATCACTAAAGAAATATCTTTACTGGAATTTTTTTTGAAAATCTACATACAACATTAAAGATTCATCTAAGGATGTCTCTCTATCATTGTTATATTTATCATAAAATTCGGCTCTGGATTTAAACTTGTCAATGGCTATCTGAGGAACTTTCAAAAATTCATATTATTGCATTTCAAAAGCTCGTCCCTTGATTTTTACCTACATTTTCTTAGTTTCAGTTTTGACAAATTCAACCAATTCCCCCTTAAATTCAATATTCTGATTCTTTGTTGTCTT
The DNA here is from genome assembly GCA_001517045.1 of Pseudotsuga menziesii. Taxonomy (NCBI): domain Eukaryota; kingdom Viridiplantae; phylum Streptophyta; class Pinopsida; order Pinales; family Pinaceae; genus Pseudotsuga; species Pseudotsuga menziesii. The sequence continues at coordinate 210,973 of LPNX010496939.1, read as the reverse complement.
TGAACTTCCCTCTTCTTTTGTTTCCATAGCTTTTGAAAAAGTCCTTTTAGTTGTTGCCTATGTACTGCTGGAAATGGGAGCAATCACCTATGTGGCTTTCACCACTGCCAATGGATTTTCTTGTGGAACTTCAACATTCTCCATTGGTGCTAGGTTATCTGATCAATTTTATTTTTCATCCAACCATTCAAACTCCTGGTATTCAAAAGGATTATTCTTATTCACTTGTATTCTTGTTGATATTACATGGAGAGGATCATAGTTCACTATAAAATATGTTTTGAAATCCATCTCTTTAAGAAAACTCTCCACTACAGGAAGTGCAACTTTTTTCTTTAAAATAAATGGACCAAATACCCATGGGAATTTGATTTCTGAAGGTTTCTTGAAGCTAATGAAATGCTCATTTTCCACTATCAATTTGTGTCTTATCAGCTCCAAAGAAAATACCCTAGGAGTGAGGAATGCTGGAAGAATGTATGGCTCATGAGTAAATCCATACACTCTAATAATGGTATGTTTCCAATATCAACCGGTCTCATATTCTCCTATCTGAGGAAAATTGTAAATCTTCTTTCATCTAGGGTAGTAATCTGGGTAGTTTATTTTGAAAGAAGACTATGTAGACCTCTGCCATCAACAAATTCATATACTTGAAAACACTACTACTAATTTCTTTTGTGTGAACCATTTCAGGTAACTATAAGAAGAAGTAGGAATGATAAATTAGAACCAAGGGTGAATAATGAACATCATATTACATATGTTAATATAGAAATCAAATAATAACTTTCATAGATGGGCATAACTATCCAACAACTCTCATCCTAACTAAAAATCATTTTGGATCCACCACCAATTGCAGAGTTCTTTTCTTTAATCTTGGAGGATTGAATATTTCTTGGAATGGGATGGATCAAACCTGCAAATCAGACTTCAATGGCTACATAGGCTACACATGAATCATAGAATAAAACTAGAACAATTCCTATGGGGAACATTGTTGCACCTAAATCTCGTCACCATCATGTTCATGAGATTGGTACTTTAGTGTTTGCCTTAATCCCTCAGAATGTGAATTGCAAAAAATGAGTGGAAGAATATTTTTCCTTTTTGTTTTTTCCATATATTAAAGCACTACCACACCTTTCCCATTGTCATAAGGAGCCGTAACTCCCTAATGCATATTACACACTAGAAAAGTGTGGTGTTGTCCCTATTTTCCTTAATACAACATGAGGTCCCCTTGATCAACGCTCTTTTCCTCTTGCAAAGTGAGGTTCCCTTCACAAAAACACAAAAAAAGAGAATATTTTGATAAGTTTCAAGAAAAAACCCTCGTGGAGCATTATCCCAACTGAATTTCCTAGGTGGAACTCGAATTCCTCCATTTTTAGGATGATCCCTTAACCTTCTCCCTAAAATATTCAACCTATTCTATCATATTTGGCCTTTAAGTATACTTTCATCCCTCATGGTTAAGAGGAGGAAGAAATGAGTGAGAACACCTAAATGCTGGCCAAATAGTGCTGAAGTTTTGATGCATTGAAGCTAGGTGAGGCTTAGAGGAAAATTGTCCATTGGAAGGTATTCTCAACATCAAGGATTGTTTGTAATTATTTCCTACTCAATTTAATACAAATACGTTATCTCTTTCACATAGATAATGTATGTATCTTGTTATATTGTCGATTGTATTTCTCCTTGATCTTCACCATAGGATTATTTTATTATCTTGGTGCTTTCACTTTGTTTACGTGTTCTTGCATGTCTATTGGATGTATCCTATTCTACAGAAGTTGGATTGAAAAGAACATTCAAGAGATAAGGCCAACCTTCGAGTAAGGTATGAGAGATTAATATCCAAGTAATTTGATATACTAGCGAAAGATTGAATATTTGTTCTTGCTTTTTCTATATCTACATCATTTAGACTAGGGAAATAGTCTTTGTTCACATGGATTGAATGGTTTCCATAAAACAAAGTTGGCGACTCCACCAGGGAAGAATTCTTAGTCTTTGGTAAGTTAAAAAACTTCCATTTTCCTTTTTATTTGATAAATATGCCTCATATCACCTTTAAATCTTCGTGCTTTGGATCACTCAGTTTTCCACTGGATATTTGGGATTTAGATTTCATGTTTTAACTGACTTCCTCTTTCATTTTTTTTAAATTTCACACTCTGCCACCACATCTGGGATATGTATTAAGTGTGGTATATCTATGTTATCGCATCTTATTTCCCTAAAACGTGCGGTACCAACACCACTTGAGAGTAAAGAAGAAGTGGCACTGCCGCTCTGTACTTTCCTGCAACGTGCGGTATTGGAATTCTAACGCCCTGGTGTCAATCATCAACCTGTGGTGCCAAGTAAGTATTTTGAGCTCCAGTTTGTAGTTTGATTTTCGTGTGCATGTTTAAGTTTTCAAGGCTTCACGGTTGTTTTAGTTGAAAGTTTGGTGTCATCAAAAGAATTTAATTTCACTAGATCTCTGAACTCTGCCATATTTTACATGAAAAAAGAAAATATATTTCCATTATTTTCATTAATTATAAAAATGAATTTTGTGTGATTTTCTTTTTATAAAAAATTTGAAAAAAATCATAAAATAAATTATAGGAAAGGATCCTTGATTAGTTTCATACACTTTCAAGCATTCAGTTGTGTAATTCTCCTTATTTCCGTAACAAAAAAAGAACAAAAAAGGAATTTTTGCATTTATTTCATTTTCCTTTCATCGAAAATTTGAAAGGTTTTTTGTAAAAATTCATAGTGATCTTTTCTAGTTCTTCATTAACTATCTCGTTTATTTTCAATTAAAGAAGAAAAAATTGTTTTGTTTGCATTAGGAATATAACGAGTAAAGGTTTGATTTCATTTTGTTTGGGATTTATTTTTTGTTTGAGAACAAAATTGAACCTATCTCCCTCTCTTATGTAAGGAATTCCTCAAATGATAAAGTGAAGGATCTGCATTTTCATCCTTGCATGGTTTACTACTCAGGTCTTCACCTCATGCATTCACCAAACCGCTCAAATAAAATTAAAGCTCTAGTATAGGGAAAATTTGTTTTAGCAAGGTGTTATAGGTCACATATGTGTTCCAATGTCTTTAAGCGTAGGAGTTTTTGTTTCCTTTCTGCACTACATCCTGGGGACTATGTGATTCTTCCACGTACACGATGGTATATCAAACATCCTTTCACATACCCTTGAGGTGTAAAGAAATGTACTCCACGTACTTGATGGTATATCAAAAGGCCCCTTTCGTACGATTGTGCATTAAACAACGCTACTACGAATTGGAGCTCCCACACACCTTGTATATATCGGGAGACACCATTATGGATCTTCTGACCATCCTAGAAAATTCTTTTTTTTTCTTATCATAACAATACACAGAGAACAATAACTAGGGAGATACTATGCATGTACCATATAGAAAGTCAGATATTCTAGTAAGGGTACATTCGTAATCCTCCTTGTCTTTCTCTACTATTGGACCTTATGGTTGATCCTGATGAGATCGGTGGCCACCCACCTATTCCATAGGATCTAAACAATTGTCCATTGTGGCAATTTCCTAGTTATTTTTCTATGGTTTTTATGGTCCTAAACTTTCGGGGCCGTTTTGAGGCCCTAAATGACGTTTTTTGGAGATTCAGGACACTAAGTCGTTTTCTTTCACAAAGGCATTTCATCACAATCGAAACAAGTAAATATAAAATAGCCCCTTCTAATGGGGTACCGAGCATCAAAATAGGATATCGTATGCAAAAGTTATGACCCGTGGAAGTTGACTATTCAACTAACCACCTTGGGGCCACACACTTTATGGTGGTTCATCTTCTAGGGTTGTGTTTTGGACTTTTTGGGTTCTCTCCCTCATGATTATTATAAATAGGCCATTTGGGCCTCATTTTGTATTCATATTGGCATAGACGAGCATAGACTACACATCTCTTCTTAGAGATAACTACCATCATTCTAACTGTTGCATTTACAGTTTGTTCTATTTCCACCATTTAATACAATACATGTTTACTATATCTTTTATTTATTTACAATATGTATGTGTTTATTATTCTATATTTTTTCTTTTGTTTCGTTTACACATAAATATGGATCAGTGGTATAATATCAATATGCTCTTTGATTGATTCTCAGTGCATGTCAATGACAGTGTCAGGGTATAGAGAGTTTGGTCTTGAACTAGTTTCACTTGGGGAAGATCACTCTCGCCACCCCAAACACTAGTGCAAAATGAGAGATTAGTGACCAGGAGACCAAAAATTTTGGTCACCACAATTTTTTTCAAGGGATAAATGACCAAAATTGATAAATTTAAGCGGGCTAACTAAAAAAGACCAAGATAAATGACCAATTTTGGTCACATGATAAAACTAAACTAAAAAAGACCAAGATAAATGACCAAATTTGGTCACGGGGTATTTAGAAAAAAATGACCACATAACAATTGGTCATTTATTTGGTCATTTTTAGTTGTGGACCAGTTCGGCAATGAAAAATTACAATTTTGACAATGTTGTATATTTTTCTAAATTCTAAGACTACAAATGGATTCATAGACCCCCTAGAACTTAGTAAATTGCAGAGCTTCACGTGTTACAACTCCACTGTTAACACCAAATTAATTATGACAATGTCTTAATGATAAATCAACTATGACAATGTCCTAGCAGTAAGCTATTACTTATATATTTGAAAATAACTATACAAATATACCTATATACATTTGTTTTTAAATATTTTATTTATAAATAATATTAATTATTAAACTATTTACATTATAAATTAAAAAAGAATGTTACTAAGTATTTTTTATTATATACTAATAATACATATCAAATTTTAGAAAAATATACTACGTTATTTTTTATTATATACTATTAATACATATAAAGAAATTAAGTTAAACAAATATAAATATGATAAGTAATTTTTTATTATATACTATTAATATATATAAAAAAATTAAGTTAAGCAAACACAAATATGATAGAATTCAAGTTAAACAAATACAAATTTCATTTTGTTAGTGTAGTTTCACAATTTGGGTTTTGGTGCCAACGTGAAGTGGTGGGTGGCAATGTAGAACAATCTTACATTTCACTCAAGCTAAAGCCCAAGGTGACCTTGTTCAAGGCTTAAATTGCACAAGGTGTGTTTCAATCTATGGCCATTTTCCCCTGTGTTCTTCCCTCCGCACGGCATTTTGGTACAAGGTGTGTTTCAATCTATGGCCATTTTTCCCTGTGTTCTTCCCTCTGCACGGCATTTTGGTGATTACCAGGACGCTACTGCAATGCAATGAAATATTCATCTCAGATCTTCAGGCTGGAATCCAATTCAATGGTTTCTACAATGGAAATCATGGTATATTTTAGGGGTTCTTTCCCTTTTGTTCAGCTGAAATCCAAAATTCAGAGATTCGATCCGACTACCATTTCATCATTCCCTTCGAGGAAATCACACACAAAGGCCTCCTAGAAATCTATGTGAAGGATTCCTCGTACAAGGCCATCAAGGATAATGATATCGACCTGAAGTCTATGTGGTTCTTCCTGAGCACCAGAGATGTCCGGCTTCACATCTTGCAAGATATGGAACATGGATAAATTCGCTGTGTACTCAAGAGTAAGCTCATCACACCCCTCCTTACATTTAAGGATTTGGAGAATTCATTTCCCTTCAACAAAACTTTGAAAGAGCTCGAAGCAAACCAGTTTACTCTAGTATTTGCTAATTGTATCTGTGACATCGTGGTTTCAATGGATGTAACTACAGTTATTTATAATCTTGAGGGGGGTAGTGATGGCACCAAGCATTATCTTTCAGCCGATGAAACCCTTTTGTTGAATATTTTTTTCACTGTCTTTGATATCTGTTGCGCTGGTTGGGGTTTGGATCTACGTGGTTATGAAAAAATGCCTTACGACCTACCAGACCCATGTATTCATGGCCGCCCTTGTCTATTTGAAAGCTCTAAATCTACTCTGCGAGGAAGAGGACAAATATTTCATTAAGAGAACCGAAAAAACCCATGGATGGGATGATTTGTTTTATATTTTTAGTTTTTTGAAGGGAATTGTGATTTTTACCCTGATTGTCTTGATTGGCACTGGCTGGTCCTTCTTTAAACCCTACCTGCAAGGCAAGGAGAAGAAATTTCTCATTGTTTTCATTCCCTTGCAAGTATTAGACAATATTGGTACTGTGGTGATCGATGAGACTGGGCCATATGCCAAGGATTGGCTTTCCTGGAACCAGGTGTTTCTCCTATTTTACATGATCTGTTGTTGTGCTGTCTTGTTCCTCGTTGTCTTGTTTTTGCAGAGCTGCTTGGATCAGTTGAATTTGTGTGAAGGAGATGCACAGAACATGCAGTTGAAGTTGAAACTCCTTTCTATAGTAGTTAAATATATGATGCATCGACCAAATTTTAGTACAGTGTTTTGTGAAGCTATGAAGAATACTCATACAGGTGAAAGCATCCTTGGGGATTTGTCAAAGACCTTGCATTTGTCATTACCTGAGCAGATTGGATTGGGAGTGGCCTTGGTAGACTTAGATGATACAAATCAAAGCCAAGAAGGTGGATATAGTTGTGTCTGTTTATTATGAACATCTCACTATTCATTCTTGGAAACAGGGGTTTGTGAAATACATATTTGGCTTGTTTGTTTCTTTATTCACAGTTTAAAATTTTTCCCTTTATGAGGATGGAACGACTTACCACAGGTATTTCTGTCTTTAGGTCAAAACTTCTGTGAGTCTAAAATAATGGAACTGTACCAGAACCCAACAGCCAGTATTTCTGAAGATCTCATTGAGCAGATTTCATTATTCCTTCATCGGAGTGAAGGATTATCAAAGCATGTGCCCACTTTCCTCGAGGCATTGTCTTTGTTGTAACCCAAAGCCCAAATGTCACTGTTACTGACTCTATTATTTACAAATGAAGTGAATGTTGTTAATTCCTTGAGGTATGCACATTCTTTAAATATTTTTTTCATCCAGTGCTGTGTTAATAGTTACGACTTAACAATTTATAGCAAGGTAGGATCATGGCCTTGACCGGAGCAAAGGTATATCTTTTGATTTTTTCAGCATTGTGTGCATGTTTCTTCATTTCCATGCCAATTTTGTGTTGTAGGAGTTTTGAGTCTTTCTCTACAAGTAATGGTCTAGTATCTGATGATATTTTGACCCAGTTAGAAGAGGCAACTGATGTTGCAAACATAATGGAGGATCTTGGATATGGATGTACAATTGATGTTTCACACTATAAAGATATTTTGTCATTTTTTTCTCCACTGAAGGAGGAGAGTGTGTCCAAGATAATTAGCATGGTTGTGCGCACTCATACAGGCCTTGAGGATGCCCATGGCACACATTCAACATTTTATACATCAATGTTTAATAGCTCCATAATTGACTCATCATGGTTATCATCTTGGAATATTGATGTTCTATTGGATTCTATCAAACAATTGGTGAGTGTTCTGCCATTCACCTCATCTCAATCATTGTATTCAGTTAGTTGTATCTGTTGAAATCTGAAGTTACTTTTAGTGAGAAATTTTCAACAGTGGTGGTTACTTTGCAGGCTCTAGAAATCAACTGGGTTTTTGTGATGGAGTCTCTAGATCAGAAAGACTTGTATTTTCCAGATCAGAAAGCCTTCTCTATTTTGATGTCAATTTATGGAAAAACTTGCCAGGTAGACATGTTGATTTATGGAAAAACTTTCCAGGTAGACATGTAGAGTTATAATGCAGTTGCTGCTATCTTTGGGCTAGTGACATGATGGATTTGTGTGTTCTGACATTTTGCCTTACAAGGAAATTAGTTTTATCTTGCCACAAATGGCTGCAATAAATCATTTGTTTGTATTATTTATATGTAGAATCCTTTTCCGATTCAAACAGTTTGCGGGAGTGTCTAGAACAATGATGAAGGCCAACTGTCCTTCTTGAGATTTGTTGTATCTGCCTCTCCTGAAGTTTTTACATTTGCACATTCAAGGAGGCTGCAGGCGATGATGTCACTTAACAGTTCATTTTTTTTTTCTTTTTTTTTTTCTGGAGAAATATAGTCCCTCACTTGCCTAGTGAGGAGGCTGGTGCCTTTCTAGACACCAGTGGCTTCCCCCCCTCTTCCCTGGTTTTCTGGATCGAGGATGCTAGTAACAAGCAGCCAAAATACCAGATGGTAACCCAAGGGATTCATGGGGTTTCATCCTGAGGCCTCTGTGAACTTTGCACAAGAGCGTCTACCAATAGAACTAACCATTGGGTGATTAGTTTACCCCTATTTATTATTATTATATCTCTACATTTCTTTATCTAGCCAAAAGATTCCTCATTTTGCAGGCACCCCTTGAAGGTCCACATGGGAGTTTACTTCCATGTGGTTCTGCTAACCAGTCATGGCTGTCTGTTGATCTGGTAGAGGTATTGTGCCATATGGCAGAGATTGGGCATGCAAGTTTTGTGCATGCATTGCTTGAGTTTCCTATTAAGCACTGTCCAGAGATATTGTTAATTGTCGTTGCCCAAGTTAAGGTAAAATGCAAGGTCTTAATTCTTTTTTTTCCTCTTGAAGTTGTTTTATGTTTGTTGAGCACATTATTGCTTTATGGTGACTAAAAGGAATGTAACACTGTTCTCCAGACTACATTCAATCATCTGCAGCATGAAATATTTGCTGCCCTTTTCCCATCATATCTTGTTGGTACCAATCCTAATTGTACCATTCTCCTACATCAGCTATGGCTTGTTGGTCCTAATATAGTTCTCTGGGGTATGATGGATCTCCATGCTAAGGATCCTAGCTACATATCAAAGATTTTAGATGCATGCCAAGAGATAAAGGTAAGTGTTTGCAGTTAAACTCAATATAGCAGATAGATATAAGATCTGTATCTGTCATAGATAGTGTCCAACTTGTATCTCTTTGATCTGTATTTAGAAACTATTTTAATTTCTTATAAATAGTTTGGATCCTATTCATTTCTTAGGTAGAATCTACAATTTAAAATCTCAATTGACAAAATTTGTGATATTGTGAAACTAACAGAAGTTAAAAGTCAAAATGAACCGTGTTGTGTACCATTTTATTTCTAGCAAGTCAAGTCAATATTGTAACACTTATAACACTTTATAACACTTTATAACACTTATAACACTTTATAACACTTATAACACTTATATTCACATTTATAACACTTTGTACCACATGATATACCCATGATTCTAAATAGCTTGTTCCTGTGGGAAGCTGAAAAGTTCCTCCTTGTGTAATCTGTATTAACTTATTTCTTATATTGAACATCAACCAGGATGGGAAGGTTGTAGAGTGGAGAATCATGTGCCGAATAATCAACATTAGTCTTGAAATTAGCAAAGACCAGCAAACCAATTGTGTGCTGTTAAGTTCCACTGGAGGACAACTTACATTGCTAAGGGTAGAAAAAATATTCTCTGCCATTTTGATTTTTTCAAATGCATCTGAAGAATGAAAAGCCATGAGAATAACTTCCAAATGAAATAGGGATGGAAGACTTGCACAAACTTCTTGGATATTTAAGCACCCTGAATATGTACCTTTCACTTTCTCAACAATAAAACCAGCGTAGCCTTTGTAGATTTTGAGTCTTAAGGAGTCATCTCCCAAACTGGACCCTATGGATGTCCTTATAATAAGAATGCGAGCTACAAGAACAAGAGCATCATCAGTATAAGAAAACCTCCCATCCTCTACCTTCAGAACTTGATTTACTAGGTGTTCTTCAAGTTCGATGGAAGAATGCCAATATTCACTGACATGTTCTTCATTAAGTTGGTGACATGCTTCTTTGTAAATAGAAGAATGCCAATCTGGAGAAAAAATGTACTCTTTAATAAAACTAAGCACTTCAACAGCTCCTTGTAAAGGAATATTACTGGAGTCAGAAACACTGTCATTTGCAGAGCAGGGCTGTTCATGTCCATCAGAGATGACTACTTGCCTACTAGCCTCTGAAAATAGATCTCCAAAGAGAGCATCATCTTCATTCCCACTTGCATATTCTGCATCATTTACTCCCAGCCCATCCTTGCTAGCAGTTGGCCATGAATTTTCCCCCTTGGGCCTTGTTTTTAAACCTTGTGCATGCAGAAAAATTGCGATAGCTATTAGATCCTCTAGCCAGTGACCTGCCTGTGGAAATATAACATTTAGTTGATTCTCCTTGCTGCGCTCAACAATTAAGGCAAAATGCTCTGAGCGAAGGTTTTAGGACAAAGCAATAGAAGTTAAGTCTACAACCCCATCTCCTTCATGATCTCATTGAAGCCATGCTGGCCCTAAATCTATAAAATGCTATGTCGTGCAATTTAGATCATGTGAAAGATATTATTCCCATAGTCCTAGAGATAGAGAAGCACAACACAAGCCCTGTGTATAATAAATTCCAAGTTAAACATGTATAAGCAAACTGCCAAGTTAAGAGATCGGGTCTCATGAGTAGACATCAATTGAATGTCATCAACATCCCAACACAGCCTGATGATAGATTCCATATCCTGTGAACTGACATGAGTGGCCAAAACCTCCTTCGGAATTTCTTCATCTGTATTACCTGTCAGCATGGAAGTTGCATCAATGTCATCATCATTGATTGACCTATCAAGTTGCACAGTACAACTTGAAATACCAGAAGCTGGATTCTTTAATTCCAATTCCCTTAATATAGTTGATGCTTCCTGTATCTTTCCTTCATGGTAAAGCCTTTTGATGAAATCAACAAATGAGATATCAAGCTCTTTCCCAACAAACAAATTATCAGTTCCCACAAGATTCAATCTTCTAAAATATTCAGAGTATAATCTACTGTCAGTATTGATGCCAAGAAGTAAATCCCTCTCAAGCAGTTCTTCTACAAGTTTACTTGCTTCTTCCATCCCGCCTTTACTGCAAAGCCCATTAATAAGGTTGGTGTAGCAAAAGAGATTTGCTGCAATTCCTCTCCTTTCCATTTCATGAAACAGTGTCATAGCTACCTCCTTATTGCATATTTTTCAATGCCCTTTAATCAGTGACTCAAACATAAAACCATCTGGCAGAATACTCCACTTCTCCATTTCAAAGAGAAGAGTTGATGCCTCCAGGTGTCCTATGGGTGTCATGTACAGTACATGGTGAACATGCATGTTTTCATTTCTTTGCCTTTTATGGTTGTGATCATTAGTAAGAATGATGATTAAAAGGTAGGGAGTGGACAAAATTTCATGAAGCTCTAGGGTTTGGTTGCGTGCCACCATACCTTCCCGCGGGAGGTTCCATTTCCTATCCTCTATGCTTGAAAAATAATGATGCAAGAATCTGGTATTTAACTACACATGGAATTGCAGTTGGCAACTCAATTGATAGAGAAACACATTTTTAGTTTTCAAACGCTTCTATGGGATATGCTTCTTTGAGATGCCCAAAAATGGAATTGTAACTAATATCATGGATCTTGTGATTTCTTAATATTGAATGAGTTGTAAATGAAATTTAAAGATTAGGCCTTGGTGTGATGATAGAGACAACCCCAATGTGAACAATCAATTTTGAATATTTTGTTGTCACTCGCATTCCAAATCTCTATATTGTGAGGGAAGGTATCGAAAAATTTGATTCTTAATAGACAGTGTCGGTGATTAGCGACGACTACCACTTAGAACAACACTATGGGAAGTGTGCCTATAATAATATTTGTAGGAGTAGTACAATCATGGGAAACATTAGTGGGAGTAGACACGCCATCATGTGTAACAATGGAAGTGTCTGCATGTCTAAGACCAATACAAGTGTGGCCAATGGCAGCATGCACTATAGATAGACCAAGATGGCTAATAGAAGGAGAAGGCTGAGTAGATACTATTAAAAGGGCCTCATTTTAATTATTCCCCTTTAAAAAGATAGAAGTTAAGGTCAGATTATCACTTATCTGAGTGAGCTATGTGAAGGGTTATCACTTACTTACCTTCGTAAGGATTTAGGGGAAAAAGAAAGGACCTTTTAGGAATTTAAACAACCAATTGAATAATATCAATCAATAGATGCCCTTATATCTGCAAGCTAGTTTATTTGCTTGAATACTATGGGGACTCAATGAGCTTGAACATGGATAGTTTGACATAAGTTGGATATATCTTGAATGGATACTATTAGAATTAATTCAAAAAAGGAAGAAACAGAGCACATGAGCACATATACCAGGTTATAAGAGAAATTTAAAAATGCACTACCACCATGAAACATAGCACACAAGAACCGCATAAGTGTCTCTAAAGGGTGAACATGGCCTTCATGGAGAGGGAGGAAAACTACTATTCACATACATGTACTAAGATTCAACGGCATTACTACCATTATTCTTCACTAAATCCATTCCATTAGATGAGTGCACAAGTAATTAGTTCAATATTCTGAAAATGTTAAAGCATGCTTTGTGAAAATGTTCAAGGAAGTGTTTTTCATAGGACATATCTGAAACACCAGCCCCCTCCATTCTTTCATCAAGTGAAAGCTGTGGCTGTAGCATTCGTAAAAGAGCAATGAACCATATATATACAGTACCTCCGACGTACCCAAGTACCTTGTTTCAAAAAGTGGCATCCCCGTCCCTGTACCCACGTTTCTTGGCAACTTAGAGTTTATCAAGTCATGCCTTTATAGTTCCATGCACCTTCTCCTTTAGGGAATTGGACAATTCTGCATGCTTATTTCATGATGTAAATTGCATATCTTTTCATTTCTATGCTTGAAAAAGAAAGAAAGCTGTGATTTTCTTTAGTCTTTGAGTATATAGAGCATTTGGAGGTTTGTGCTTGCTGGGTTATAGAAACTACATATATATTTTAAAAATTTTCTCAATCTCTCTGTGCAACTTATTGATGAGAACAGGTGGTATAATTTTGATGATAGTCATGTCTCTCCCATTAGTGAGGATGAGATAAAGACATCGACAGCTTATGTTCTTTTTTATAGAAAATTCAAACTTGAAGATGTCTCAATGAGTAATGGAGCACACTCATATGCAAACCATGACAATTTTGGGTTCAGAAAATAATAGAGTACAGAACACATTTAAAACCATATTTTTAAATGCTGGGATATTGTCACCGCTGTCTGTTCTGATAGAAGAAGTGCCTGATGATCAATATGTTCATGTATGTCTTGGTTCAGGTTTCTGCATTATGTCACGTGATGCAATCAAGGAATCTTTAGTTGATATATTTGGCAGTGTTGAGGTCAATGCAAACCTATTTTACAGTGGTTCATTCAGTCAATATTGCCATCTTCAAAGAATGGATCTCCTTGCCAAAAGAATTCTATGGAAGGATATTACTTCTATTGATGACTAATGCATTGATAGCCCATTCCTTATGGAGGCCAGATATATGGTGATGAGGTTGCTGCTTCACTTGTGGCAATTGGTTTTTGAACCTTGTTGTATTGATATATTTCTTGGACCTTGTTGTATTGATATGTGTATTTTTCATTCCATTCATAAAGTTTCCAGAATCCATAGCATTTACTTTCTTATTGATAATAACACCTTTATTGGTTTTATGTCCAATCTATCCACCTGCAATATGTCTTTCTTATTTGAGCAAGGCAACTTTTTGTGACTTAACATCATAGTAGTTTAATATACTCAAGTCATGATTCTCTCTAGTTCTGCAGAGAGAAGGATGCACAAATTTTAGATGCTGCACTTGGTCTATATGGATTTTGTGATAATATTGTTTTCATAGTTTAACACCCTACCCTCCCTTCTTTGATATAGGAACCAAGGACTAAGCCATCTATCACAGGAACATCGTTCATGAACCTTGGAGAGTTTGTGTTATGTGGAAAGGATGCAAAACAGAGCACTAAGATCCCTGTTTCTTGTTGCATTGGAGGAGTGACAACTGAAACAATATTTTGTGTAAGATTAAGCTCCTTTTGTCATTCTATCTGGTTTTTACCTAAGAACTTACTATTTGTATAAGGTCACCATTGCATATATAAAACTCTCTAGTTACAATGTAGACACACTGGTATCTAATGATGATCTCAAAGATTGAATCACTGGAAACAATTATGTCACTTGTTTCTTGCACTTTCGCACATTTTTGACTGGGAACTTTGTTAAATTTATTTCTGTTGCATTGTTTTGGAAATACTTTGGGTTACTGATTCTTGATAATATTAAGTCATGCATATATAATGGGTTGCAGCCTTCTATATTTGGGTGCATTCTTAATAGGGAGTCCTTTTCATGTCCATTTCCTTTTTCCATTGTATACCTTCAACTTGAGGACAACAGTGTTTTGATTAATGCAAATTAATCTCATCTTTTTGGAGTTGCAGACATCTCAGGAAACAATGGATGTTTTTCATAGGATTATAGTTCCTTCACTATATTTTATTGGAGGCCATTTGTCATCTGATAAGGATGAATTATCTACTCTGAAAGCAGGTTTAAGGAAGGTGAATTTTTTCACAGAATATGTTGTAGTAGGGAGATCAAAGAAGGATTCTGAAGAAGAAGACAAGAGTGATGAGAAATTGTCTCTAGGGAGTGAAGAAAGTGAATTTTCCGAGTCAGATGACTCAGCTTCTGCTGATGAATGTGATGGGGATGGAACTGATTATAGGCTTTGCTCTGAATTTAATAAGTGTTTGAGTTATGGACCTTTGGTGGCAACCAATCTTTTCATTGAAGGTGTCCTCCATCTAGACTCTAGAAAATGTAGTTGGAAAAATTTGGGTGATGAAGAGTTTACCCAATTTGGAACCAATGCCAAATTTGATTGACAATCCATCTTCTTCAGATTCTGATCACTCTCTGCCACAAACTTCCATGTGGAGTCTTATTTCATGGAAAAGGAGAAAGGTAAGTTTTAGAGTGGTATGAGAGATGGGAGATCCATTGTTGAATGAGGCATGCAGAGAAGAGGGTGGAGATGATATTGATTTTAATCACCGACACTCAAGATTTCCTACACAGCCTCCCCCAGTGAAGGTACAGTTTCCTCTCTTACAATGTTTTCACCCCTCTTGACCGTATCACTTTCCACAATACATCATACATAAATTAAAAATAGGAAAGGTTATGGTGCAATGTTGATGTATACTTGTACATTTTTTGGCATATTTGATAGAATTATTTTGGTGCAACAAAAATCAATAGCTTTATAGCTTTGTTTCCACTGTAAACTTCCTTGTCTTCCTTATCAGCACAGACCTTAACTATCTCCAATTTTGATTGTTTCTCTTCTAGCTTTGTAGATTTGCTTCCACTGTAACCTTTCTTGTCTTCCTTATCAGCATAGACCTTAACTGTACTAGATTTGAATTGTTTCTCTTCTGTTTTTGTAGCTTTGCTACAACTGTAACCCTTCTTCTCTTCCTTATTAGCACTGACGTTAGCTGCAACAGATTTGGATTGCTTCTCTTCTGACTTTGTAGCTTTGTTTCCACTATAACCTTTCTTTTCTTCCTTATTGGCATTGATCTTAACTGTAACATATTTGGGTTGCTTCTCTTCTAAATTTTATTTGGATGGTTTATCTTCTGACTTTGTAGCTTTTTTTTCATGACTGTAAGCTGCAACTTGTGAGTCCGCAGCCTTCTTCCAAGAATCAAGTAATTTAAGACAGTTTTACCATACCATAGAACATTCATGAACACAGTTTTACCATTCTCTGCACTTTAATTCTTTGCAGCTCTGTTGGGTGTAGGTTTGATCTCTGTTTCTTTGCAACTTATTAAAAAGTTAAAATATGTCCATCACGGGAAACTAGGAAATTTTTAAATCTCTTGATACTTACCAGAATGATAAAGAGAGTTAGAAATAGTTATTTGTTTCTTGTATACTGTGCCCTTCTAGGAAGAGCCTTGAAGGCAGTTGTTTTTTGCTTGAAGTTTTTTTACTGTACTATTCTTTGCACATTTGCAATCCAAATCATTCATTCCACAAATAATTAGAAACGATATGTTTCTTTCTCTAGTTATGCTATAATAGTTTCTATCTCTTGTAGGCGATAGCACCATGGGAATTGGAACTGCAGACCAGGCTAAGTATGAACATGTCACAACTACAGAACGTGGACAGTGAAGGACTTGGTGGTTATGGTTGGGTTGGGCACTTTCTTTTGATTTCTAAGCTTCCACAACATGTGTTCAGTTTACGAGAGGCCTTAAAGCTCCCGCCTTGCAATGCATCAGCAGATTTAGATGAGGTATATTAGTGCTGTCCTATGTCAAACAATATAAATTGGTAATGTTGGTCTCTAGATATTTTGGAGCTATGATTGCTTGGACTTGACCTGAGAATTTGTTGCAGTAGTGTAATTTTGTTTTTCATCTTGATTAGAAGAGTTGTTTTTCATCAATGTAATTATTTACAGTTTCCCCCAAGTTCTACCAACCAGACAGCAATAAGTCTTAATCAACACACTTATTGAAAACCAAAAAACAAGTCACATCCCAACTTACAAATTATTTTATATATTGTTGCCGAGTGTAATTATTTTAAAAAGTTTAAAGTCGTTGATTATAAAAAGAGTTAAAATTCTTATGGTCATTAGTTCACATTAGCTGAAACATTGAATCGTAGCCAGCAAGCTATCTATGTAGTTAAGTCCAGTTATTTTCATTTTATTTTTAGAATAGAAAATGATTTATTAAAAGAAAAAAAGTAATATCTTCAAATTTCTAAATGTATTCACTTGTTAAATTCAAAGTTCATGTCAAGCGCGATTTCCAATTTATTGACTTTGTTGTCTTCCTTTTTTTTCCGTTTCAATGCGCAGTCATTTTTTTGCCTTTTCTTATTTTTCATTACCCCACAAATAATAGAATATGGATTCTGATTTTATTTTCAAAAATATTTGTAACACGTAATAGGCTCAATAAGTTTTCAACATTTTATAATAGATAAAGAATTATAAACAGAAACTTTTATTAAATATTTTAATCAAATCACTGATGGTAAAAACGGTCAAGGAATACAGTTTCCACTAAAAATATATATTGATTTTTATTATAACACCTGTTAATATGTTTATTGTAGCTATTATTGAGTTCCATGAAAGCACTCCATAAGTTGTCTCCAGAGAAAGTACCTTCAACATTTTCTTTTATGTAGTCCGAGGGAGATCAGAAGTCTATTTTCTAGGTCTATATGCTGTTCTCTTTCTTGGTATTAGATTTTGATTGAATGATCTTCAGCACTCTAAATATATCATGTTGAAAGTGAAACAGACTGATGCCATGTAGAGATTGCAGCAACTTCAAGTTTGGAAAAGGTTCAAAATAGGAAGTGGAAACTTTAAACTAGGTACAAAAGTCAAATTCTAGGAGAGTGAAATTGCAGATTTCCAAATGGATCCAAACATTGTCAAAGGATTTTGAATTTATGTTCTAATGCATGGACCAGGCCCAAATACATCCCTATTGACTGTATGCAAATTCATATTAATATTTGAAAGAACTAATGATAGAGGAATTAAGCCATCATTAAGATATGCCAATTATTTGTAGTGATTTGCACATAGGAGCAACGCAAACATTGAGATAGATGAAAATGGAATGAAGGAGCACACTTGTATTATTGTTTATGTAGAGAGTACATATGATACAAAATCAAGGGCTTCTCTTCTACAGAAAACTCAAGATAACTGAAGACATGAATCTTAAGAAGTGCAGGAAAGAAGATAGGCGCCAACGTGAAGTGGTGGGTACTAATGTGGAACAATATTCCCCTTTCATTACCATATGATAGGTGTCCTTTAATGCTTTGAAACTCTATTGGGTGTAGGTTTAGAACAATTTTCCCATTCTCTGCACTTTAATGCTTTGCAGCTCTGTTGGGTGTAGGTTTGATCCTTGTTTCTTTGCAACTTATTAAAAAGAAGTTAAAATATGTCCATCACTGGCAATTGTGAAACTTTTAAATCTCTTGATACTTACCAGAAGGATAAAGAGAGTTAGAAATAGTTATTTGTTTCTTGTATACTGTGCCCTTCTAGGAAGAGCCTTGAAGGCAGTTGTTTTTTGCTTGAAGTTTTTTTACTGTACTATTATTTGCACATTTGCAATCCAAAGCATTCATTCCACAAATAATTAGAAACGATAAGTTTCTTTCTCCAGTAATTCTATAATAGTTTCTATCTCTGGTAGGCAATAGCCCCCCAGGAATTGGCACTATAGACCAAGCTAAGTATGAACATGTCACAACTACAGAACGTGTACAGTGAAGGACTTGGTGGTTATGGTTGGGTTGGACACTTTCTTGTGATTTCTGAGCTCCAAAAACAGGTGTTCAGTTTACGAGAGGCCTTAAAGCTCCCACCTTGCAATGCATCAGCATATTTAGATGAGGTATATTAGTGCTTTCCTATGTCAAACAAAATAAATTGGTAGTGTTGGTCTCTAGATATTTTGGAGCTATGATTGCTTGGACTTGGCCTGAGAATTTGTTGCAGTAGTGTAATTTTGTTTTTCATCTTGATTAGAGGAGTTGTAAGTTGTTTCCACTAAAAATATATATTGATTTTTATTATAACACTTGTTAACATGTTTATTGTAGATATTATTGAGCGCCATGGAAGCACTCCATAAGCTGTCTCCAGAGAAAGTACCTTCAACATTTTCATTTCTGTTGTTAGAGGGAGATTAGAAGTCTATTTTCTAGGTCTATATGTTGTTCTCTTTCTTGGTATTAGATTTTGATTGAATGATATTCAGCACTCTAAATATATCATGTTGAAAGTGAAACATCCTGATGTTGTGCAAAGATTGCAGCAACTTCAAGTTTGGAAAAGGTTCAAAACAGGAAGTGGAAACTTTAAACTAGGTACAAAAGTCAAATTCTAGGAGAGTGAAATTGCAAATTTCCAAATGGATCCAAACATTGTCAAAGGATTTTGAATTTATGTTCTAATGCATGGACCAGACCCAAATACATCCCTATTGATTGTATGTAACTTCATATTAATATTTGAAAGAACTAATGACAGAGGAATTAAGCCATCATTAAGATATGCCAATTATTTGTAGCGATTTGCACATAGGAGCAACGCAAACATTGAGATAGATGCAAATGGAATGAAGGAGCACACTTGTATTATTGTTTATGCAGAGAGTACATATGATACATAATCAAGGGCTTCTCTTCTACAGAAAAATCAAGATAACTGAATACATGAATCTTAGGAAGTGCAGGAAAGAAGATAGGTGCCAACGTGAAGTGGGGGGTACCAATGTAGAACAATCTTCCCCTTTCATTACCATATGATAGGCATCCTTTAATGCTTTGCAACTTTGTTGGGTGTAGGTTTAGAACAATTTTCCCATTCTCTGCACTTTAATGCTTTGTATCTCTATTGGGTGTAGGTTTGATCCCTGTTTCTTTGCAACTTATTAAAAAGTTAAAATATGTCCATCACGGGAAACTGGGAACTTTTTAAATCTCTTGATACTTACTAGAATGATAAAGAGAGTTAGAAATAGTTATTTGTTTCTTGTATACTGTTCCCTTCTAGGAATAGCCTTGAAGGAAGTTGTTTTTTGCTTGAAGTTTTTTTACTGTACTATTCTTTGCACATTTGCAATCCAAAGCATTCATTCCACAAATAATTAGAAACGATATGTTTCTTTCTCTAGTTATGCTATAATAGTTTCTATCTCTTGTAGGCGATAGCCCCACAGGAATTGGCACTGCATACTAGGCTAAGTATGAACATGTCACAACTACAGAACGTGGATAGTGAAGGACTTGGTGGTTATGGTTGGGTTGGACACTTTCTTGTCATTTCTGAGCTCTGAAAACAAGTGTCCAATTTATGAGAGGCCTTAAAGCTCCCGCCTTGCAATGCATCAGCAGATTTAGATGAGGTATATTAGTGCTCTCCTATGTCAAACAATATAAATTGGTAGTGTTCATCTCTAGATATTTTGAAGTTATGATTGCTTGGACTTGGCCTGAGAATTTGTTGCAGTAGTGTAATTTTGTTTTTCATCTTGATTAGAAGAGTTGTAAGTTGTTTCCACTAAAAATATATATTGATTTTTATTATAACACCTGTTAACATGTTCCTTGTAGCTATTATTGAGTGCCATGGAAGCACTCCATAAAAGATGATTCTTCTTTTCAGTTCACCTTCTCTTGTTCCAACAAGGCCAGCTCATCAAGCGGCTTCCACTAAGGTTTCACTTCCCTCTTCTCTTTTGATTTATGTTTATTGCATGTTTGGGAAAGTAAGTTTATACAGCTTTTCTCACATACACAAGTAATACATTTTACGTTTTTGTTGCACCAGCATTTCCAACTTGTGTTTGAGTGCATTTGTTACACTTTTTCACCAAATCATACATAGCAGAATGGCGACTCCATAGGTAAAGAAATCTATTATTTATTCTTTTGGGGGTTGGATTTGAGACTTTCTTAAATCATTCATCAGTTTCCATAGTTGTCATGTCATTCATTAACCACATGACATACATGGATGAACTCCTTCACAGATTGCACTATGTATACAGGTTTCTACCTGTGCAGTCGAGCATAATTGTTTTGTGGATTCGTTGATTATATTTCCTGTTGAAATCCATTTCTTGGTTTAGAGCTAAGTTTTACTTTTCTTAGGTACTAAATAGTTGCAGATTTAGCCATTCAAGTTTAATTTTAACCAATTCTTAAATTGAATTTGTTAGATTAGATTTTCCTATTTTGCACATGATCTTGATTATTGTTGTTAGCTGTTGAACAGGATAAATAATTTGCTTCATTGTTTTTCTAATTTACAGTTCATTGTTTTTCTATTTTACAAGTGATTATTTTTTATTGGATTTTGTAGGAGTGAGCTTAACTTATAAGCGGGCCATTGCGTATGAAGAGCTTGCTACTGAGGATTTTCCATTCCGTATGAAGAGCCTGATGTTGAGGATTTCAAGCTGCTAAGTGTGGTTTCGAAGCTGCTGACGTGGGATTTAAGTATGGTTTTGAAGCTGTTGATGTGGGATCTAAGTATGGTTTTGCAACCAAGTGCATGTATGATGGTTTAGCCATTGTAATATTTTGAAAAGTGATGGCTTTCCCATAAAGTTATATGGAAATTAATATGTGTTTTTGAGAAAACTCATATTTATTGTAATACTTTTGACATTTCATATAATATAATTTGTGGTTTAAAACTTATATATATGGTTGTACTTTATATTATGTATCAATGTTGTAATTATTAACTAATTAATGTGACATTACATGATTTACATGTGTATTAGATTTTATTTACAAGTGTTGTAATTAATTATAATGTGACTGCATAATTCACATGTGTATTAGATGAGAATAAATGTATGATTTTTTTTTTTTTAATTTAAACATAATATCATATTAGAAATTTATATTGATTAATAATGGACACCATTCAAACTACTAAAATATAATGACCATACATAAAGCGACTAAAAATTGACAAAATTAGTGACCAATAAATGAGATTAAAGACCAAAATTCGCAAATAAAATGACCAATAATTGGGAGATACGCGACCAAACAATGAGATACAAATGACCAAAATTCGCATATCAATGACCAAAAATAAGTTTTGGTGGCTAATTTATGGTCTTTTATTACGCGACCAAATTTGGTCATATTCTAGCTTGTCATGTGGTCATTAATTTGGTCACAAATATGGTCATATATTTGGTCATTGATTCAAATATATGACCAAATTAATGACTAAATATATGACCAAATTAATGACCAACCGACAAGCTATAAATGACCAAAATAAAAATGACCAATTTTGGTCATGTAATAAAAGACTGCAAATTAGCCACCAGCGATCGCCAAACCAAAAGTGGTCATTGATATGCATATTTTGGTCATTTTTTTGGTCACTAATCTCTCATTTTCCACTAGTGAAATGAAATCCCACAGAGGAAGAAAAGAGAGACAATAGATAAGGAGATCCCATCAATTCAATTATCGAGGAATCCCTCGAGTGACACAGGAATAACATGATGGATATTTTCATCTAGATCCTTCTACGAATGCTGACAATGGTGAATGCACCTTCAACGAGCAAGTGTTTCGAAGATGAAACCCCATTCAAGGTACAAGTAACTTTGATATTCATTTATTTGATGACCAGATCGATGCAGATGCCCTAAAACATTGGTTAAATGTTCTAGAAAGGTATTTCTCTGTCCACAATTTCTTTGATAGGGAAAAATCACCTTTTTTCTCCTTAAGGAAGTCCCCCATGTCCAAAATTGGTGGGGTACTTATTGGTATAAAAACTCATCAAACAAGTCTAGAATATTTGAGACAAATCCCACTTGGGCCTCTTTCATAGATTTCTTCAAGGAACAATATTACCTATTGAAAACTATGATGAATAATGCAAAAATGGACCATTCTACATCAAGAGAGGGATGAGATGGTGTCAGAGTACACCAACAAATTTCATACTTTGTGTACAAATTTGGGTATCAAGGACTCTGAGCAGCACCTGATACTGAAACATCATAGTGGCCTACACCAGTACATATGAACCGATATGGACTTCCTCGACATCTCTTCACTTGGAACTATCTATTGGTATGATGTCAAAATAAAGGAGAAATTTCAAGCGAAAATTTTGACCTACGAACCCATCGCAGAAGCAAGAAAGGGAAACTATGGATCGTAGAACATAGGACAAGGAAAGGACAACTAGTCCCCTCCACAAGCAAATAAGGACACTAGGAAGTGGTGTGAGTTCCACAAAATCCCCTAGAACAACACTGATGAATCCTTCTCAGAGTAGTCATTGGCGGTCGAGATCAAATAATTAGAATCAGATCTCGATTCTGATTCATAACCCAATGCCACAGCTGCAGACCATGGGAAGCATATCATTGATGCAGATCCCATTGTCACTGTGGCTACCACACATATTCAACTGGAATAGCCTAAATAATTAGAGGAAAAGGAGAGACTCTTCCACTCGCAAATGTGGGTGAAGGGAATCCCACTGCATTTTGTTGTTGAGAATGGAATCCAAAAGAACTTGATCTCAACAAAAGTTATCAAGAGATTAGAGATTCTGGAAACACCACACCCACAACCCCACAACATCGTTTAGATAATCCATGGACATGGTATTTGCATTACTCAACAATGCCTCCTACCATATGGCATCAACCCTTTCAAATAAGAGGTATTGTGTGATGTGACCCCACTTGAAGTCTATGATGTTTATAGGACAATCATATATATGGAAGTGTCATGTTGTATATGAGTCACGACCTCACAATTCCATTGTCACTTTGAGAGGACAACTCTATTGGATACCAGAGATAATTGCACCTGCCACAGTCTCATAGGGTAGGAAGATAATCTCCCACACTAGAAAATTATCCCTCTTGACAATTGCGTCTGAAGAATACCATCATATCATAGAGACTTCCACACCCTCTATGCAGGGTGTCTCTACTCATCAGACAAAAAAATAAAATAGATTCATTGTTTCATCATCTATATAAGTATCTCTACGATGCAAAGCCAGGAATTCAATGTGCTTGGTCTAGAAAAAAATCATCCATACAATGATTACATCCCTATCGGGATGTCAAACAAAGGAAACCTCTACACTTCAACAAATGTCGCACCAGGAGATCAACTCAACACACAATTCAAGATATGATATGGGATTTGATGCAATGGTGACCATTTCTTACTAACGTGGGATGATTGATCCATATGAATATCTATGGACACCCACATATTCCACTGGATCAAAACAATTGTCCATTGTGGTCGTTTCCTAGTTATTTTTCTACAGGTTTTCATGTCCCAAACTTTTGGGGTTGTTTTGAGTCCCTAAATGACATTTTTTGGAGATTCTGGAGGTTGAATGATTATTGTCAGCATGCATTTAGCTGCAATCAAAATATGTAAATCTCATATACAGCTTTCCAATGGGATATCGAGCGCCCAAATCGGAGATCATATGCAAACGTTATGACCCCGACAAGTTGATTGTTCAACTAACCACCTTAGCGCCACAAAATTTAGGACGGTTCATCTTCTAGGGTTATGTTTTGGACTTATGGGGTTCTCACCCTCATTATTATTACAAATCGGCCATTTGGGCCTCATTTTGTATTCATCTTGGCATGGATAAGCGTAGCAGCCACATCTCTTCTTAGAGATAACTACCACCATTCTAGCTGTTGTATTTACATTCTATTCTATTACCATCATTTAATAGAATATGTGTTTACTGTATATCTTCTTTATTTACAATATGTCTGTGTTTATTATTCTATATATATTCTTTCATTTCATTCACACATAAATATGGATCAATCGTATATCTCGAGTTGTGATGGTTTGATGAATACCATGAGGATCCATAGTTTTAAGTCCACTCCTCTCACATGTTTATCATGTTTCCTTAGTTTGTGTAGTGCTTATTTTGTTTGAGTTAGTTAGAGGCTTTTAGAGCTGGATGAGCAACCCTTGAGACAATCCCATCGGATACAAGGATTATCGCTAGAACATCCTTCAAAACTTACAAACCAATCTCTCATGGAACAAGAAATGGTTGTTACTTCAGCTGGAGGAAGTGGATCTCTTCTATAATTGGAAGGAATTCCTATGACGGAAGAATGGGGAGATTTTACTCTCCCTGCCAATGTTCCTATTACCAACTATTCATTGGCATTGATAGTGGAAAAAACGTCTTCCCTAAATACATATTTTGTAGTACGTACTCTGTTAGCGTCGGATTTCAACCAACCTAACACAAATGATCCATTTGCTACTATGTTTGGTCCATCTACTTCATTTTGGGAAACAACTTTACGCCAATCTATTTCTGAATTTGGTTCTACTAGAATCACTGGTGTCCCTTGAATGGAGTTAAATAATAACACTAGAAGTATTTTTTCTTATCTAAATACCAAGCCACTTCTCCGGTAGATCCTTAAACATTCCTTCTATTCAAGTTCTTGCTAATGCTTCTCCTACTCGTACATTTACTAGACTTAGTGCACACTCATTTACACACACTATTCCGGTGGCAATATTAGATTCTTCCCTGAATCCAACTTCAAATACTTCATCAAGAAGTGCTTACATGACTTTTGTGAATTTTCCCAATGTAGTTGGGAGTCACTCTTTCCCTTCTACCTCCCTTGCAACTAGAAGTCCTTATGTTCCCACTTTTTATAACATTTTAAGAGTCATTCCTTCAATTGTAGGATCTAGTGGAACTAGTGGTGATGTTCCTATGTCACAACAACTTTCATTTGGTTAGGTTCAACACCAACAACTTAATGTTGGTAACCAGTATCACACTGGGGCACAATTCAGTAACCCTTTATATGTACCTTACCTGGGTGGCATTAAAAATTAATGGACAAAAACGATTTATGGACTCCAACCTATACCTAACCCTGATCAATATTTTGTAGGAAAGAATTTACCTAACTATTAATAGTATGTAGGTTACCATGGAAAATCTCAACCGAACTATGGCCCCACTGGGGTTCCCATGCCGTATCAGTATTATAACTACTCACAACCAAATAGGAAACTTCCCTTTTGGGTGATGTTGTATTTTTTAGACATGTCAAGAATGATAAAATATCTCATGCTATATGACCCTTTTTGGATAGCAACTCCAACTAAGTTACCATTATACATTCCAAAGTTTGACAGGAAACAAGGAGAAGATCCTAAAAATCATGTAATGGCATTCCATATATGGTGTTCATTGAATCCTTGACGGAATATTCTATTCATCTATGACTCTTTGAAATAAATTTAATTGGTATGACCACCAAGTGGTATATTGAACTACAAAAACATTCGTTTGTGGACTTTAACTCTTTGGTGATGTCATTTCTTATGGATTTTCAACTACCTATTCGTTATGAAACTAGTAGTCAACTTTTGACTTCTCTTTTCCAGTCTAGTTATAACCACATATCCGATCATATTCATGAGAAAAGGAGGCAACATAGACTAATCAATGCTCCTATTCCAGATCAATTGTTAGTTTATTGGTTCACTAAGTCACTATTATCCCCCATCACCAGATATGTTTCCATGGGAGGTGTTTTTACTGAAGACAAAGCTATTATTCATGCAAAATACTTGGACTTGGTCTATTCCTAGTACGAAACTTTGTATGACTTAATCCCTCATGCCCTTTTCCCCAACAATGATCCTTCCAAACCATCTTTTGAACCTCTTGTGGATGGTGTTGTAGGTTCTGTTCAACCCCAATTTGCAGAAAAATCCACTAATCAACGAATTTCTTCTTCTCAAACTCATACTTTCTGTACCGAGGTGAATGTGGTTCAATCCTTGTGATCACCTGGTAACAAGAAAAAAGGTAAAGGTAAATCCAAGAAACATAGAAATCAGTAGGAGAATCCAAAAACTTTGACTTCAGAAAATGAATCTAAACCTAAATGAAAAACTAGGTATCCTTGGCTCTTGTGTGGTGATGATCACTTCACCAATGATTTTCCAAGACATGAAGAGATTAATAGATTCTTAAAGAATAATCCCATTCTGACCTTGTTGACTGACCCTTTCCTATCACAACAATAGTTGGTTGACCATGAATCCTTACATGACACTTCTTCTTATATTGAAGAAATCAAAATGATGTCCGGTGAAGCAATTAGGTTAACTACAGTAGCACAAACTTATGAAAATTATCCTGAGAAAATGGATAAAGGTGATTCTTCTGATAATACTCCTTATTCTTCCTCTCCTCCTCATTAGAGGAAATTTCAACTCAAAATGGGCCTTTTAACTTTAACTCAAATTCCATGTCATCATTTGTCAGCCAATGAAATTGCTTTCAATTTGAAATGTCGTATAGGTCTTAAACAGTTTTTTAATATAAATTTGGGGATAGGTATCATAAAAAAAACTACTTTTTTTGTTTGTATTTTCAACATATCTCCCCGTGTATTTTCTCAAATTTTGATCGAGAGAGCTCGTTCGATGCGGAATTAAATTCCACATCCAAAGAGTACCCACTCGGCATACTTTTGAAGGACCTTGCTACCCCAAAAACAAAAAATACTCAAAAAAACATGATGATTGGTACTCGTTGGATGCAGAATTTAATTCTGTATCCTACAAGCTCTCCCGATCGAAATTTGAGTAAAAACATGGGGAGACATGTCGAAAATACAAATAAAAAAGTAGTTTTTTTCTTTTCTTCCTCCAAAATCAATAAATATTATTTTATTATTGTAACTATTATTTTGTTCATTTTTTTTAGGAGGCCCATTTTGAGTTGAAATTTCCTCTAATGTCTACTAGTCGTCTCACTATTGAAAAAATGATTCCTGACACATTTGTATGTCCTCCAAAGAGTAAAATTTGTAAATTGATGTTCAATCCTAGTGTTGGAGATTCCTAGTATTATAATATTGTTGAATATATGGATTAGGAACCTTACGTTATGTCCACTTTGGAAGTACTCTAGACCTTTATTGCTTGTTGCAACTAAAATATCCACTGATTCCTGAGCACCGTTCAAAGCACTTGGCCAGGGATTCTTCTGGATGTTTTTTTCCCACTCTTACGGTAGGTTGACGCACTTTCTCCCTTATGAGAGAGTGCCAACACCTGTTTCCCATTGACATCAGGTGTCACCATCTCCTTTACCCTGTTCACAAGTGCTAGCACCCTTACCCTCTATACATAAAGTGTCGACAGAGATAAAATGGAAAAATGAAGTTTCGAGAAGCTTCCATACAAAATTCCTCATGGCAGTGGTTCCTATCAATTATGGAGAGGTGGCATTTGACCTCCTCACTCATACGAATCATCCCCTATCCCTTTCCTAAAGAATATCATCTCATATGAGCCTCAATTGGCCTATAAAATAATCCTTCATGGGCTATGTGAGGGGAGACCAAGAAGAGAATCCTTATGATGTTTGATTGAAGTATCGTATTGAGGCAAAGTTGAGTGAGTTTGTGTGCAAATAGCTTCGTGTGATGGTGGAGTGTTGTGAGTTTTTTGTAAGACCATTGTGGAAGAAAAATATTTCAACGTCAAGGGTTTGGTTGTAGCTTTACCTTCTTATTTGATTAATACAAAAGTGTTCCCCTTTCCCATATTTGATTTGTGTTAATAGCATTCAATTATTATTAGATTCCTTGATCAGTTATATGGATTGGTAATCTATCTGGTTACTCTCATCTTGTTGTCTTGTTTTCTTAATGCTTCTTCGTAGGTATTGTAGATCACATCAAGAGCTGTGGAACGAAGACTAAAGCTTCTAGATATGAGGTATAAGAATGATTTTCTTAAAGTAGATTAACCATCTAGGGAAAGGATAAATTGTTGTGGTGCTTTGTTCTATACTTGTACCATACAGGATAGAGGAACAAGTGGTGTCCACACTGGTTGCATAATTCCTACAAAAAAAATTGGTGAACATACTGGGGAAAGCTTGATCTAGTTAGATCTGGGATAGATCCACTCAGATGTGGAGTAGATCTAGTTAGATCTAATACCTTTGGTAACATTCTCACTTGTAAAATTTTCATTCTCTTTCTTGACTCACATGGATTATTAAGGTGAGTGATCCACCTTAATTTTTCATCAATTTTCCTATGTTTGAAGTTTTCTTTACTTCTGTATCAGTCTATCTCAGCTCTTTTGGTTTCTTTGCACAAGATTGGTCTTTTTCCATTTGTGAATCCGCTAGTGCACTCGGGAAGATTTGACAGAGCATTGTCCCTCTCTGGCGCCTACTGTACCCTGGAACTAAGAGTCATTGGCACCTTCATCCATGTGACACAGAGCACCACTAGCACCCCTACTCAGTGAACACAGTGCATCGTCCACCTGCTGGCACTCTAGTGCAACCATACAAAGTGCATCGAGGTAATTTCACCATTGTCTTAGAGCATGTATTTTCACAGTTTTTTCTTCTCTGAATTTTGTTGTTGTTTTCTTGTTGGATCTAAGAGTTTGGTATCCTAATCTCACCTTTTGAGTTCACATTTAAGATTTTTCATCAATAAGTAATTTGTAGTGAAAAGGAATTGTGTTTGATTTATAGTTTGGAATGCATGAGTTGCTTAGCTGATTATATGAAAAGTTTGTTATGAAAAAAGAGGATCCGCAGCCTCTTTGAAATTAGTTCATTTCATCTATTTTATGTTCTTTCTTTTTCAAAATCATACTAAAAAATACAAAACAAGTCAACTAGCTTGTTTTGTTCACATGAGTACTTAGGAAAATATTTATTTACGAGTGATTAGGAAACGTTTACTACTGGTTTGCATGAGTGCTTAGGAAAGTAGATCTTTATGATTTTGATTGAGAAAGTTTAGTTTTGATACACATTAGAGGCTCTCCTCCCTTTCTCCTTTCACAAATTAGATAATTTTAATGGTGAAAAGCTTGCGTGTTTGAAAATATTGTCATAGATCTTGAAGTTTGATTTATTGAAAGTAGCATGGCATATTTTTTTTTAAAGAGAAATATTTCTCCCCTACTCTAGCTATCCTTCATCGAAGAAAAAGACTTGCATGGCATATAGATTTTAAATTTGCATCTTGATATACACTTTACAAAAATTCACTAACCATCAAGATAAAATCAACAGTACCTTAGGTTAAATTTCTTTAGTAATTTGAGTGATAGGATAGAGACATGTTTTGATGTATTAAAACATAGGAGTTGTCATTTTATGCCTGCACTGCATCCTGGGGACTATGTGGTTCTTCCACGTACTATCGGTATATCGAACTACATTTAATGTACCCTTGGGGTAGATATAAAGGTACTTCACGTATTCGATTCTATATCAGCAGGCTCCTTTCATACAATTGTGCATTAGATAACACTAATACAGATTTGAGCTCCCACGTACCTTGAGTATCTTGGGAGACCCCTATAGGATACCTTAACCAACTGAGAAAATCCTTGTGGTCCTCTTGTTGGATCAATACACTAAGAACAACACTCGGGGAGATACTACGTACATGTCATTCAAGTAGTCAGGTATTCATTCAAGGGTACGGTCCCAATCCTCCTTGTGGCACTTTACTGTTTGAACCTGTGGTATATCATGAGTTGTGACAAATTGAAAATTGTAGTGAGGAACCGACTATCATAATCCCATCCCGTCATTTAAGTTTTCTTGTGGCCTTATCTTGCGTAGGTCTGTTTGTGTGTGTTTTCTTCTTTGTCCATAAATCTAGAGTAGAAATCCTCAGCCAACACCCTAGTTGTTTTACCTACAACGCGTTCTCATATGTTGCAGGTTTTACCACCTGAATTTCCTCTCGCCTTGGAAAGAAACGAAGGTGAAGCAATGGACCAACCAACTTCTTCTTATTCCCATGTAGAAGGTATTCCATTTACTAAAACTAAGGAATAATTATCTACTTATGATAATTCCTTGGTCCAACAGCCTCTTCCAGCTGATACAACCTTTAATTTTCCAACGAAAAGTCAACTTAGTTCATCGGATTGGGTATTCAATCACCCATCAGATGACACTGTAGGGATAAAATTTAGTCCAAATGCTCCTTTCTGGATAACTTCCCTAGGGTAATCCATTTCTGAATATGGGACTACTACAACTAAACTAGTCTCCCTCCATACTTACTCCTCTAAGGAAAACCCTTAGAGATGCTCCATCAATTTCAAGAATTCTTCCATAAATCTATCGAGCATTTACGTAATAAGGGAGAAAATTTAATAAGGATAATTTTTTCTCCTCTTCCTCACCTTTCAATAACAACCCCACCTAGATATCATGCCCTTTCGTCATCTCAAGTACCTCCTGTCTCAGGTTCATCGACCCAAAACATGGTTACCCAAGATCCAGGTATACCCTCCACCCCAATCCCACCTAGTCAAAACTCTCCATCAATTTCCACTTCCGTGATAGTTTTTATGCCTCGGGGGCATTCTGCAGCTCAAGTTTCTTTACCTATTGGGGAACAGTTTCAAGTATGGGGCATAACCTACCGACAGGACCACGAGCATGTCATGTCACTCCCTTGAAGGGACCTTGAAAGTGTTGACCTTGTCAAGTATCTAGGGGTTAAACATTAAATTAATTAATGATTCCTATGAATTTTGATTCTTTAAAACTAAGGAGGCGTGTAATTTCTAAATTCATGTTATTTGTAATTAGTTAATTATTATGAAAAATAATTAATGGTGGAAATGAGTTGTCATGGAAGGAAGGTTCATTAGGCAACTTGCCTACAATGGNCATAGAAAAGATAGAAACTATCCAAATTAGTTTCCAATTTGGTGCAAGGATGAAAAGCAAGGAAATATTACCTTATGCACAAACTTGCTAATTACTCAAGAAGGGGCAGTTTCTATTTTGGACTAAAGGATAGAAACATGGAAACATTTACGAAGATTCATACTAGCTATTTTTTACAAGGAGGTATAATTTCCACTTTGGGTTAAGTTATACAAAAAAGGAAACATCATTTGCAAATCAAAATTGCTAGTCCCATCAAGGAGGTCCACTCATCGCTTAGGAACACAATTGGTAAGTGGGTTACTTGTTCAACAGGTGAAGGACTTTCTCAACAATTCAACCAAGGTATAGTTAAGGGAATTTACAAATCCATTATTTATTTTGGTTGATATGTGTGATGATCTATGCTTATGTGAGCATTACTTCTGAGTGTTGTGCCTCAGACTACTAGGAGATGAGCCCCATCCTTCCATTCCCCTCTCCTTCCATCCTCTTATTTTCCATTTCAGGTATGGAGCACTATATTTCAGAAATTGAAAAATTCTTAGACTTATTTTAATCCTCCATCATGTTTATTTTGAGCTCCAGTGAATCCCATGCTTCACCTATGCTCACAACCCCTTGCTGGTCATGTCCTGGGCCTCCTGCCCCTTATTTTTGGAGTATCCTTGTAATGGTCAGTCCATTATATGATTTCTGCTCTGTAGTATCATAATACTCTATAATTTACATTTATCATGTTGAAACATCTTTGTCCATAAAGAATTGTTTCTTTAGTTTTTCCAAAAAGGCTTATTTTATCACTGTATCGGGGAAAATTAATGAATATGAGTGCTGTAAGAAATAGGAAAGGATGAGGAAGTATTTGAAGATATTTTATATGTTCATTGATATTCTATTTAAATTTTTTATAATTCATATGTATTACATAAATAATATTGACATTATTTAACTGTTCAATTTTATACCCTAGCTAGATTACTAACTTTTAATGACTAGTTTTTCCAAAAGTTATTCAAAATGAGTTATGTTAACTCAAACTAAACCCTGTAAGTTCCATTAGGTCACTGAAAGTCCCACCTTCACATACCTATATCCAGAAACCTTTTTTATTGGGGCCGTACCATTTTTTTGGATCCTCCTCTGCGCGGGGTTTCCCTTGGCCAAAACTGTCGGAAAAACCCAAATTCATCCAAAAATACTCAGAAATTTCCAGAAATTATGAAAACTGACCAAATTTTTTTATTATGTTATATTAATTCTAGAACAACCCTCTGCAAGTTTCCAGAAGCCCCTGGTTGAAAGAGACCGAATTACTCTTCCTAGTTTCATAGTTTGACTGCCCAGAAGCGTGGTAGTAGGTTTCTGTGGAGTGGATTATGAACCCTAAATAACATCAGATATAAATGTGTTAGGGAAGAGAAAATTATATTTCTGATTTTATTTGGTTTTTGCAGTGTCCCACTCCTTTTTGCTACAAAATTTTCTAGAAGAAATCCCTGAATTGCCCAGTCCGAAAAGGATTTGTGTGAATTAATTCAATTTCATAATTTTTAATTTAAATTGCAGAAATAAAGAGTGTTTAGGTATTCATGAAAGACTTGGGACATTACATACCAGTAAATACTCCTCCTCCTAATACTAACACAGTTGTACCCTCTTCCAGCCAGGGAGGACCTTCATGGGTCCAACCCGCCGTTAGTATGATTTCTTGGGGATATAATTACCCTAGGAATAAAACACCTACGTTTCATCAAGTTTATCTATCAGAACCATTGGGGTTTACTTATCCTGTATTTCCTTACCCCAAGAATGCTTATGTCCCTTGGGGGAAAACTAATTGGTCTAACGTTCCATCCTATGGAAGACCTTTTGTAAACCCTGCTGGAGTTTTTGGATGTCCACTTAGAGGCCCTCATACTAGAGGATCTCCTAGAAGACTTGGAGGATATGGAGGACCTGGTCAAAGATCTGGAGGACCACCACCTGAAGGACTACCACCTGGAGGAGCACTACTTTGAGGACCACTTTCTAGTGGACCACCACCTGGACAACCATCACCTAGAGGACCACCACTTGGGGGCCACCACCTGGAAGACCACCACCTAGAGGACCACCATATATAGGACCACTGTTTGGAGGAACACCGCCACCACTTGGAGTACCTCCACCTGAAGGCCCGCCCCCTGGAGGCCCACCCCCTGGAGGCCCTCCTCCCTCGGGTGGCCCGACGCCTAGTGGACCTTCTAGTGGATATTTTGGAAATAAACTGCCTAACCAATAGGGCATGGGGACATCATATATGCCCATTTACCAATATTATTATGGTCCTACTGGCCCACAAATTCCATACCAGTATTATCAATATCCTCGCCTAATCAACAATTGTCATTTCTTGCTACGTTAGATATTCCATATTTGGTCAGATTGATCAACGATTCGATACACCATGATCCCTCATGGCAGGAAATATCAGTTAATTTACCATCATACATACATAAATTCAAAGGTTAACTAAGTGAGGATCCCAAAAACCATGTAATGACCTTTCATCTTTGGTACTCATCAAATTCTCTGATGGATGGTTCAATTAGTCTGTGTTTGTTTCAGAGAACCCTCACCGGAGTAGCTACGAAATGGTATATCAAGCTACCCCAACATTTCTTTTGGGACTTTAATACCTTAGAAATGAAATTTTAACCCATTTTTAGTTACCAATTCAGTACGAGACACGTACACACGTGTTAACCTTGATTTTCCAGAGTACTAAATTTAAACAAATAAATTTATATACTAGTTTTAGTTTTCCTACATATAGTCTTTTGTTTTAGTCTTACAATGTTTTTGTTTATTTTAATCTTAGCTTTTAAAATAAAAATAAAAATTTAAATTATAAGAAAAAAAAAACAATAATATAATTTTTTTTCCATAGGAATTATTTTGAATCGTTTACTAGAAATAATCGAAAAATTTGTTTTTTTTGTTTTGAAATTTTAGAAATAAAACTTATAAACATTAATATATATCATAACAAAAATATAAACTTTAAAAAAATTAATATTAAAAACTTTTAAAAAAATAACAACAATGCAGTATAAACTTTTAATATATATAAGATTTTAAAAATAAAACCAATAAATGAAACAAATTGATTTTGTTTCTGGTTTCCACATCTGCGAACATTAAAACAAATAAACATTAATGTTTATATATAAAAGTAATAAATAAAATAGAGTGTTAGTCCTACCATATGAAACCTGCAAACAATCTGCCATGCGAAACCTGTAAACAGTCTGTTGTATGAAGCCTACAAACAGTCTGTCAAAACCTGCAATGAAAATGATATTTCTTGGATTTGTTCACCATCTCTTGCCCCCCAAGATTCGATTTTCATGTCCCACCTATCTTTCTATCCAGCTTTTCTAAAAAATCCTGCAAAAACGAACATTAAAAACAAAAACAACGAGCATAAGATAATTGGCAAAGGCAGAACAACCTCAAAAGTGAGTCTGGATATGAGAAAAGGCATTAAACCCAAACAGTTTTCCCATAAGTTTCAATATATAGTTGTTGTATAGATTTAAGTACAGAGGATGGGAAACAATGAAGTTCTGAAACTGTAAAAATTGAGACGTAGATTCAACCATTACTAAAATCATAAAATACGGACTATCTTCCATAATAAAATGTAAAATCCCTATTGTATAGTATTTATAGTGCATCATACAAGGTTTTGAACCATACAAGTTGTCATTATCATTGATATAATGATAGAGGAACTCAGGAGACTTTGAAGACAACTGTTGCATAATACACTTCTCATGAATACCTCCAGAAGAAAACTAAAATATAAAATCCCTGCATTATATAATTTGAAGTGATGCAGGAAATTTGATGTCATTCACTATTGAATTTTGAGTAGTTGATGCCTTTCCACAAAGTGTGTATACCCATCAATTATCCAGCTCTACATGCAAACCAAACCAATAGAGAAAGTCCATACATGGTGAAGCATTATTTGGATCCCCTTGGTTGTTGCAACCATCTTCGCAAATCAACTGAGATATAGTTTCAGTCCATAGAAAATTTGATCCATGACGAGCTTAATATGGAGAGGTTGTTATAGAGGAATCATAATGCAAATGATACAGTTGGCAGAAAGACCAAATTTTTCTACAAACAAATGGATGAGTTTGTTCCAAACCGCTGCGAGAAGCTCCACCTATGTTTACTGCATGTTAATCAAAGAAAAAGAATAGGATGATGCAATAACTAAGAATAGTATCAAGCAATATTTTAAAACTATCCCATGTGAAACACTTTAATTATCCTCAGAATTGGGCAACAGTCCAATCATCTCGTTTTCTAGCTGGTGCTTTCCACTCCATCTGTAACTGTTAGACCATAATGACAATCCAGTGATTTGCTGATCTATTTGCACCTGGATTGGATTGTCAGCCACTTCAATACCAAAATCTTCTCGTTGTTCCAATAGAGCTAAGAAATATGGTATGCGCTATTTTATTACGACTGTAATATTAATTTGGTAATCACTTAAGTAATATTAATTATAATTCGAATAGTATTAAGTAATATTAATTATATTTGTGAGTAATATAATTAACAACACACATTCATCCCAGTATACTTTCATAATAAAATGATAGTATGATTTCGAAGCAAACGTGAGGGAGGTCACCGCCATGTTTTCTTCACGTTGTAGAACATGAGCAATGTGTTAAAACTATGAAATGTTCTTGTCCAAATTGATCGCATTATCAAAGGATTTATTCACTTTGGTTATGAGGAAGGATGTAATTCTCATCCTTAGGTGAGACCGTATGTAGTTTGCTAGCATTAGATAGAGCCGCATGCACCCAACAAATAAGAAATTCAGGCATTTCCTGATATTTTTTTATTTTTCACCCTTCAATAATGCTATGCTAGCCTTACCAAACATTTCTCCATTATTACGCTTGTTCAGTTGATGATTACTTAGGATGCATTTTGGAAGAATGTTATTATCCCGGCATCTTTTCAAAAATGTTACGTTGTCAGGAATCACAATATTTTGATCTGTTTTCTTTGAAAGAGATGTATATTATTCAACTTTTCGTTTCCATATAGGGATAAGATAACTGTAGTCGTGTTCTTTTTTATATTGCAATTCCTTTTGAAATCGTGTGTAAAAATTGAGTCATTATCAATGTTTCATTATCAAGGGATGCTCCATAGTCCTTAACTTGTATCAAAATAATGATGGTTCAATTAATGTGTTCTTTAGGGGCCTTGCTTTCCTTTACTTAACCTCGGTTTTTAGGGTAGGTGTTTATCCCTCTGTTTCGCATAGTATGAGTGTTTCCTCACAAGCAGCGTGTATGATGGCAGAATCCAAAAGGAACTTATTAGGGTTTAGGATGGTGCTCATATATGTGAGAAATAACCTTGAATCCATTGCCCCACCCTTAACTAGTGCTCAACAGAGGTAGAAAGTATCTACTGATCATCCTTCTAAAACAAAAAGTGTTAATGATTTATAAGGTTAAGAACCATTAGCAGGAGAGTAAGAAACACCAATTTAACACCTCACCTCTACATTACCCGCATTAAAATCATGAGCAGTCTCCTTCTACTTGAATTCCATACCATATTCTCGAAGATCGTGAACCCATCCTTAGAGGTTCAAGATCAATTTCCCACATTGTGTATATAAACATAACTTTATCTCTTTGATCGGTGATCATGGGCATGGAATAACCTATAATGGATTCACTATGCACTCCCCCAATAAATGGCACCCCAAGACCACAATAAATGGGACCCCAAGACCGAGAATTTCAAGTTTGTGGTTATATGGTTTTGGGTTTTATATAGAGAAAAGGAGGCATGATTCGTAGCCTTGATGACTCGTGCCAAGCCGTGTGCATCTCAAGATGAGAAAAGGCTCTCTTGCTTCATTTGTATTTTCAAATTCTTGGGGTTGATGTGATCTTCAGCATGAAGCTCTCTTCTTCCTAAAAGGAACTGACTCCGTATGCTGGTAGATATATATTGAGTTTTAAAATTCGAATGATTTTATTTTTCAAAGTAACATTTAGTGATTTAGAAAATGGCCCATCCCGAAGCTTCTGAATGAGGTTATTGGAGCCTGCAAATTGGAAAACTACTCGATTGCATTCTCCAATGGGTTATGCATATATTTAAAAGTCAACTCCTTGATAATGTATTGCACTATGGTGTATGACATTGCAAGGGCATCATAAATTATGTTTAGTCTAACAAAACAATCAGTGGACAACACTGTTAGACTACATTTTCAAACAATGAGGCATGCAAGGCAACATAATAATGCATGAATTTGGTGTTGCCTTTGTATGGCCTTTGTATTAACTTTTGGCTTACACCTTGATATACAACAATCAGTGATATAAACAGGAATGGCTGATTGCCAAATTTTCTATAGAATACAACCATAGGGACCGTAAAAAAAAATCGAAATAGAAACCCTATCCAATGATACAACTTTACATACTGATCACCCAACAATAAAAGATACAAAACTGTCATAACCAATGGTTTGATTATGCCTGAGTTAAAAAAATTTAACTATCTAAGAAATTTATGGGATTGACAAACCATACAATTTAAAGTAAGGAAATGGAATTCTGCATACCTTTTCTTCATGCTCGTCCTCTTCCATAGCAAGTTGACCATTATCGCTCTGCAGTGAAGCCCATGACGAGAGATGGAGGAACGATGAGGCTGTCAATGTGGAGGTTGGGTATTGTTGCATAAATTCTGGAAACTGAAACATATCTCTCTATTCTCTTCCCCTCTGCTTCACTCAGATCCAAAACCCTCGGGTAGTTTTCTTTGATATCCATTTAATAAAGAAGGCCAACTTTACGATAAGACCAACATTTAGCTTTATCGAATTTAGTAAAGTGGTATTATTTTATGTGTCATAATAAGTCCATAGTGCACAACATGCATCTATTAAACTATATTTGTTTAGAACCTCCATCACAAAATAATATAAAAATCTTGATCCCTTTAAAAAAGTGACCATATTGAATTCAATAGTTTTGGTATAAAATCCAAACCAAAACTCAATGGAGAGTAAAATTATTCTATTTGAAAATCAAATTAAAGATTTAAAGGGAATTCCCTATGTAAACTTGAAGAAGATTAAGGTGGAGGCTATACTTTTGTCCATGGTTTCTTGATCGATTTGTCTCCTTGAAAATGACATAAAGTATATTTTTACATTTTTTTTTTAATATTATTTTGTGTGTATGTTTATGCATGGTTTGCTAATAGAATTGATTTCTCAAACTTTTGTTTGGCCACACATAAAAATTTTACTCACACCATCACTTAAATGTTTTAAGAGTATATTAATTAATAAATATTTAAATTTAAAGATTTAAATATCAAATCATTAAGTTTTATTGAAAATCCATGACCTTTAAAAAAAATGGCTACATTTTAATAATATTACTAAATAAAAACATGATGGGGTTAAATTGCTTCACACCTTTAGTCAAATGGAGGATTGTTTTATGCTAAGACATTGATTTTGTAGGACAATATAAAGCATAGTTTATTTGTGCAAGGATAAATATGTAAAAGTTCATTATTATAAATTTTATTAGAAAAAATCACTTGATGGACATATTTAGATTATTGTATAGTGATAAATTCATAAAGTTATATTTCAATTGATTTTTAGAAGCTTGAGGATCAATATTTTATTTAAGACAA
The DNA here is from genome assembly GCA_001517045.1 of Pseudotsuga menziesii. Classification (NCBI taxonomy): domain Eukaryota; kingdom Viridiplantae; phylum Streptophyta; class Pinopsida; order Pinales; family Pinaceae; genus Pseudotsuga; species Pseudotsuga menziesii. Next base: position 171,891 of record LPNX010496939.1, on the reverse strand, counting down.
TAATATTTCGATCATGAAAGTTAATAAGATAAATTTAACAGGATTTCTTGAAGCTTTAAGATTTAGATTAGAGAATCAATGCTTTATTTGGAAAGAGGGTGACAATTCAATTTTCTCCCGATTATCCATTCAATCCACTTAAGGTTGTTTTCAGGATAATAATGGAACTATCCACCTTGATATATTAAAGGAACAGTAGAGTGCTTTTGAGAAACTCGGTGTAAATTTAGATGATGAGCCTCGACTCTTAGTTGCATCTGCATTTATCTTTCTAGGTTGCATGAGAGTAAATGAAACATGGTAGGGATTATTGAATGTTCGCTTGTCCATAATCTCGTCCTTTAACCTTTACCATTTTCTCATGATGTCTTTCAGAAAATTTTTACAATCTTCAATCCCGATATAAAAAGTCTAAATCGAAGTATGCTATTGTCACAGCTAAGCCTTCTTCTTCTCTTTTTATTATGTTTGCACAGTGAGACCTGACACATCTTTGGTTTGGGGGAGGTAGGTGTTTGTTTCAATTTTGTTATGATATGCATATAAATCATGCTTGCGAATTATTATGCAATATCAAGCTACATTTCTTTCATTCTTTGCAATTCAGATACTCATTTATCTAATTAACCAATTTTCATATCTGTTTAATATGTCAAGGAATATTCAAACCTCCAACAACATGGTCATTCAAACTTCCAAACCTGTCGCTTGTTTGCACACCGTAGATCATTAAGATAGTCTTCTTTTAGAGGGGTTGACCACTGAAAGGGTCGAACCCCCCTCTCTCTTTTGCTCAAATATTACATAAAGACGCACTAATATTTGTATAAGGAGGCTCTAAAAAACTCTGATTTTTGTTCTAATTGCAAAATAATTAAAAATTAAAAAAAAACACAAAAATAAAATTTAAATTATTTTATATCTATATATATCGAAATTTATCACATTTAAAATAAACATATACAAATTTGTTCTTGTGGAAAAACAAATCAAATGTTAAAAAAATCATATAAAAACGCTTTAAAAATAATATTAAAAAAATGGTTATGATAACATTACAAAAATAAAAATAAAATAAAACTAAAAACTAATAAATAAAAAGTATTAGGTAATTAACAAATAAAATCAGAAAATTATAATTTATAAATGAACTTGGAAACCTCAAAATTTTTTATGATTGCTATGCTAACTTGTTATCGCAAGTCACTCAGAAACAGGTTTTGACAAGAAGGGTTGCTACTTTCAGGTATAAGAGCATTTTTATTTATTTTCTTTAACTTTTTATTAAGCACCTAATTTTATGTATTTTCAATGCTCTCATAAGTCCGTTGTAGGAAAATGCTAACCTTTTTGCAAATTTAAAGACGAACGAATGGCGTGCATAATTGATTTCTAGAATGGCAAAAGATTTTTAGAAAAAATGTTCCATTGAAAGCTTGAAGAAGTTAAGTTTCCACTATGTATGTCATGACATTTGCTGCCACAAAGAATCCTTTCAGAAACCAATTACGTCATGTCATGATTACTTACCCCTTTTTCCTTCCAAGCTTATTCATCATCCATGTTAGAGTCTACATTTTCAATGCCTTATACATCATGAATTCTCGCATGTCTACATTTTTGAGTCGCACATGTATTTTTCCTCATTTTCAGTTTATCTTTTTCCTTCTAAATAAAACCATTCAGCTTCCTTTCCATGACTACATTGCTTTGTTATCCCTACCATAAAAACTATTTGACCCCCATATCTTTCATCTATAGTCCTACCACTCATTATGTATAACTCGTGTTGACTGATGTGGGATTCCTTAAGGTCCACATTTCAACAAGTCTTTCCCCATCGACCTCAGCACCTTATCTGGGATAGATACTAGAGTTTATTTTTGGAAAGTTCTATCGCTGACAATCATGGGAATGCATTGATGTCCCTTGATTGTTATATCTTGCAAGTGGCTCGACATTAGCTCATTTATTCACACTTTTCATGATGTACTTAGATACCATGGTACTCATTGACATCAATGGTGAGATTTCCTTGCATTTGTTAATGGCATTCATCAATGGTCAGTATTCTAATGACTTATTTCCATGTTCGATATCGACACATTTATTCGCATGGTAAGAATTGTACCCTTGGGTTTTGTAGCAGGTGAAGACTATATAATTTTCATGAAATCATCATTAGCAATTTTACAGTAGCATACTTCCAGCTATATGAGTACCACAGTTTCACTTTCAACTCTCATCTTTTACTTCAGCCAACCAAGCACCAGTTCAGATCCTTCTCTTCACATTCTATTATTCAGCAGCAGCCACATTCCTATTGCATAAATTCATCAACTTTTTGGGTAAGTGGAGGTTTTTTTTTTCTAATCTTTAGCCATGTAATTCCTTAAATGCTAGAAAACGAATGAATTTGAAAAATTCCCTCAGTACATTCTCATTCTCCTTTTCATAAACCTAATACATCTTAAGTTGGGGGGGGGGGGGGGGGGGGGGGGAGGTTATTCATTACCATTTTACATATTCATCATCTCATTTACCCTTAATCAACATGTCTTTCCCAAACTATGCTATGTATATTGACATGATTCATAATATGAAGAAAAAAGATTTCTAATTACATTGATGGTTCATCATTTCTAATGCACAAATATTATGTATTGCAGCAAAAATACAAGTAAAATAAGTGAATGTTATAAAAACAGGAACCAACATTTGTTATACTTACGGTTGTAACACAAGAACCTACCATAAGGAAAATTGCTACCACTCATGAATTTCAAATCCTAGAATGATTTACTGTTACATACCATCATCATGTAAAGCCCAACTACAAATCCAAAAGTTTTAAAGAGAATCAATGCATAGATGCATGAGGACATGCAACCAGTCAAGTTGGAGGGAATGTTGAGCCACAAAAACACCACATTTTATTCATCTTTCCTATACCATTTGCCACCTTATTCCTATCTTGTCCTTCCATAAAACCATTAATATTCACCACTTTCATAATAAATATGGGTTCATATTACCATTTTCCAAATCATTTAATTTTGAGTACTTTGAGTAANAAATAACATATTTTCATTATACTTTAAAGTTGGATGAGTTTGGTGATGCTTATAGGTGTATTTGAAGACTTTAACAAGCTCAAAAGTGACCACCTAGCCTCACATTCGAATTTTATCCTCAAGATGTGGGCTAATTTCAAGGAGAAGATCATGGAAATGTGGAGAGAATATCTCATCCAATAATTGTTGGATGATTTGAAGGGATGAGTTGTAATTTTGTTGAATATTTTGAGGGATAAGTTGAGAGAATAGTGGATATGTAATTATGATTAGTTATCTTGAATTTAAGTAAAAATAGGAGGGATCACTCCTCATTTTGGTTAGAGGCCTCTCTAGTGGTTTGGAAATAGAGAATTGCTCAGAGTTAGTCATAGAATATATTCTTGATTGTTGTGTAATGGAGATTATGCTTTGATGCAAATCTTGTTACTCTCCTATGTTAATGTAGAATTTTAGTTATTTCTTCCTTATGAGTTGTTAATAAAGATTTTTAGTTATGTCTTGCTTATGAGTTGATAGTTTTGATTTTATGTGAGCTCACAAGTTAAATGTTGATTTGCTTTATATCAGTTTATTTCATGCAATTTCATGTTTTAGATTTCTTTTCATGTCATTTCATGTTTTCATAACTTAGATTCAATTTCAGTTGTAGAATAAGTTAGTAATACTCTGCCTCTGCATATATTTTGTATGTACCTCACAAGTTTATGCTCTCTCCGGGTTGACAATTAAATCGTTGGATATATCTGTTATAATTTGTTTAATATTTTCCTAATATTTTGGCATCGTTGCTGGGGAGGTGCTAAAAGGGATTAGAGTTTATATAGACAGATAGATTACTTTCACATTACACAACAAGGGGGAGGGGAAAACAGTAACACGCAAGGATGACTTCACTAAGAAATTTCTGTGTGTAACATCGAGACGCATCCACTATAGTGGGGTTCCCCAAATCCTTGTTGTTCCTTTGTTTTTTTTCTTCAAGCATGTTTATTTTTTGCAAATGCGAGTTTATTTTTTATGTAAGTTTTCTTTTACAATTTTGTAGTGTAAAGTTTGGTTTGCTTTCATTTTTGGACACCTATATTTCATACTAACTTTCTTTTAACTTTGTATCTGTTCATTCTTTGTTTTGTACATATTTTTGTGCATCTCCTTATCTTTGTTTTTTGCTCTCATTTTGTACTAACCCATTTCATACATTTTTTTGCATTTTTCATGTACTCATTTTTATCTCTTTTCTTTTTTTCATTTGATTTTATTTTAGTTTTACGATGAGCATAAGCTTAAAGAAGCTCACTCAGATCCTAGAAAAAACTAGGATCTCCTCTTCTTTAGAAGAGGAGATCTTGACAACAGTCAAGGATGAAATCACTCCTCCTGAAGGAAACGAGGAAGAATCGAGAGTTGAAGAATCATGCATATCAAATGAAGAACACTTTTTTGAACTAGATATTGAAGAGGATGAAGAAAGGATCTCGAGTGATAATCATTCAAATGAAAGCTACATCGAACACAGGTTCCAAGTAAGTATTAGGTTAGACCTGTTTTGTTTCTGTTTTTACTTTGATTTACAATTACAGTCCTTCATTTCTCATACTTTTGAATCTATTAGATTTCATTTTGTAAAATCATATGTGAACATTCTTTTACTTGTTTTAGATAGTTGGTTGCATTGGAAATTTCATTTATTGTAAATAATATTTTATTTTTAATTAGAGTATGTAGGTTTTATTCTGTATTTCTAATTTAAAATTAGCATGTAGGGTGCTTTAACTTGCTCTAGTGTTTTTGTTTACTAAAATTTTCATTTTTTTGGTCTTATTTAGTATTTTGTTTTTAATTTTGTTAGGAATTAAAAATACTTTTAATCTTTTAAATTTAAAAATATTTATGAAAAAAGAACAACTCAACTTTCGATTTCTTTTCGTTCTAAACTTTTATGTTTATTTAATAAATTTTCTAGTCATGCTAAGAATAAAATTACATTAGGAATTAGGTTGCTTCTAAATCTATTAATAATTAAAAAATCAAGTAAATAAATTAACAAACAAATAATAAATAATAAATAAACAAATAAATTTATATACTAGTTTTAGTTTTCCTATATATAGTCTTTTGTTTTAGTTTTACAATGTTTTAGTTTATTTTAATCTTAGCTTTTAAAATAAAGATTTAAATTTAAATTATAAGAAAAAAAAATTCCATAGAAATTAATTTGAATCGTTTACTAGAAATAATGAGAAAATTTGTTTTTTTTTTGTTTTGAAATTTTAGAAATAAAACTTATAAACAATAATATATATCATAACAAAAATATAAACTTTTAAAAAATTAATATTAAAAAATTTTAAAAAAATAACAACAATGCAATATAAACTTTTAATATATATAATATTTTAAAAATTAAACCAATAAATAAAACAAATTGTTTTTGTTTCTGGTTGCCCCATATGCAAACATTAAAAAGAAATAAACATTAATATGTGTATATACAAGTAATAAATAAAACAATGTTCAACTTGCCATATGAAACCTGTAAACAATCTTCCATGTGAAACATGTAAACAGTCTGTCGTACGAAGCCTGCAAACAGTCTATCGAAACCTGCAATCAAAACGAGATTTCTTGGATTTGTTCGCAATCTCTTGGCCCCCAAAATTCAATCTGCACGTCCCACCTATCTTTCAATCCACCTTTTCTAAACAATCCTACAAACGTGAACATTAAAAAGAAAACAACGAGCATAAGATAATTGGCAAAAGTAGAACAACCTCAAAAGCGAGTCTGGATATAAGAAAAGGCATTAAACCCAAACAGTTTGCCCATAAGTTTCAATATATAGTTTCCATATAGATTGAAGTACAGAGGTTGGGAAATGATGATGTTCAGACATTGTCAAAATTGAGACGTAGATTCAACCATTACTAAAATCATAAAATACGCACTATCTTCCAGAATAAAATGTAAAATCCCTACTGTAGAGTATTTATAGTCCATGATAAAAGGTTTTGAACCATAAAACATCATACATGCTGTCATTATCACCGATCTAATGATAGAGTAACTCATGAGACTTTGAAATCAACTCATGTGTAATACACTTCTCATGAATACCTCCGCAATAAAACTAAAATATAAAATCCCTGCACTATATAATTCGAAGCGATGTAGGAAATGTGATGTAATTCACTATTGAATTTTGAGTAGTTGATGCCTTTCCATAGAGTGCGTATACCCATTGATTATCCAACTCCACATGCAATCCAAACCAATAGAGAAAGTACATACATGGAGAAGCATTCTTTGGATGCCATGGGTTGTTGCAACCATCTTCGCAAATTAACTCAGATATAGTTTCAGTTCGTAGAAAATTTGATTCACGACTTAATATGGAGAGGCTATTATAGAGGAATCATAATGGAAATGATATAGTTGGTAGTAAGACCAAAATTTTCTACAAACAGATTGATGAGTTTGTTCCAAACCGCCGCGAGAAGCTCCACCTATTCTTACGACATGTTAATCAAAGAAAACGAATAGGATGATGTGATAAATAATAATAGGATCAAACAAGATTTAAAAACTATCCCACATGAAACACTGTAATTCTTTGCAGAATTAGAGAACAATCCAAGCATCTTGTTTTCTAGCTGGTGCTTTCCACTCCATCTGTAACTGTTAGACCATAATGACAATCCAGTGATTTGCATATCTCTTTGCACCTATATTGGATTGTCAACCACTTCAGTACCTGAATCTTCTCGTTGTTCCAATAGAGCTGAAAAATATTATGCACGCTGTTTTATTATGACTGTAATATTACTTTGGTAATCACTTGAGTAATATTAATTATAATTCAAGTAATATTAAGTAATATTAATTATATTTCTGAGTAATATAACTAACAATACACATTGATCCTAGTATACTTTGATAATAAAATGATAGTATGCTTTCGAAGCAGACGTGAGGGAGGTCATCGCCATGTTTTGTTAACGTTGCAGAACATGAGTGATGTCTTAAGACTATGAAATGTTATTGTCCAACTTTATCGCATTATCAAAGGATTTATTCACTTTAGTTATGAGGAAGGGCCTGTAATTCTCATCCACGGGTGAGAGCATATGTATTTCACTAGCATTAGATAGAGCCGCATGCACCCAACATATAAGAAATTTAGGCATTTCCTCATATTTTTTATTTTTCACACTTCAATAATGCTATTCTAGCCTTACCAAAGATTTCTACATTATTACGCTTGTTCAGTTGATGATTAATTAGGATGCATTTTGGAAGAACTTTATTATGCCTGCATGTTTTCAAAAATGTTTTGATCAAAATATTTTGATCTGTTTTCTTTGAAAGAGATGTATATTATTCAACTTTCGCTTCCATATAGGGATAAGATAGCTGTATTTGTGTTCTTTTTTATATTGCAATTCTTTTTGAAATCGTGTGTAAAAATTGAGCCATTATTGATGTTTCATTATCAAGGGATTCTCCATAGTCCTTAACTTGTCTCAAATTCACGATGGTTCAATTAATGTGTTCTTTAGGGGCCTCGCTTCACTTTACTTAACCTTTGTTTTTAGGGTAGGTGTTTATCCCTCTGTTTCACGTAGTATGAGTGTTTGTTGACAAGCAGCGTGTATGATGGAAGAATCTAAGAGGTGCTTCTTAGGGTTTAGGATGATGCTCATATATCTGAGAAATAACCTTGAATCTGTTGGGCCACCCTTAACTAGTGCTCAACAGAGGAAGAAAGTATCTACTGATCATCCTTCTAAAACAAAAAGTGTTAATGATTTAAAAGGTTAAGGACCACTAGCAGGAGAGTAAGCAACACCAATTTAACACCTCACCTCTACATTACCTGCATTAAAATCATGAGTAATCTCCTTCCACTTGAATTCCATACCATATTCCGGAATATCGTGAACCCATCCTTTGAGGTTCAAGATAAATTTCCCACACTGTGTATATAAACATAACTTTAGCTCTATAATCGGCGATCATGTGCATGGAATAACCTACAATGGATTCACCGTGAACTCCCACAATAAATGGCACCCTAGGACTAGGAAATTCATGTGTGTGGTTATGTGGTTTTGGGTTTTATATAGATCAAAGGAGGCATAATTATTAGCCTTGACGACTCGTGACAAGCCGTGTGCATATCAAGATCTGAAAAGGCTCTATCGCTTCATTCGTATGTTCAACTTCTTGGGGTTGATGTGATCTTCATCATACTGCTCTCTTCTTCCTAAAAGGAACTGACTCCATATGCTGGTAGATATCTATTAAGTTTCAAAAGTTGAATGATTTTACTTTTTCAAAGTAACATTTAGTGATTCAGAAAATGGCCCATCACGGAGCTTCTGAATGAGGTTATTGGAGCCCACAAATTGAAAAACTACTCAATTGCATTGTCGAATGGGTTATGCATATATTTAAAATTCAACTCCTTACCGTTGTATTTCACTATGGTGTATGACATTTCAAGGGCCTCATCAATTATGTTTCTTCTAACAAAACAATCAGTGGACAACACTATTATACTACATTTTTAGACCATGAGGCATGCAAGGCAATGGAATAATGCATGAATTTGGTGCTGTCTTTGTATGGCCTTTGCATTAACTTCTAGCTTACACCTTTATATACAACAATCAATGATATAAATGGGAATGGATGATTGCCAAATTTTCCATAGAATACAACCATAGAAACCGTAAGAAAACAAATCCAAACAGAAACCCTAGCCAATGATACAACTTTACATATTGATCACCCAACAAAAAAAGATACAAAACTGTCATAACTGATGGTTTGATTATGCATGGGTTAAACCTGTTTAACTATGACTAAGTAATTCGCGGGATAGACAAACCATACAATTTAAAGTAAGGAAATGGAATTCCACATACCATTTCTTCGAGCTCAGCCTCTTCTGTAGAAAGTTGAGCATCATCGCTCTATAGTGAAGGCCACGACAAGAGATGGAGGAATGATGAGGTCACCAATGTGAAGGTTGGTTATTGTTGCATAAATGCTCACAACTGCAACATATATCTCTATTCTCTTATTCTCTGCTTTACTCATCTCCAAAACCCTCGGGTAGTCTGCTTTGATATCCGTTTAATAAAGAAGGTGTTATCTCCCAAAATAATTTATTTCGATAGTATGAAGAATTTAATTCATGCAATGAGGGATATGAATATATCTAACAGTTTGAAAGCCTCTGTTTTTTATTTGGGTAAAAATTTCAGAAGTTGTAGCTTTCAGTGGCTTGGGAGAGGATCAGAACATCTCATTAGCCACCGAAAGATGGAAGATAAATAACAGGTGGAAAACCTTTTCGGCGGTTAGGCATATTGCTAAACTTTTTTACTGCCATCGAAACATTTTTAAACAGTGATCGGAGGTGTAATCCTCTATTACGCCAACGTTTCGGAGTTTTAGTGCACTGTGGTGCCGCCACTGTGGAGAATCTAGTGGTTTAACATTTCGATGTTTAGTGGTTTGGAGTTTCGATCACCAACATTTCAGAGTTTTAGTTCACTACGGCCCTGCCACTACGAAGAATCTAGTGGTTTAACGTTCTGATGGTTAGTCGTTTGGAGTTTCGATCACCGACGTTTTGAAGTTTTAGTTCACTGCGGTGCCTCCACTGCAAAGAATCTAGTGATTGAAAGTTTCGATGGTTAGTGGTTTGGAGTTGTGATCGCTGATGAAGAGTTTAGTGGCTAGAGCGTCTGATCGTTGACAGATTAGTGGCTAGTCTTTCCGATCGTCGATGCTTATAAATTAGTGATTTGAACTGCTGACACTTTGGCAGTGCTCAGGTCTAAGGTGCCAATGGGTTAGAGGAAACAACTTCCGATTGCTGATGTATAAACCGTCGCAATGCTAGTGATTTGAGACACCGACACTGCGGCAATATTCAGGTCTAAGGAACTGATGGGTTAGTGGCTTGAGATTCCAATTTCCGATCATGAAGCTACTGGTTTAAAGCTCCGAAACAGTGATGGCATAGAGAACTAAAGCTCTGATTCCAACTACTACTGACCTCCGATAACGATAAAGCAAAATCACTGATAGTTAAAAATATAAAGTTTTGAAAACAAATAAAAAAAGTGATGTCGTGCATCGACGAATAACAAGACTACCCATCGGCGACATAGAGGACCAATGTCCCAATTTCTTCATCAAACGACTTTCGACAGCGATAAAATTAGTTCGTTTCACTTCTGAAACAGCAGCAACGTTCTGGTCTAAGGTGTCGATGGGCTAGAAGACAGAGCTTTCGATCACCAATGTTGAGAAGATTAGTCATTGGAACCTCTGACACTGCGACAAGATTCATATTTGAGGTTTTGATGCATTAGTGAGTACAGATTCTGATCACCGACAAGCTAGCGGTTGAAAGCTCTGATACGTTCAATGTTGGGGTTCCAATCACCGATGCTGAGAAGATAAGTCATTTGAGGTGCTGACATTGTGACAAAATTGAGGCTTTGTGTGCCGATGGTTAGAGGTCAGATATTTCGATCGGAAACCGCGGAAACAAGGTAGAAAATTATGGTGGATTAAACAAGAAAGGTCACTTCAGTTAACCACCAAGACACTAGGTGTTGTCAGTAATTTCACACTGAACCAGCAGTGGTGATTATCAGTGACTACTACAGTTATTTAGTATTCACTCAGTGAACTACATCTTCATAATAGATAGACAAATAATTAGCTAGGGTTTTAAACCCTAATCTGAAAAACTATCACTTCTGAGTATTTTTGTGGAAACAGATTGTAGTTTCAAGATCTGTCATTTTTTGTAGAAGGCTATAAAGCCCATGATTAATTTTATAATAAAGGTTCAAATTCAGGGATTTATGAGCCAATCACTCTTTCAAGCTTCTCATTTTACTTATTCATGATATAAGCTCTTTTGTTGTGATCTGTTCAGCCATCATCTCTTTCTTTACTGTATTTATGCCTGAATGTGTATTTAGGTCATTTTCAGATTGATTAAAAAGTTGATAGCTCTCATCTTATTGGTTTATTAATTCTATTTTATTTACAAATACCATCCTCATCAGGATTTAGCCATTTATATGCATGTGTTTTATATGTAAGTCTTCCAACGTGGTGAGTTCTCCATCCCTACACCTTATTGTCGAATTTCTAAGCAATTGCAGCTAAAAGCCTTGTAAACGAGTGAGTTTTATGCATGTCTTGAGAGTGGAAAGGTTATATAGGTCAACTGACTTGATCCATATCAAAAAACCCTAAAAACATTTTAGGTTACCAGGCATCCTTGAGCTACAACCTAAAGGAGTTTCCTAGAGGGATAACAAACTGGTGTCGTTGCCGGGGAGAGGAGATTGAAGCTCAACTTCCTTCGGAGACGACATAGATCCATGCTTTAATGATAAACAAATCTCGGACATTATTATGGTTGTAATCATCTATTTGGCGACTCCATTAATATAAGGTGGCTTCAAGAAGACCAAGTACCAGAGCAAACCCGAAGGAGCCTCCAGCAACACCTCTTTCAGATCAAGAAGAAATTTTGAGGAAAGCTAGGGCTTTACTAAGACACACCAGCAGTACTGCACAAAAAGATACAATAGGTATTTCAAGAAATATTTCTTCTATTATTTCTTCTGCTGAAACTCTTAATTCCCAAGAAGTTTTAGATACATCAGAAAAATCTAGGGATTGGGCATCTTCAAGCACTACTTCTTGTGAAGATCCAATCCCTGGTGAATATAGTGGTATAAGTATACAACTTCCTTCTTAGCAAGTAGCTTCATCAGTGCTTCCTTCCACAAAAATAAGAAATACCTAAAAAAACGTGATGATGATGTCATCATCACATTTTTTTAGGTATTTCTTGTTTTGGGGGTAGCAGGTTCCATCAAAAGTATGCATTATGGGTACTTGTTGGATGTAGAATTAAATTCCGCATCCAATGAGCTATCCTGCTTAGAATTTGAGTAAAAACACGGGGAGATATGTCAAAAATACGAACAAAAAAAGTAGTTTTTTTCATTCTTCCTCCAAAATTAATAACTATTATTTTATTATTTTAACTGTTATTTTATTTTTTTAACTATTATTTTATTATTTTCCTTAGGAGGCCCATTTTAGACCTCAAATTTCCTCTAATGATTATCTCAAGTATATGCCTAAGTTTACAGGGGAAGGGGATTTCACTGTTGAAGAACCTCTAGAGGCTTTTTACAGCTATGCTAAAAATATTAACATAGAACAAGAAGATGTATGGACTAGGGTGTTTGTGCAAAACCTAGATGACCAGGTTAGGAAGTGGTTTAAGGAACTGCCTGTCAAATTAGTGGCAGGCATAGAGGCCCTATATGACATTTTCCTAAAGCATTGGGGAGAAAGGAGGGATCACCTCTACTATATCACAGAATTCAGCAACCTGAAAAGAGAAAATGGGGAGTCTGTCTTCAACTTTACTAAGAGATTCAACAATATGTACAGCAAGATCCCTAGTGAAATTAAGCCCACTGATACCTCAGCTAGGATAAATTATGCAAATTCTTTTGACTTTGACTTCTTATTACTTCTCAGAGAAAGGAGGCATGTTTCCTTATCACTCATGCAGGATGCTTCCATAGAAGTAGAGTCAAACATTATGGCATCACAGAAGGTCAAAGGGAAGATAGACAGGAAAAAGAAGCCAATAGACTATAGTGGGGCTTCGGCATCAAAGAACAAGATTGCCAAAATGACCAAACGGTTAGATAACCTGACTGCTGAAATGTCTAAATTGAAGGACCAAGGACATCTACCGGTGAGGGGTAAAGGTCCAAGTGACTTTGATCCTTCAAACCCAAGTTTTGTTTCTTATAGAAGAGGAAACCCCCTAGTTTAGATTCTTAGAAGGCAGAGAAATCAAGGGGAATATCAGAGGATAAGAGCTCCATTTCAAAATGTTGTATTACAAGAAGAGCTAGAATTCATTGAAGAGGAAGAAGAAGCTGAAGACAATATCCACTGCATGGAAAATGAGGTGGACTATTATTTTCTAACACAGGAAGAATATGAGGAAGCCCTAATTGATGAGCAGATCACTGAAGAGGCTGTCTATCAGGATAATGGTCCAGGAGGTTACAAACTAAGGTCTAAGCTGGTTGCTCCCCTCAAGAAGAATGATGTACCTGTCAAGCAGCCAGTTGCACCAGCTAGAAAGGTTGTTGTTTTACCAAGGAAATTGGCTGTCCCATCCAAAGCATTGCATAAACCATCACCTTCAGCCACACCTCATCAAGTCCAATTCAAACTTATAGCTCCTGAGGTAAGGTTTCTAGATCGGCTACATTATTCCTTCAACCTCGAGTCTAAAATTCAGAAATTGAAAATCCCTTTCCCTTTAATTGAGCTAATGAAGAATGATGCATTCAAAACCTCCATTATAAATTCCCTTTATCCCAAGGTGCACATTAACACTGACTTTGTGAACCTGCAAGATGACAAGCCTATTGTAACCCTAGGCCCCATGATAGAAGACCTAAAGGACTCCTGCCCACCATTCTATATATCCTTGAACATCCATGATAAAATCCTCCATAACTGTCTGCTGGATTCAGGAGCCTCTCATAACCTAATGCCAAAGGCTGTGATGGATGAGATTGGCCTCAACATCACCAAGCCCTACCATGATTTATTCTCCTTTGACTCCAGGAAGGTCAAGTTCTTGGGCCTCATCAAAGACCTTGATGTAAACTTAACGCAACTACCTTTGAAAAACATAATGATGGACACTGTAGTGGGCTATATTCCTCCAAAATTCGGCCTCTTGCTGTCTCAGTCATGGAGCAAAAGACTAGGTGGCACCCTTCAGATGGATCTCACATATGCCACCATTTCCATGTTTGGAGGGGAGACTAAGAGGCTGTACAGGGAAAATCAGCTAGCATACATTATCAGCAAGAAGAGCCACTTAGTGAATCACCCCATGTACACAGTAAACACCGATTTCGGGTCTTGCATTTTGCAAATAGATGACAATCAACAGACATCAGTTCAGCACACTAATCCCACCCGTCAGCAACCCGAAGAAGTCACGAAAATGATATGGACCATTTATTTTGATGGGGCTAGTGCTCAAATCTCAGCAGGCGTGGGTGTAGTATTGATCTCCCCATCTAAGGAAAACATTCACTTATCTTATAAGCTTGATTTCAAAACCACTAACAACGTAGCAGAATTTGAAGCCTTGCTTCTAGGAGTTAAAGCGGCCAAGGAGATGGGGATCATGTGTGTGAATATTTTTGGAGATGCAGACCTCATCATACAGCAGGTCAACAACGCTTTTTAGATAAAAAATATCAGATTGAAGGCCTACAGGGATGAGGTAAGGAAACTCAGATACTCCTTTATGTTTTTTGAACTGTCATATATTCCTAGGGATTTGAATCACCTAGATGATTCCCTGGCCATCTCTGCAAGTATGTTTGTTCCTCATTTACCCCCTAAGCTCAGCTATGATGTTCAGGTCAAGTACAAACCCTCTCTGCTAGACAATGTAAAATTTTGGAGGGTGTTTGAAAATGATGAGGAGCTTAGTAAATTCCTTCAGTTAGTAGATGAATTATTTGACACACACATAGACCAGGAAAACCTTAACATGGAGGAATCCAAATAGCTCAAGTTAAAGGATAAAGTGATTGAGTAGAATATTATCCAATTGCCCACCAACTACATACCCCGAGGTCTAGTACCATTGGAAGAACTATTTGATGACAATGACATCCCTTTCAAGCCTGCTAAAAGGGAGGTAGATCGTGCTATCCAAGAGAAAAACATAGGCAGCCAAAGCCATCCAAAATTGATAAAGCTATCCACTGGGATGATGGCTAGACAGAAGTCTAAATTTTGCAGCTTGATAAAAGAGTTTGCTGATGTCTTTGCATGGAATTATAGTGACCTAAAACCATATGACACTAACATCATCCAGCCAGGATTACTTTGGAGAAGGACACCATTCCTTTCAAACAGAAGCTAAGACCCATCAACCCTCTTCTATTGCCAGTAATTGAGAAAGAGATCCACAAACTCCTCAAAGCCAAGATCATAATCCCCCTCACATATTCTAAGTGGATTTCAAATCTAGTAGTGGTAAGAAAGAATAAATGGAGAAATCAGGTTGTGTGTGGATTTTAGAAACCTGAACAAGTGTTCCAAAAAAGACAATTATCCACTGCCCAAGATGGAACATCTGCTATAGAAAGTCGCAGGGGCCAGGGTCATGTCCGTCCTTGATGGATTCTCTGGATATAGCCAAGTTGTTGTGCACCCAGATGACCAAGAGAAGAATGTCTTTACCACCCCATGGGGCACCTTCATGTATGATAAAATGCCATTTGGGCTAATGAATGTTGGGGCTACTTTTTAGAGAGCTATGGACCTAGCTTTTGTAGGGATAAAAGATAAATTTGTGCTGATATATTTGGATAACTTAATAGTTTACTCTCATAGCCATCATGACCACTTTCACCATTTAAGGAAGGTATTTCTAAAGTGCAGAAGGTATGGAATATCACTGAACCCCAAGATGTCCCAGTTTGCACTCAATAAAGGAAATCTCCTAGGCCACACAGTCTAAGCAGAAGGTGTAAAGATAAATCCGATGAGGATGGACGAAATCCAAAAACTATCAATACCAAGTTCAAAAAGAGACATTCAATACTTTTTAGGCAAGATAATTTTTGTCAAAAGGTTTAGTCCAAATTTCTCTGAGCTGGTAAAGCATATAATAGTCATGCTAAAAAAGGATGTAGAAATAAAGTGGACTGACCAAGAAAGAAACTCTTTTGAAGACATTAAGAAAGCCATCATGGAGGCCCCAACCCTAATTAGTCCTGACTACACCAAGGGTTTTTACATTTTCTCTTTTGCATCTTATGACACAGTGGCAATTGTACTATCACAAAATAAATGTGAAGGTCTTGATCATCCAATTGCTTTTTTCAGTAGAACCATGAGAGATGTCGAGCTGAATTATGACCCAATTGAGAAGCAGGATTATGCTCTCATAAAATATTTGAAGACTTTCAAAATCTACTTTCTCCATGCAAAGGTCACTGCATATGTCCCTTCAGTTGTCGTGAAGGATGTTATGACTCAGCTTGGCATTGATGGGAAGAGAGCTAAGTGGATTTCCAAACTCATTAATTTTGATGTAGAGGTGAAACCCACCAAGCTGGTAAGGGGATTAGGTCTGGCCAAACCCATGGCCAAAGAAAACTATGAACTGTTGGGAATAAATTTCACATGTGTCAGATCAACAAAGGTGCAGACTATGGTAGCAGAGAAAACATAAATAAATCAAGATCAAAATAATAGTGCATCAGTAGTTGAGAACATATCTTCATGTGAGTGGTATTCATGTATCATTCAATTTTTGCAAAAATTAGAAGTTTCTCCTGATCTCACTCCTAACCAAGCATGAGCTCTTAAGTTTAAATCTGTTAAGTTTTGCATAATTGACAAACTGTTGTACTGGAGGGATCAGTCTGGAATTTTGTTAAGGTGTCTAGATAAAGAGGAAGCAGAATAGGTCATGCATCACTTTCATTCCAGTACATGTGGAGGCCACCACTACTGGAAAACCACAGCCCACAAGATCTTAAGAGCAGGATACTATTGGCCAGTCCTTTTTGCTGATGTATGCACTTTTTTAAGGGCCTATGACCAATGCCAAAGATTTATAGGGAAGCAGTAACTCAAATCCTTGCCCCTTAGGACTGTTATAGTGAATGGGCCTTTCCAGTAATGGGGTCTAGATTTCATAGGTGAAATAAATCCATCTTCCAGTGGATAGCATAAATGGATCTTAGTAGCCACTGACTACTTTACCAAATGGATAGAAGTAGTGCCCACCAGAAATGCCACTCATCAAGTCATCATGAGATTTTTATATGAGAACATCTTCAGCAGGTTTGGTTTCCCAGTAAGGTTAGTAACTGATAATGCACTAGATTTTAAGGCTGCGACATTAGTTAAAATGTGTGAATAAATGGGTATTCAACTGGTGCACTCCACATCCTATTAACCACAAGGAAATGGCCTGGCTGAGTCATCCAACAAAATCTTAGTCAGAATCATCAAGAAACTGCTAGATACAAATAAAAAAAGATGGGATTCAAAGCTTAAGTTTTCTTTATGGGCTGATAGGGTAATAGACAAAATATCCATAGGACTTCTCCATTCAAACTAGTTTATGGCATTGAGGCCATCTTTCCTACACAGCTCATCCTTCCAGTGGAAAATTTCTTTCAAGAAGAGGAGGATGAACCAAATGATATGGTAAGAAGGATGATGGATTTGGAATAATTACAACAAATAAGGGAGCAAGTTGTAGGAAAATCATAAGCTCATCAATAGAGGATAAAGGGCATGTTTGACAAAAGAGCAAAAGCAGACAACTTCCAAGTTGGAGATTGGGTCCTCAAGTGGGATGCTCTCAAACAGGATAAGGGGAAACATGAAAAATTTGACTCTTTGTGGATTGGCCCTTTTTTGATAGCCCAGGTACATAAAAATAACACTTTCAAATTGCAGAGTCTGGAAGGCGAAGAGGTATTTGATGGCCCAATAAATGGGCATTTCCTGAAGATCTATTTTATTTAAGGCTCTGAGGCCTTATGATTGTAAATTAGTAGATAGTAGGTTGTTTTGCTTTCAAAATAAAATCCATGCCCAATGGAACAATAAAGGATAGTGTTAAGTTACTTAGTTTCTTTTAGGGAAAGGAATTTTGGTCTAGGGTTCTTGGGACCTCATTGGGAGGTTCCCATCCCTAAGTAGGAGCCAAATGTTATCTCCCAAAATAATTTATTTCGATAGTATGAAGAATTTAATTCACGCAATGAGGGATATGAATATCACTAACAGTTTGAAAGCCTATGTTTTTTATTTGGGTAAAAATTTCACGAGTTGTATCTTTCGGTGACTTGGGTGACAATTAGAACATCTCATTAGCCACCAAAAGATGGAAGATAAATAACAGGTGGAAAACCCCTTCAGTGGTTAGGCATATTGCTAAACTTTTTTGCTACCATCGGAACATTTTTAAACAGTGATCGAAGGTGTAGTCCTCTAGTATGCTGACATTTCAGAGTTTTAGTGCACTGCGGTGTTGCCACTGCGGAGAATCTAGTGGTTTAACGTTTCGATGGTTAGTGGTTTGGAGTTCTGATCGTCAATGTTTCAGAGTTTTAGTTCATTGCGGCGCTGCCACTGTGGAGAATCTAGTGGTTTAACGTTTCGATGGTTAGTGGTTTGGAGTTCCGATCACCAACATTTCAGAGTTTTAGTTCACTACGATGCCACCACTATGGAGAATCTAGTGATTGAAAGTTTTGATGGTTATTGGTTTGGAGTTACAATCATCGACAAAGAGTTTAGTGGCTAGAGTGTCCGATCACTAACAAATTAGTGGCTAGTCTTTCCAATTGCTGATGCTTAGAAATTAGTGATTTGAACCGCTGACACTGAGGTAGTGCTCAAGTCTAAGGCACCAACGAGTTAGAGGAAACAACTTATGATCACCGATGTAGAAACTATCACAACGCTAGTGATTTGAGACACCGACACTGTGACAATATTTAGCTCTAAGGAACCGATAGGTTAGTGGCTTGAGCTTCCAATTTTTTATCATGAAGCTAGTGGTTTAGAGCTCCGAAACAGCAGCAACATAGAGAAATAAAGATCCAATTCAAACTTCTACTGACCTCCGATAGCGATAAATCAAAATCGTCGATAGTTAAAAATTGAAAGTTTTGAAAACAAATAAAACAAAAGTGATGTCGCACATCGGAAAATAACAAGAGTACCCATCGGCAGCATAGAGAACTGATGTCTTTCTTTCTTCATCAAATGACTTCCGACAACAATAAAATTAGTTTGTTTCACCTCCGAAACAGTGGCAGCGTTCTGGTCTAAGGTGCCTATGGGATAGAAGATAGAGCTTCTTATCATCAATGCTAAGAATATTAGTCATTGTAACCTCCAAAATTGTGGCAGCATTCATCTTTGAGGTTCCAATGCATTAGTGAGTACAACTTTCGATCACCGACAAGCTAGCGGTTGAAAGCTCTGATACGTTCAGTCTTGGGGTTCCGATCGTCGATGTTGAGAAAATTAGTCATTTGAGGCACCAACATTGCGGTAGCATTGAGGATTGGGGTGTCGATGGTTAGAGGTCATAGCTTTCGATCGGCGACCGCGGTGACAAGGTATAAAATTCTGGCAGATTAAACAAGAAAGGTCACTTCAGTTAACCATCGATACACTGGCTATTGGCGGTAATTTCACACTGAAATAGTAGTGGTGATTATCAACGACTACTACAGTTATTTGTATTCTCTCAGTGAACTACATCTTCATAATATATAGACAAATAATTATCTAGGGTTTTAAACCCTAATCTGAAAAACTATCACTTCTGAGTATTTTTGTGGAAACAGATCGAAGTTTCAAGATCTGTCATTTTTTGTAAAAGGCTATAAATCCCATGATTGATTTTATAATAAAGTTTCAACTTCAGGGATTTATGAGCCAATAACGCTTTCAAGCTTCTCATTTTACTTATTCATGATATAAGCTCTTTTGTTGAGATCTGTTCAGCCATGATCTCTTTCTTTACTGTATTTATGCCTGAATGTGTATTTAGGTCATTTTTCAGATTGATTAAAAAGATGATAGCTATCATCCTATTGGTTTATTAATGCTATTTGATTTATAAATACCATCCTCATCAGGATTTAGCCATTTATATCCATGTGTTTTGTATGTAAGTCTGCCAGCCTGGTGAGTTCTCCATCCCTGCACCTTATTGTCAAATTTTTGAACAATTGCAACTAAAATCCTTGTAAATTAGTGAGTTTTATGCATGTCTTGAGAGTGGAAAGGTTATATAGGTCAACTAACTTGATCCATATCAGAAAACCCTAAAAAAAAATTAAGTTACCGGGCATCCTCTAGCTACAACCTAGAGGAGTTCCTGGAGTGATAACAAAAGGCCAACTATGAGATAAGACCAACATTTAGCTTTATGGAATTTAGTAAAGTGGTATTATTTTATGTGTCATAATATGGATTTAGTGCACAACTTGCATCTATTAAACTATATTTGCTTAGAACCTCCATCACGAAATAATACAAAAATCTTGATCCCTTTAAAAGTGTGACCATATTGAATTCAATAGTTTTGGTATAAAATGCAAACCAAAACTCAATGAACGAGTAAAATTATTCTATTTGAAAATCAAATTAAAGATTTAAAGGGAATTCCCTATGTAAACTTGAAGAATATTAAGGTGGAGGCTATACTTTTTTCCATGGTTTCTCGATTGATTTGTCTCCTTGAAAATGACATAAAGTATATTTTTACATTTTTTTAATATTATTTTGTGTGTCTGTTTATGCATGGTTTACTAATAGAATTGATTTCTCAAACTTTGTTTGGCCACACATAAACATTATTCTCATACCATCACTTAAATTTTTTAAGAGTATATTAATTAATAAATATTTAAATTTAAAAGATTTAAATATCAAATCATTAAGTTTTATTGAAAAGCCATGACCTTTTAAAAAAAAAAATGGCTACATTTTAATAATATTACTAAATAAAAACATGATGGGGTTAAATTGCTTCATACCTTCAATCAAATAGAGGATTGTTTTATGATGAGACATTGATTTTGTTGTACAATATAAAGCATGGTTTATTTGTGCAAGGATAAATATGTAAAATTTCATTATTATAAATTTTATTAGAAAAAATCACTTGATGAACATATTTAGAATATTGTATAGTGATAAATTCATAAAGTTATATTTCAATTGATTTTCAGAAGCTTGAGGATCAATATTTTATTGAAGACAATAATATTTATATCATGAAAGTTAATAAGATATATTTAACGGGATCTGTTGAAGCTTTAAGATTTAGATTAGGGAATTGATGCTTTATTTGGAAAGAGGGTGACAATTCATTTTTCTCCTGATTATCCATTCAATCCACTTAAGGTTGTTTTCAGGATAATAATGGAAGTATCCACCTTGATATATTAAAGGAATAGTAGAGTGCTTTTGAGAAACTCGGTGTGAATTTAGATGATGAGCCTTGAATCTTAGTTGCATCCGCATTTATCTTTCCAGGTCGCATGAGAGTAAATGAAACATGGTAGGGATTATTGAATGTTCACTTGTCCATCTTCTCGTCCTTAATACTTTACCATTTTCTCATGATGTCTTTTAGAAAATTTTGACAATCTTGAAGCCAGATACAAAAAGTATAAATCGAAGTATCTTGATGTCACAGTGAAGCCTTCTTCTTCTTTTTTTATTATTTTTGCACAGTGAGACCTGGCACATCTTTGGTTTGGAGAAGGTAGGTGTTTTTTTCAATTTTGTTATGATATTCATATAAACCATGCTTGCGAATGATTATGCAAAATCAAGTTGCATTTCTTTCATTCTTTCTAATTCAGATACTCATTTATCTAATTAACCAATTTTCATATTTGTTTAAAATGTGAAGGATTATTCATACCTCCAACAACATGGTCATTCAAACTGCCAAACTTGTCACTTGTTTGCACACTCCAAATCATTAAGGTAGTCTTCTTTTAGAGGGGTCGACCACTGAAAGGGTCGACCCCCTCTCTCTGTTGCTCAAATATTACATAAAGAGGCACTAATATTTGTGTAAGGAGGCTCTAAAAAACTCTTATTTTTGTTCCAATAGCAAAATGATTAAAAATAAAAAAAAACTAAACAAAAACACAAAAATAAAATTTAAATTAGTTTATATCTATATATATAGACATTTGTCAGAATTAAAATAAACATATACCAATTTGTTCTTGTGGTAAATAAATCAATTGTTAAAAAAATTATATAAAAACACTTTAAAGATAATATTAAAAAAATGGTTATGATAACATTACAAAAATAAAAATAAAATAAAACTAAAAACTAATAAATAAAAAGTATTAGGTAACAAATAAAATCATAAAATTATAAATTATAAATGAACTTGGAAACCTCTCAAAATTTTATGATTGTTGTGCTAACTGGTTTTCACAAGTCACTCAGAAACAGGTTTTGACAACAAGGGTTGCTACTTTCACGTATAAGAGCATTTTTATTTATTTTCTTTAACCTTTTATTAAGCACATAATTTTATGTATTTTTAATGCTCTCACAAGTCTGTTGCAGGAAAATGATAACCTTTTTGCAGATTTAAAGATGAATGAATAGCATGCAGAATTGATTTCTAGAATCGCAAAAGATTTTCAGAAAAAAATGTTCCATTGAAAGCTTGAAGAAGTTGAGTTTCCAATATGTATGTCATGACATTAGCTACCACAAAGAAGCCTTTAAGAAACCAATTATGCCATGTCATGATTACTTACCACTTTTTCCTTCCAAGCTTATTCCCCATCCATGTTAGAGTCTACTTTTTCACTACCTTATACATCATGACTTCTCACATGTCTACCTTTCTAAGTCGCACACATTTTTCCTCATTTTCAGTTTATCTTTTTCCTTCTGAATAAAACCATTTAGCTTCCTTTCCATGGATACATTGCTTTGTTATCCTTGCTATAAAAAAATTTAGACCCCCATATCTTTCATCTATAGTCCTACCTCTCATTATGTATAACTCGTGTTGACTGATGTGGGATTCCTTTAGGCCCACATTTCAACAAGTCTTTCCCCATCAAACTCAGCACCTTATCTGGGATAGATACTAGAGTTATTTTTTAGTACCTTCAGGCTTGCATTCCTTAATGGAAATTTCTCTCGCTGACAATCATGGGAATATATTAATGTCCCTTGATCATTAGATCTTGCAAGTGGCTCCACATCAACTCATTTATTCACACTTTTCACGATGTACATAGGTACCTTGGCACTAATTGACATCAATGGTGATATTTCCTCGAATTGGTTAATGTCATTCATCAATGGTTGGTAATCCAATGACTTCTTTCCATGTTCGACATCGACACATTTATTCTCATGGTAAGAATTGTACCATCGGGTTTTGTAGCAGGTGAAGACTTATACTTTTCATGACATCATCATCAGCAGTTTTACAGTAGCATACTTCCATCTATATGAGTACCACAGTTTCACTTTCATCTCTTATCTTTTACTTCAGCCAACCAAGCACCAGTTTAGATCCTTCACCTCACATTCTATTATCTAGTAGCAGCCACATTCCTATTTCATAAATTCATCAACTTTTTGGATAAGTGGAGGTATTTTGTTTTCTAATCTTTAGCCATGTAATTCCCTAAATGCTAGAAAATGAATGAATTTGGAAAATTCCCTCACGATATTCCCTTTCTCCTTTTCATAAACCTGATACATCTTAAGTTGGCAGGGGGACTATTCATTACCATTTTACATATTGATCATCTCATTTACTGTTAATCAACAAGTATTTCCCAAACTATGCTATATATATTGGCATGATTCATAATTTGAAGAAAAAAGCTTTCTAATATACATTGATGGTTCATCATTTCTAATGCACAAATCTTATGTATTGTAGAAGAAATACAACTAAAATAAGTGAATGTTGTAAACATAGGAACCAACATTTGTTATACTTATGGTTGTCACACAAGAACCAACCATAAGGAAAATTGCTGCCACTCACGTATTTCAAATCCTAGAATGATTTATTCTTACATACCATCATCATGTAAAGCCCAACTACAAATCCAAAAGTTTTAAAGAGAATCTATGCATACTTGCATGAGGACATGCAACCAGTCAAGTTGGGGGGAATGTTGAGCCACAAAAAGACCATATTTTATTCATCTTTCGTAGTCCATTTGTCACCTTATTCCTATCTTATCATTTCATAAAACCATTAATATTCGCCACTTTCATAATAAATATGGGTTCGTATTACCATTTTCCAAATCATTTGTTTTTGAGTACTTTAAGTAAATTTGTGGTTAATTATTGAGAAAAATAACATATTTTCATTATACTTTAAAGTTGGACGAGTTTGGTGATCCTTACAGGTGTATTTGAATACTTTAGCAAGCTCAAAAGTGACCACCTAGCCCCACATCCTAATTTAATCCTCAAGATGTGGACTAATTTCAAGGAGAATATCATGGACATGTGGAGAGAATATCTCATCCAATATTTGTTGAATGATTTGAAGGGATGAGTTGTAATTGTGTTGAGGATTTTGAGGGATAAGTTGAGAGAATAGTGGATCTATAATTATGATTAGTTATCTTGAATTTATGTATAAATACGAGGGCTCTCTCCTCATTTTGGTCAGAAGCATCTCTAGTGGTTTGGAAGTAGAGAATAGCTCAGATTTATTCATAGAATAGATTCTTGATTGTTACATAATGAAGATTATGCTTTGATGCAAATCTTGTTACTCTCCTATGTTAATATAGATTTTTAGATATTTATTCTTTATGAGTTGTTAATATAGATTTTCAGTTATGTCTTGCTTATGAGTTGATAGAATTCATTTTATGTGAGCTCACAAGTTAAATGTTGATTTGCTTTATATCAGTTTATTTCATGCAATTTCATGTTTTAGATTTCTTTTCATGTCATTTCCTATTTTCATAACTTCGATTCAATTTCAGTTGTAGAATAAGTTAGTAATACTCTGCCTTTGCATATATTTTGTATGTACCTCATAAGTTTATGCTCTCTCCGGGTTGACAATTAAATCGTTGGTTATATCTGTTATAATTTGTTTAATATTTTCCCAACATTTTGGCGTCGTTGTTGGGGAGGTGCTAAAAGGGATCAGAGTTTAGATAGATAGATATATTACTTTTACATTACACAGCAAGGGGGAGGGAAAAATGGTAAGACACAAGGACGGATTCACTAAGAAATTTCCATGGTATAACAACCAGATGCATCCACTATAGTGGGGTGACCCAAATCCTTATTGTTCCTTTGTTGTTTTTCTGCAAGCGTGTTTATTTTCTGCAAATGCGAGTTTATTTTTTATGTAAGTTTTATTTAACAGTTTTGTAGTGTAAAGTTTGGTTTGATATCATTTTTGGGGGGGCTATATTTCATACTAACTTGCTTCTAACTTTGCATCTGTTCATTCTTTATTTTGTACAGATTTTTCTGCATCTCCTTATCTCTGTCTTTTGCACTTGTTTTGTACTAACCCATTTCGTACAATTTTTTGAATTTGTCATGTACTCGCTTTTATCTCTTTTATTTATTTTTAATTTGATTTGATTTTAGTTTTATGATGAGCATAAGCTTAGAGAAGCTCATTCAGATCCTAGCAAAAACTAGGATCTCCTCTTCTTTAGAAGAGGAGATTTTGACAGCAGTCAAGGACGAAATCACTCCTCTTGAAGCAAACAAGGAAGAATCGATGGTTGAATAATAATGCATATAAGATGAAGAACACATGTTCTAACTAGAGATTGAAGAGGATGAAGAAGGGATCTCAGGTGATCATCATGCAAATGGAAGCTGCATCGAACACAGGTTCCAAGTAAGTATTAGGTTAGATTAGTTGTGTTTATGTTTTTACTTTGGTTTACATTTACAATCCTTCGTTTCACATACTTTTGAATCTATTAGATTTCATTTTGTAAAATCATTTGTGAACATTATTTCGCTTCTTTTAGATAATTGGTTGCATTGGAAATTTCATTTAATGTAAATAATCTTTAATTTTTAATGAGAGTATGTAGGTTTTAGTCTGTATTTCTAATTCAAAATTAGCATGTAGGATGCTTTAACTTGCTTTAATGTTTTTGTTTACTAAAGTTTTCATTTTTTTTTGTCTTATTTACTATTTTGTTTTTAATTTTTTTAGGAATTAAAAATAGTTTTAATCTATTAAATTTAAAAATGTTTATGAAAAAAGAACAACTCAATTGTTGATTTCTTTTCATTTTGAACTTTTATGTTTATTTAATAAATTTTCTAGTCATGCTAAGAATAAAATTACATTAGGAATTAGGTTCCTTCTAAATCTCTGAATAATTAAAAAGTAAAGTAAATATATTAACAAACAAATAATAAATATACAAATATACAAATAAATTTATATACTAGTTTTAGTTTTCCTATATATAGTATTTTATTTTATTTTTACAATGTTTTGTTTATTTTAATCTTATCTTTTAAAATAAAAATTTAAATTTAAATTATAAGAAATAAAAAAAAAAATTCCATAGGAATTGTTTTGAATCGTTTACTGGAAATAATGGAAATAATTGTTTTTTTGTTTTGAAATTTTAGAAATAAAACATATAAACATTAATATATATCATAACAAAAATATAAACTTTTAAAAAATTAATATTAAAAAATTTTAAAAAAATAACAACAATGCAATATAAACTTTTAATATATATACTATTTTAAAAATAAAACCGATAAATAAAACAAATTGTTTTTGTTTCTGGTTGCCCCATGTGCAAACATTAAAAGAATTAAACATTAATGTGTATATATAAAAACAATAAATAAAACAAAGTGTTCATCCTGCCATAAGAAACCTGCAAACAGTCTGTCTTGCGAAACCTGTAAATAGTTTGTCGTATGAAGCCTGCAAATAGTATGTCGAAACCTGCAATCAAAACGGGATTTATTGGAATTATTTGTCATATCTTACCCCCCAAGATTCTATCTATGCGTTCCACCTATGTTTCAATCCACCTTTTCTAAACAATCCTGCAAACATTAACATTAAAAAAAACAATGAGCATAAGATAATTGGCAAAAGAAGAACAACCTCAAAAGCGAGTTTGGATATGAGAAAAGGCATTAAACCCAAACAGTTTTCCCATACGTTTTAATATATAGATGCCATATAGATTGAAGTACAGAGGTTGGGAAACGATGAAGTTCTAACATTGTAAAAATTGAGACGTAGATTCAACCATTACTAAAATCATAAAATACGCAGTATCTTCCAAAATAAAATGAAAAATCCCTACTGTATAGTATTTATAGTGAATGATACAAGGTTTTGAACCGTAAAACATCATACATGATGTCATTATCTCCAATCTAATGATAGAGGAACTCTGGATACTTTGAAGAAAAGTGCTACGTAATACACTTCTTATGAATACCTCTGCAAGAAAACTAAAATATAAAATCCCTGCACTATATAATTCAAAAAGATGTAGCAAAATTCGATGTAATTCACTGTTGAATTTTGATTAGTTAATTCCTTTCCTCATAGTACATATACCCATCGATTATCTAGCTCCACCTGCAAACCAAACCAATAGAGAAATTCAGTACGTGGTGAAGGGTTATTTGGATGCCCTAGGTTGTTGCAACCATCTTCACAAATCAACTGAGATATAGGTTCAGTCCATAGAAAATTTGATCCACGACGAGCTCAATATGGAGAGGTTGTTATAGAGGAATCATAATGGAAATGATGCAGTTGTAATTAAGACCAAAATTTTCTACAAACATGATTGATGACTTTGTTCTAAACCACTGTGAGAAGCTCCACGTATTTTTATTGCATGTTAATCAAAGAAAAAGAATAGGATGACGCGATAACTAAGAATAGGATCAAGCAAGATTTAAAAATTATCCCACGTGAAACACTGTAATTTTCTATAGAATTAGGCAATAGTCCAAGCATATTATTTTCCAGCTAGTGCTTTCCACTCCATATGTAACTATTAAAAGATAATGACAATCCATTGATTTGCAGATCTCTTTGTACTTGGATTGGATTGTCAACCACTTCAATACTTGGATCTTCTCGTTGTTCCAATAGAGTTGAGAATTATTTTTCACGTTGTTTTATTATGACTATAATATTACTTTGGTAATCACTTGAGTAACATTAATTATAATTCGAGTAATATTAAGTAATATTAATTATATTTTTGAGTAATATAATTAACAACACGCATTGATCCTAGCATGCTTTGATAATAAAACTGATAGTATGCTTTTGAATCAGACGTAGGGAAGGTCACCGCCATGTTTTCTTCACGTTGCATAACATGAGTGATGTGTTAAGACTACACTAGTACAAAATGAGAAATTAATGACTAAAAAAATGACTAAAATTAGGCTATAAACGACTATTTTTGAGTCGTTGACTAATAGTAGCAAATTTCCACTATCTTATAGCTAGTTGTATTTCACTATTCATTAATAGCTTGAATTAGTAGTCATTGATTTAGTCATTGATAGACAATGATTTAGTCATTGATTTAATCATTGTTTTAGTCATTGATAGTTAATGATTTAGTCATTGATTTAGTCATGGATTTAGGCACTGAGTCAGTCATTGATTTAGTCACTGAGTTAGTCATTGATTTAATCATTGATTGCAACTATTAATGACCAAATATACAACTAAATAAACTACTATATGTTAACATATTAATGACTAATCTAAATATGACTAAGATATGGGAAATTAGATACTAATAGTCGTATATATGCAAATTTAGTCGTTTCTATAGTCACAAATTTATGATAGGGCACGGAGGAATTGAACCACCAACCTCCTTCCTATAATTAGGCAGGTGCTCTACCATTGAGCTATAACCCTTTAAGAATTTGTTATTGCTTAATAATGATGATATTCAAACAAATTTATAATATATATCAATCTACAAACTACATAATTATTACTATTACAACTTACCAGTAACTAGTATTTATGATAAACTAATCCCTGAGAGCTATGTACAATTTTCCCTGTCACTAAAGCTAATAAAAATACTACAAATACTCTTACCAAAGATATTTAGTGATGAGTACCTCTTCCCATTCTTCATCACTATCATTCTCATAGTTCAAAGTAGAGTCCTTCCTGAAAGGATTTCAAAGCCCAATGCCGTCACTACATCAAATGCAATATTAAGAATCCATGAGCTTCAAGGTGTTTCAAATGTTCCTCATCATGGGCTATCAAAATTAAAACACAACCTGCTACTTTGATAATTAATAAACTTAAAATTATGCAAAGTATATTCACCTTTTCTTTGAGAAGGTTCCATAATAAGTAGGTCTATGGTTGTGATCAAACTGCAAAAGGTTTCTTCTCTTCTTGTGAAGCCTATTTTAGCTTTAAATCAAGTGATAAAAATTCTAAGAGCCAGGCAGATTCAAGAAACTTATTGCTAATGGAGACTTGATGATTATCATTTGCAAAATTAGAGACTTGACTCCCTATGCACTGTAATGTCTTGCAAAAATGATCTCTAGACCTAGAATTCAAAGAATTGCAAGTATTTTGACTTGGGGAATTGCAAGTATTGCAAGTATTTAGTATTGAATCATTTACTGTTTCAAAGGTACCATTTTGTATGGAGGAGTTATGTTTTGTGAATCATTATTCCTTGGCTATAAGGTCACCTAATAGTGGATTCAATAATTAAAGAGTCATATTGCAAATACAAAGAGAAATACCTTTCTCCTACAACATTGCATCTTTAAAGAAACCTTTAAAAGGTTGTATATTTGGCTTCTAGATGATGATACCAGTTATTTGAAAGGAAGGACAACTAGTTAAGCATGAATTAAACTTGAAAAAATTGCAAACTATTAGGTATAACAAAATATATATCAACTCTGTGTTACAAAATCTCTCCCATAATATTAACTATCACTATTATCTTTTGTCGACATGTTACAAACGTGACATCGCCTTACAAGATCTCTCCCATAATATTCACTATCACTATTATTTTTTGCCGACATGTTAGTAACGTTACATCATGTTACAAGATCTCTCCCATAAGATTCACTATCACTATTATTTTTTGCCGACATGTTACCAACGTTAGTAACGTTACATCATGTTACAAGATCTCGCCCATACTGGGCTGTAGAGTGCCTCTCGGCGCAATAACATATCAGAAATATAACGGGGCATTAAAAATAATACAGCAATTAATGTCGATGTTAGTTGAGTGTATTGGTAGAATACCTAAGGATAAATCTATCTTGTAATTGCTGCAACATTATTAGTAATATATGGCATTTATTATTCTCTCCATCTCTCCTATTTATTATGATTTTTGGGTGTTCATTTATAAAATATTACACTTCTTTCTAAAAGGAAGTGTCTTTGGATCAGATGTATAGATATGTAAAATATATTGAATTACTTGATGTATATAAATTATAAAATGTTCTCTTTCAAAATTCAGTGATTGTACTTAATGAAGAAGATGCTTGCTTCTTCTAATGCAAATATGTGATTATGAAATTTAGGGATTTACTTATTTGACTAGATTTTTGCTTGTTCTAGAACTGTATTAATGTTAGTTCCAAATCAGAGAACTTGATATAGATGGGACAGAATGAGTTTTTTAAATAACATATATACATATACAAGCAAAATGAGGTTAATAATTGACTTATATAAGTTTATAACTAAGTGTCTATGCATCCATGTGACCTAGATAGGGATAAGAAAACATCCATGAGATCTGCATTAAAAGGGGAGAGAAAAGCTAGCTTTTTCTTATTCTACCTATAAAATAAGAAGTCGCACATCAATTTGTATCCTTCTATGATTTTTTTTCTTTTGCATTCTATATTACTCATACTATTTTAGTCTAATACAATTAACATATGATAGTTTTGAATAAACTGAAATGGTTAACAGTATAGCTTTTAGAATCATATAAACATTCCAAAACAATTGAACTTATGTTCATATTAGTCTGTCCCTCATGCACAATCTAAATTTTAGTTTTATTTTGTTTCTTCTTTGCTCTTTCCCTAGAAAATATTTCATAATAAAAATTACCTAGCCTCCAGACAAAAGCATGACTACAAGCTTTCCCTCACGTATGGCCTTTACTCCCATGCTCCACCATTTTTCTCTCTCTTCTAATGTCATTTCCTCAATAGTTGAGACACTTGCTTCAAGAACTGGTTCTAGATTGAGTACAGGTCGATCTTCACAAAACATATTAACAATTCAAATTTTATTAACTTGGAAAAGATCAAATATACAACATAAATTTTGGTAAAATTGCATTCAATAAATATGTTCACATCCATAATTAGGTATCAATTCCATCCTTGGGAATGAACAAGTTAAATAAAAGCAAGTTATAACTTTCTATGAACTGAAATGCATCACATAAAGGATATATTTACACTCACGAAATGGTCGTTGTTGCTTCAAAACATGGCTTTACTTCTATGTTGTGGAAGGAATTGGAAATAGTAACCAGGAAAGGAGGAAACAAGTATCCTGAAAGATGGACAGTTGGGGTCCAATGGTAAATGAAAACTTGGGTGGACATCTAAAAGATTAAGAAAGATGGAAAAAGCAAAGAAAATCCAATGAAATGCTTTAATAACCACGTAAAATTGAGTTAAAGTCCTTGAAAATTCATCCGAATAAACAGAAGCCCAAGTAAATTTCAATTAAATGGAGCTAGAAACTCCTCGAATAGTAAAAAAACCAGGAAACATTTTTCAGAAGTGTCCAGGGTTTTCGCACCCATTGAAGTTTCCAAGTCTCCAACGGTTTCCATTACCAGAAATCAGCCCCAAGGTGATCAAAAACAGTTTGTAGGTTACATAACTTTATTTCCTAAACTAGAATAGATAGGGGATCCCATAAAACTAAGGACAGATGACAAAACTCATAATATGTAGAAACTCTAATCGAAATTGAAAAGTAATTCCCAAATAGAATTGAGTGAAGACCTACTAAATTATAGTTTGTTTGCTCAAGATTGACAACAAAATTCATATTGTAATTCATCTAGACTAAGTGGAGGGGAAGGTGCAGGTGGGATCCTCTTGGATCCTAACCTATCAATGGGGCTTCGAAAGAGCCACTAATAACATAAAGAAAGATACGCTTTGTATTTGGGCCTTGCTTTTACCGTTTCTATGGGCATTCAGAACATCCATGTCATTGGGGATTCTCTCCTCATTATCTCGCAAACCTGTAAAAGAGGTCAACCATGGAACCCACAAAGTGCTTTCATGAAAAATCAATAATATATAATTTTGAAACATAGATATTAAAAATATGATTTTCTTGACTACATTACTAGTATCATACATTGCTTAATACAAATGTATGCACATCTCGGAATTTTGATTCACATTTACAAATATGTGTAAGGCTTAAGTATGATTCCTCTAGTCTTGTGCATTAAGATGTACATATAAATGCAAGAAACGAATAAGAGGTCCATTTAAGAATAAGAGAAACAACATTTTCCATTTGGTTAAATATTTTTGTCGATGCCTATGAATGTTGAAGGTGTTTCTCTCTATCAATTGAAGCAAGTTTGATTATAAGTCATCTAGGAGTTCCTTTATGTGCCTAGTTAGTGAGAAAACCACGAGGGATAAAATTTTCCAGTAATAAGCTACAACATATAATTGATAAGAAAATGTAAATCAATTACTGATATTCCAACTTCTAAGATAAAGGGATTTCCTGTAGTTAGATAGATTCTTGATTTTCTATGCTTATTTTTTCGATTCTTACTCTTACAGGTCTATGTTGTATAGTGTCTAGCAGCATAAATCATGCCAATAAAGGATTAGAAAGTAATGCATTGAGCAAGGAAGCACAAGCACCCATGTAATGGTTACACCAGTGACAAGAATGGAGTTTATGTTACATGTCCTCCTAAGATGGGCACATTATTATAGGAATACAATAAATATTTTATATAAAGATAAAGTATTCTTCGTATCCCGATAATGGTGTAGCACACAGTACAAAGCTGTGGCCATAGTTGAAAAAACATAGCTTGCACAAGTTCAAAGCTCAGTCCACATAGAAAAATTCAACTGTCTTTTTTTCTCTTTTTGAGTTTTACTTATGTTTGTGGGTATGGTTGGTCATAACCATTCAGAACAATCCCCAATAGAAGGGCCATTACTGGGAAGGTCCTCAAAGTACCAGGTCACATAATGTAGCAGTTTTATAAAATGGGGCCCTTTAGGGATCACTCTTCTAGAAAAACTATGCTACAGTTACCCAAACCCAGGTAACCAACATATTGCAGTAAGAACTGTAACGAAAATATAGTATCCTTAATATTTCCATAATGGTACATCACACAGTACAAAAGCATGGATGCAGCTAAACAATCAGACATTGCACAAGGAAAATGCAATCCACAAGTTAAAATTTCCATCCACTCAGGGAAAAACTCAATTGTATTTTTTTTTTCCTTTTAACTGTTGATTCTTTATGGGGGTATGGGTGGTAATCCCCAATCAGAACATTTCTTAATGAAAGGGTTATGAATGTGGAAGTCCTATATGTCCTTAGGAACATACTGTAGCAGTTTGTGTAAAAATGGAAGCATATCCCTTTTCTAAAGAACCCACCCTATAAGTAAAGAAACACAGGTAACTGTGGCATTCAAATAAGAACTGTAAAGACATTTTGCAGGACTTGCCCTTTTGTATAGTGCTTGCATTGCTTCTTAAAAATACTACAACAATATGAGTAAAGAACAACATCCATGCATTTCTGTGCATTCCTACAACTCTTAGGATTAGAATAAATAGAGTCAAAGTTCAAACCAGTTGCTAAAAAGAGGTTTTTGTATTTCTAAAAAGAGGTTTTTGTATTGCTAAAACTAGAAGAATATAGTATCATAATACTTTGTGATAGTGCATTGTTTCCAATGGCCTTGGAACCAGACAGTTTCAAGTGTTAACAGAAAGTTTTAATTAACTTTTGATATTTTTTTAGAACTCCACATTTTGTAATTTTATTTTGATGTCCTCTCGATCTATGGGGAAACACTTCCAACAGTCCGTATGGGAAAAAACCCATCCACCCCATCCCAAAAACTTGCATCACATATATTATTTATACTGACAAAGCAAGAAATGTAAGTAGTAGAAAATAATACATGTTCCTTCATCTTATCTTGAAAAGTGGATGGTAGCATGTTGGGAAATAATTTGAGAAAAAATGGCAGCAACAATTCCATGAATGGAGCTATGATGAAGACTACAAATGGTACAAGCCTAAAAATATATGTTGTTGTTCTAGTTAGCTGCTGCCTCTCTCTCCATGAAAGATTCTTTCCACTTGCAAGCTTCAGTAAAAGCCTGAAATATATTGTAATGTCAGCCCAAATAAGTTTAGTTCCAATACGATAATGTTGCACTGCTTCCAATAAATCATGTTTCCACTGATGAAGTTTCCTGGCCCAATCTTCCCTGCTTGTGATACAGATCAGGAAAGCAATCAGTTGTGAGCAATTTTACAAGGTATTTACACCATATATTGATGTGAGTGTGCACTAAAAAATAAAGATTGAGGTAACCTCAAAAGTCTAATACGAACACACTGGGTTAACTTTATTGAATGGTTGACATTACCAGATTTCTAAACCTTTGCAAATTAGCAAAAATTTCCAAGACATTAGCAAATTTTCTATAATGTACTAAAATGGACTATATTTGCCACAACTTAAATAGGAAAACAGTATATTAACATTTGTTCTATATTATTTATGTATATACATGTTTCTTATTTCATAAGAGAGAAAAAATTGCCATCAAAACTAAAAACTTATGTAAAATAGTTTCATTTCCTAGGGTTTTCCTTGATGAGAGACTGCCATGAAACACAAGAATGGAAAATCCTCTAAATTATTCTATTTAATTTCTTCCCCCAATTTCCATCACTAAATATGTGATTGATCATTTGTATTTTAAAGCTAAAAGAAGTTAAATGCCATTCAAGTGATCAAACCTGCCTACTCATAGATGCCACCACTTTTAGTGTAGGTCCAATTCCAAGCATTGTAGCCCAAATTTTTTTTACGAAGGCCTCATATTTCTTGAGAAATTCCTACACTTCTTTTGCCTTGGCTTTTACTAAGCTCAACCCTTCTACTTCCTAGTCACATTCTTCTGGTGATGCTTCAATCTTTCTTTGCTTTGAAACTTTCTCTTCATTATCATCCTCTTCATCCTCAGTAGTGTGTTTTCCAGCTGCTACAGTGGAAGAATTCCTGGTGAAGTGATATATCAATCTGAGTCCTTTAAATGAGACTCTCTGTCCTCTAAGAACGAGCAAAGAAGCATCTCTTGGAAGCAACCTGTCTGAGTGTTTTAGCCACTGTTTCGTGGACACATCTAAGATAGTGTTTTAGCAACCTGTCTGAGTGTTTTGGCCATGCTCTCTTCTGTTGGTTCATAACTTAGAAATATCTCCATGCCATGCACAGGGGTTCCAATAACATCCTTTCTTCCATCTACAGTGTAATTGTCACTTGAGAAAGAGTGTTTTTCTTCTAAATGAATAAACTCTCTGAGGTTGAGAATAAGTTGATCCTCAAAATGATTAGTATCCCCATGGACATCCCGATAATCATATTTGACAATGCATCTATATAACATGTACTCTTTACACCCCGCACGACTAATAAGAAACTGTTCTTCTGGTGGTACATACAGAAATGGTACTAATTTAATGCATATAAAGACAAGCACCTGATGGAATGTTGGAAGATTTGTTACAAAATGTGTAAAATTTGCAGGTATCCCAGAGACAAGTTTTTTGTACATGAGGCCAATACTAGAAACCCGCACAATACCCAAACTACGACCAAGTCCAAGCAACCATTTTATGGATACCTTTTTTTCCAAGTCAAATTCATACTTATTTATTGTCCCATAATGCCACACATACATGATCGTCATGAATATGAGAAAAAGATGCATAGGTACCCAGGCTCCTTCTAGAAACTTAATGAGAGAAGCTGAGAAGTTAAGGGCTTCGATGGATCCGAAGAAAATTAGAAAAAATATTGCTAGCATAATACTTTTATGCCAACATATAATGATCACCAATGATGTAAAAGAGGTAGTAACCAGCAAAACTATGATGACAGTAGAACATGCCATGACAACACCAAACATTGCAAAAACCATTACATTGAATGTCGAAAACATATCCTTTCACTCACGACAAAATTGCTCCATTTGTAATCCAAAATATACATAAGATCACAGGTGTAGACAACAAAACCAAAACATACCAGATGCATTTCCCATTTGTTTAGTATCTTGAAAACTAATAGTAAAAGAAAGACATAGGATCATCAAAATCCAGTTGATTTCTGGAATGTAGATCCGTACATATATTTTGTCAGATG
This sequence comes from Pseudotsuga menziesii, assembly GCA_001517045.1. Classification (NCBI taxonomy): domain Eukaryota; kingdom Viridiplantae; phylum Streptophyta; class Pinopsida; order Pinales; family Pinaceae; genus Pseudotsuga; species Pseudotsuga menziesii. Next base: position 135,632 of record LPNX010496939.1, on the reverse strand, counting down.
TGTGCACTACTTTCACTCTTAGAAAGCAACCTAGTGCCAAGATTTGGTTGATAATTGAAAATTTCCTAGTGATAATTGCTTGAATTCCAACCATTGATGCAAGTATTGCAACTCCTAGTACCGGCCACCGTACAGGCTCTGCCAAGATATTTACAAAATATTCTATTATTTGATTCATTTTGTTAAAATAAAGGAAAATTTCTCACTGAAATGACCTAATGCAACAATATATGAATAAACATATAATGAACGCAGGCATAAGTAAATATACCTAGAAATTATACATATGAACCAACAACATAGTTATTGCCGATATGATGGTATTTTGAGAGGTAAGCAGCTTGACCCATATAAGATAAAATCGAAATAGGATAATCTACAGAAGTGAAAGCAATCTATAGTTAAACAATCATCCATGACTTGTAAAATCATTGTTCTCATTTGTGTAGTCTGAAATGATGTTCGAAAGCTCTTGGTCTTGAGTTCAGGGACATTTGGTAAGAAATGATTTGGATACAACATTAGCTCTCTTATATAATAAAATTCATATTTGATCCTAATAGTTGTGGTTCTGATTACTAGCCTGCATAGCCACCAAAGGCACCATAGGGAGCAGTAGGACCGACCTGGCCTCCTTATCCCCTAGCTCCAACATTTGCACCATATGAAGCAACACATTGACCACCCTGATTTACATATCCCCCTCCTCTACCATCAACAACACCCCTTCCACCACCATAAATATTTCCACCAGATCCACCACCCCAACTGCCACCACCCTTATTTGATCTTCCTCCATAATTACCAACCCCACCATAACTGTCATTGTTGTCACCACCCTGTTCACCTCCTACACTTGAATTGGTTGCTCCACATTTATTACATTGTGTTATCCTAGCAAAGGTCACATTGCCACAGCTGGAAACAAATCGATAAAATTTGTAAGAATTTCCTTAATATTTCAACAAAATAACCAAATGAAGTGAAAAACTTTATAACCAAACTAATCAAACACTGAAAGAGAAAATTAAAAACCGAGCATTGTTAATAACTTTTTTATCAAACTCTGATTAAATTCAACTATCAAATTTAATTATAGGTCCTACAGACAACTTGGGTCCAAACAACTAGAAAGATGTAAAGGAAATGTTAGTACAATGACTAGTTCATGTGATTACACATACAACTAATATTTGTATAAAAGAATCTAAGTCTTTTAAGAACCATTTGTATTGTTCATCACTTCAAACAACCAGAGGCACCTACAATATCAAATGAAATTATTACCTTGAACTCAACATGATTAGAGTTTCTTTAGTATCAAATGATACTAATTCTAATTTCTGCCAACAAACTTGTCATATCATCTAAACTTACTGCTGAAAATGAAGGAGCTTCGATGCCAAGTTTGAGAAACTTAAATGAGGGGCCTCTAGACATCCATACATCCATCCAGACATCTTCTTGTACTACCTCTGTAGGTCTCCTAATTCCATCACAGGGAATCTTTATTGAGGAAAGAGCCATGCTACCACAGGAGGCTCAACTTGTTGGAAATGGACACTACTCTTTTGGTACGAGAGTGAGCTTGAATTTAGTGTAAATGCCTCAAGTTGCACCTTATCTTCTTTCAAGAAATTCAGGAGAAACAAATACATTAGGGGAGGTTATACATGGTTCTGCCTTGAACCCAACCCGTCCTAAATTTTACATTGTTCCCAACGGAGTTGGCAAGTCATTGACTAATATTTCTGCACGGTTTTTAGAGGAACAAAAGGGATGAAGGAATAATTAGGCAACTGATCTTTTGGATTTATAGATGTCTTGAATGGAACCTCTGTTGGAAATGATATATGTGGCTCCTAGCATAAGTATCTAATTATCCAAATCATATGTCTGTTTTGACAAGATACCAATATGGGGTTCACTCTGGGAATAAATTTATTGAGTCCAATATGGTTTCTTCAACATCATATACTGCAACAACACAAACAGGTTTTCCATTAATATCTTCCCTTGAAAATTTAAATTATTAACCCATGAATAATTTAATCCATATATTTGAAAATCCTGTTTTGCGGTTAATAGAAAAAAATTTCATGGTGTCAAGAAAACATTTTATACAAGTGAAGCAAGTAGAGAGTAGCATGACCCAGAGCAGTGATGGAATTTCAAACTCAAATTATGTCAAGCTTGTAGAGACCAGACCTGAATCCAAGTTTGGGCAGAATGGATCCAGTCACCTTCTTCAAGCTCTTGAAAGGTGTGTAGCTTCTAATCATAATATACTTCAATCTTTTGAAGATGGAATAGGAAAATATAAAAATATGCTTCAACCTTTTGAGGCTGAAAAAAGGAAAAAGTTAAAAACTCTTCATTTGTAATATTTTTGAATTTGTGCAGTCTCCTTCATATCCTCTATGCATATGTAATGCTTGAAAGGAAGAACACTATCCACAAACACAAATTTCTTACTTTGTTCATGTCTTATATATGTAATACATTCATTAATCCTCATATGAATTGAGTGAATTCTCTTGTCTACGCATTTAGCCTCAACTTGATTTCATATTTCAAAATCACAACTAAAAGGATTCATGCACATCCGTTGCTAATATAAAAGTAGCAGTTTGAGAAAACAATAGACAATGAAGACATAACAGACATAATACCTCATATTATCCTATACATGTATTTCTACAAATTTCCCAATTGTTTAAAATATTTAGATCCAATATTTTGCCATGTACTTTTAACATCCATCGAAAGATGTGAATGAGTCAGCAAACCCAATTGGATGTGTTGGAATACTTCCTTGGCTATCATCCAATACATTTGCACTTTTTTCCTTGAATGCTTTCCATTTCTTTAGATCCTGAGGAAGACTTGTCTCAAAATCAATTCCTCGAGAATCATCATTATCTATATATTTGGGCTTCCATTTCTCAACTAAAGGTGCCAAAACATTGACAGCATGGAACATATCAGGCCGTTGATATGGTTCACATGCAGTGAATGACCTACTAGTTCAACAATAGTGCAAATACTTTCAAGAGTTTCCTGTAACTTCCATAATTCGATCTATTTCCTTCATTAATGATTCGTTGTCTGAGTTCATTCAGCAAAACCATGATGCTAAATGCATGCTCTCCTTAGGTTCATTCTCATCGAGTGCCCTCCTTCCAGTAATGAATCATGAGCTCCATTAACACAACACCAAAGATATACACATTTGCTTTTGTGGTGATTCGTCCAGTAACTGACACAATGCAAATTAATATTCAGCAAACACCAGAAGTCAATTTTTATCTTGATTACTGTAACATTCTATACCTATTCCCAAATCCTAAAATCAAGTATTTTTGAAGTCAATTTCTCAACTAATGATCCTTCTGTGAAAACTAAAAAGCGTTTTCAATTAACCAGATCTCCCAGATACCACTAACCTGAAAGGAATTCATTTCTATTTTATGTTATGAGTGCAATCCATGTGACATCCTCATAGATGTGCCATTCTAGTCTCTTTAAATACTCGAATAAGAGTGTACACAATATCACAGATAAATATTCTGGTGGAAAATTAAAAGTTGCTTAATTACCTGCATGATCGGGTTCTGGATATCCAAAAGTACCAGCTAATCTAGTCTCCATAGAGTACTTTCCCACTAGTGCCAACTTCACCAATCCAAAATCTAAAACCTTTGCCTGAAAATCATATCTAAGAAGTATATTAGATGGTTTAAGGTCTCTATGAATAAATATTCTATGGGCCAGGCCATGTAGATACTTCAATCCTCGAGCAACATCCAAAGCTACTGAGGCGTATCTTTCAGGAAATTGGTTCAAGCCCATTATTGGCCTAATCAAATATATTCCTACTAAGAGCATCACCCTTTGGCATGCACTCATATACCAAAATCCTTTCATTACCTTCAATATAGTAACCCAACAAGGAAACCGGGTGTTTATGCCTAACTTTAGATAAAACCATTATTTGTGACTGAAATTCCTCCAATCCCTTGTTAATTACAACTGGCGCTTCCATTATTTTAACTAAAATTATGGTGCCATCATCTAGTTTCCTATTGTATACAGCCCCAAACCCACCTCTTCCAAGCTTATTTTCAGAGATGAAATTCCTGGTTACATGCATGAGAACTTGCACTGATAGTCAGCTTTACAGCTTCCATCACATGAAACTCACTAGGTTCACTGCTTGTATTTCGTGTATCACTCAAACTGTTTCCTCCATCACTATTATTATTATTGGCCACTTGGAATTTTCACCAGTGATTTTATCTATTTCATGGGTCTCTTCTGTCAGTGAAAAGAGTGCTAGGTGCTTCAACTTGTACAGGTTGGCGTGCCTCTTTCTTGTATATGCAGAATGCAAGAGGCAAAAGAAAAAATAACAGAACAACTACAACAACAGATCCAACAATGGTTCCAACAGAGATTCATGAAGATTTCAGATTTGCCTTTATTCGCATCAATTGGATTTGTGGGAGCATTTGACTTACTACCATTTGCATTGGGTCCTGAACTGATCCTAGTAGGTGGTACTGGGGAGACCCAATCGATTAGTGTAGAAACATTTGGAGAGGCCACAGAAGGGCTAGATATCTTTGGAGATGGTGACAGAGGACTCCCAAAAGGTGGTGACATGGAAGGGCTCATAGGAGGAGGTGATGATGACTTAACCATCAGAGGATTCCCGAAGTAAGTACTTTGACTTGTGTAGATAATTTTGAAATAGGAGGACTCAAGTTATTATTTAAGTAGTCAAAGACTTCAATTGGGTTAGATTGAATGGAATTGTACCAAAGAGCATATTGTCGCTCAGCATGATAACTTTAATTGATACCAAATGGACAAGTGAAGGAGATATATTTCCAGCAAGATTCCTATTGGGTAAATTTTAGTAGGACACATTCACATCTCCATACCTTCACTCTAATTAAATATTTTATCCAATATGCAAATTGCATATTGTTCAGTAATAGAAAATTTAAGAGAAATAATTTGACTGAAGGATTAACTCTAGATGTGAAAGTTTCAGAGCAAAGGATTAACTCTAGATGTGGAAGTTTCAGAGAAAAACAAAATACATAATACACATGATATATGATATCATAAACATCTAGGAATATAATCTTCACCAACCCTTGTAACTCAGAGCATCCAGAAACATCTAGGTATCTAAGCTTCCCCAATCCCCATATACTATGCATCTTCACACACCCCTTTTCCTACAACCCCTCTGAATATAGCAATGTTTCCATACTTTGTGGCTCTTTTAACTAGGAAAACCCAGAAACATCAAATTTGGCACCTGCACTAAGTCTCCAACCCCCGTATGCTCTGCAGTTTCACACATCCCTCCACCCACAACCTCTCCAGAGATACCAATGTTCCATCCTTGGAATCTCTTCTCACTCAGAGCACCAAGAAACATCTATCTCTCTAATCTTTCTCACCTACACCAAACCCCATATACACTTCATTTTCACACATCCATGTTCCGACAACCCCTTCAAAGATACCAATATTTCCATACCTGGAAGTGCTTCTAATTCAAACAAACTAAACTTTGGAACCTGTGCCAACCCTCGTATGTCTTCACTGTTCAGTGTCACATATCCTAATAAACATAAATGTCATGAGACAATAAACATACATGTATTGACACAACAAATTTTTATTTACAGTTGAATACTCGTAAAATCCCTAAATTATTCATCGAAACCCAGGAAAGGCAGGGAAGCATGGGACAGTTTTCCCAAAGGAGCCATGAGAGATTGGGTAACTCCACCCCCTTACAAAGCCACCATTTCTTTAAACAAGCTGAAATAGATTTGTAAAGCTCCTCTCTCAATACCTTGGAAATCCCAGGAATGCATTGACGCCCATCAAATCTCCTACCCATAAATAGGGTTCTTACGCTTCTCAGAACCTGTCGTTTCTCATGGAAAAAAAAAATTACTTATGGAACACAGTGACCTGATGTTCTTGCTGAACACATTGACCTATTGTTAACTGACAGGTATGCATTGGATGTTAAGGTATGCAATGCAGTACAAATCAATGTGAGCAAGATGATGGACACCTGCATACACCAAAGCAGACATAGTAAAAACCAATGGACAATGCCCATAAGATGAAGAGGACACTGGGAAAAATCTCATTGGCAAGAAGCATTCAAAATTGAACCCTTCCTAGCCCTTCCAAAGGTTCTAGCCCTTCCCAAGTGTAAAGTTAAAATCGCCCTTAAAAAAATATATAAAATCTGAATTTTACCCTTCCAATTAAGAAGGGCGTAATTTATGTAAAAAGAAGGGCAACATTTAAATTACCCATCTACATAAATTTATCAATATGTTGAAATTCCTATGCTATAAAGTTCAATTGATCATTCAAAATATTGTAAATATGATCAATTATAATTACTCACTCACTCATGGCATGCACTCATTGCTTAGTTGTCTAAGATGGCGAGTAATCATTGATAACTACGAGTCACTAGCCATCGAGATCTGACTCTGACTCTCGATTCACTTGGGGCTTCAATCTAAAGTGTAACAATGTGTCAACAACTACGGCTATAAAAAAAACAACAACTACTAGTCTACTACTAGGCTCGAAAGGAGATCAAAAATTTGTGCCTACTAACTATGTGAACCTCGCTACCAATGTCCACTCTTTTTTCATCAAAATGAAATTCAAAAGGCCGGTTTGACAACTCCTCCTCTACAAGAATTCATTTCTTGCATGAATATCATGGACTTGCAACAACTATAAAGAACATTGGATATAATTCAAATACAAATAATGGCATGTATCTCTAGGATCACAAACTGTGCATAGGTCGATTTATGCATTGCTATAGAGAGGTGCCATTCGACACACGATATGGAGAAACAATGGTTATTAATAAAATTAAAAAAACAATTGTGGCTCGAGAATAGTCTTCAATTTGATAGGTGGCATGATTGTGATGTAATCTCCCTCCATCCTTCCAAACATTTGTCATTTCTCACAACATTTGTCCTTAGCACCACCAAAATACATATAAAAATTACTTGTCTTAACATCCTCTTCTCTTTAAATCCTCGGACCTAATCGCATAGTCATAACTAAGGATTATTATGCATGCACATCCTCACCTTATAATACGAATTGGGTCAAGGCGCAAAGACAACCATAAAGTATTAAATGTGTCAAGACGCAAAGAGAATGAGACAATTATAAGTAAGTCTTATATTAAATTTACCGTATGAGTCTTTAATTAAAACTATCAACCGAGATTTGAAATGTTGGATTGTTCTGATCTTCTTATCACTCCTTACCAATGTGATTGCTAGGCATTTTTTGAAGGTGAAGTCCATAATTTTAGGGATTCTTCCTCATTATCATGCCTTTTGGTAAGACAATAAAGAGGGTAGTGGCCTACATCAACATGGAAAACAGTTTTGACATAGAGGTTATACACATTAATTGTTTACATTAAATAATGACATAGAGGTTATACACTTTAATTGTTTACATTAAATAACTTAAATTCCTACCCGTGACTGCTGATTCACTGAATTGTGGACTGGTACAAAACACAACAAATTTTAGAGCCCCGAGCCCTTAATTAGTCACACCTATAACTTTCTCAAATATAGCCATTAATAAACTTCTTTTGGTATTTTGGTTCAATTTTGAAGGTGGATTGTTGAGACTCAGACATGCAGTGAGTTGCAAGGATTCAATTGACTTAGGATTGATTCCATTTCACCTCCATCCCATACATGTATTCTTTCACGACAAGTGTTGAACAAAAAAATTCTAAATAGAGGGTTATGGTTGGGAGTTTTTAATTAAGGTGATGATAGGTGTCCAATATTTACTCAATTTACACCCATCATCCCTATTGATGTTTTTAGGGTTCTTCTTGATCTCAATGGCTTCTATGATGCGTCATTTTGTGTAATGATCAATCCTAGCAATGACCTTTGCGTCTTCAATGTAGATGTGGTGTTTGGAAGTAACAGAGTGCTCAGCTAGTGCATATTTTTTAGTGCATTCATGGATAATGTAGTCACGGTTCTTTTTAAGTCTTAGTTGGATTGGGTGACCTGTTTTACCAATATAAACCTTCCCACATGACACAACAAAAGTGGATGCAAAAGTGGATGCAAAAGTGGATGCAATAGTAGATGCAAAAAAAGACGTAAACATGGATGCAAAATGGGATGCAAATATGAGTGCAAAAGTGGACGAAAAAATGGATGCGAAAGTGGATGCTAATGTGGTTGAAACAAAACTAGATTAAAAACTAGACACAAAACATGATGTAAACTTTGATGCAAAACTTGGTGCACGATGCGATAAAAAAGAAGAAGAAGAAGTGGATGCAAAAGAGGATGTAAAAAAGGATGAAAAAGTGGATAAAAAGATGGATGTAAAAGTGGAGGAAAACATGGACGTAAAAGGGGGCACACCAAGAGTAGATGTACAAACTAGGCACAAAACTGGGCCCGAAACCTGGCGCAAAACTTGGTGCATAACAAGGTGAAAAACCCAATGCAAATTACGCCATATTTAGAAAAAAGATGCAAAAAAAGGCCTAAAATAGCACCAACCCGTGAAATTGCGCCATTTTGTCCAAAAAAATGAAGAAAAATACATTAAAATATGGTCTAGATGCAAAAAGAGAAGCAAAAAGAGTTGCTAACCACAAGGTTTTGTTGTAGTGAGAGGTCATCACTGCATTATTATATGTATCATATTCTGCGAGGTCATGAGGCCTATATTAAGAGGTCGAGGAATCAAAATATTTACTTGAAATTATGAGATGGGTTCAGGCCTCTACCTTTATATTGCATATGGATATGATATTGTTTCTGGGTCAGCACCCTAGTTTAATTATAATTGAGTCTTTGATTGGTTAAAATATTGTTCTTGGTGCTTCCATCAGTTCAATTATTACATATTGGATCAACTGCTATGACGTTTAAAGGAACTTAGACTAGTGAAGCTATGTCGATTGGTGTAGCTAGACATTCGACAGTCACATCAGATAATGGATATAGTTATATTGAAGTTAGAAAAGCATCTCAGATGTATGGGACTTGCAAGGACTCTTACATTGTCGAAGTATCAACAAATAGCTATGATGCTTCTAGCTAGGTATCGATATGGTACGGGTTCTAGTACCTAATTCGTAATTGACTTAGGAACCTATTTTTCCTTTGGCACACACTTAACCAGGTTTGCTTCAATGGTGCAACAAGGATAGAGATGGTCAAGAGAAAATTCGTGCAATTGCTTTGTTGGATATCTGAAGATCGAGGTGCATGGCACCGATAATACTAATAAAAGGTATAGAATTTACAAAATTTACACTTCATTGTCAAATTTGTAATTTTCCATGACACAATTAAAAATGACTAATTCATATTCTTCTAGCTAGTCATTTTTTATGTCATGACTAAATTAGTCATTTATGTTAGTCATTTTTAACTCTGACACTTATTATCTAGTCATATATGTTAATTGGAGACTAAATTAGTCATTAATTTTAGTCGTTTATAGTTGGTTCAATCAAAATTGCTCATATTTAGTAGTAAATCACTTGAAAAACCTGTGATGGCTAGAATTTTTAGTCACCTAGTAGCTAATTCCTCATTTTGTACTAGTGCTGTGAAATGTGATTGTCCAACTTTATCGCATTATCGAAGGAGTTATTCACTTTAGTTATGAGGAAGGATATAATTGTCATCCATAGGTGAGACTATATGTAGTTCACTAGCATTAGATAGAGCCGCATGTGCCTAACATATAAGCAATTTAGGAATTTCCTCATTTTTTTTTATTTTTCACACTTCAATAATGCTATGCTAGCCTTACCAAAGATTTCTCCATTATTATGCTTACTCAGTTGATGATTAATCAGGATGCATTTTGGAAGAACGTTATTATCCCTGCATCTTTTCAAAAATGTTACGTTGTCAGGCATCACAAGATTTTGATCTGTTTTCTTTGAAAGAGATGTATATTATTCAATTTTTCGCTTCCATACAGGCATAAGATAATTGTATTCATGTTCTTTTTGATATTGCAATTCCATTTGAAATCGTGTGTAAAAAATGAGCCATTATCGACATTTCATTATCAAGGGATGCTCCATAGTCCTTAACTTGTCTCGAAATCCCTATGGTTCAATTAATGTGTTCTTTAGGGGCATCGCTTTGCTTTACTTAACCTTTGTTTTTAGGGCGGGCGTTTATCCCTCTGTTTTGCGTAGTCTAAGTGTTTGCTAACAAGAAGTGTGTATGATGGCGGAATCCAAGAGGAACTTCTTAGGGTTTTGGAAAGTGCTCATATATCTGATAAATAACCTCTAATCTATTATCCCACCCTTAACTACTACTCAACAAAGGTAGAAATTATCTACTGATTATCCTTCTAAAATGAAAAGTGTTAATGATTTATAAGGTTAAGCACCACTAGTAGGAGAGTAAGCAACACCAATTTAACACCTCACCTCTACATTACCTGCATTAAAATCATGAGCAGTCTCCTTCCACTTGAATTCCATACCATATTCTGGAAGATCGTTAACCCATCCTTGGAGGTTGAAGATCAATTTCCCACACTTTGTATATAAACATAACTTTAGCTCTGTAATCGGCGATCATGGGCATGGAATAACCTACAATGGATTCATTGTGCACTCCCCCAATAAATGGAACCCCATGATTTCAAAGTTCATGTGTGCGGTTATGTGGTTTTGGGTTTTATATAGAGCAAAGGAGGCATAATTCGTAGCCCTAACGACTCGTGCCAAGATGTGTGCATCTCAAGATTAGAAAAGGCTCTCTCGCTTCATAAAATAGATAGATGAAACAATGTAATATATGGACATAATATAATATGCCAATAAACTATTAGTCCAACACCAACTGTTAACCTGGAAATTGACCTCTCAAAATTTACCTTCTTTTAAACACTACCTTGGTAGCATGCACAAAATGTTGAAGGTTGAAACTCGAGTAATAATGTGATAAACTAAGGCATGTTGTCATATCCCATTCTAGGTTTGAGTTGTAAGCTCCATCCTAAGATTCATACACCTGATTTTGTATTCATATCATCTCAATTGTATTTGTTATTGTTGGAATTTGCTTCTTTAAATGGGCCCTGAGGGGCAACACTGCATGATGCAGAATTCTTTGGTTAGGTTTGAAGACAATCTATCTGTCAAAATTTGATGTGGAATTGAACCTGGCCTGATCCCTTTATATAACATGCCAAATGAGTGGGAATACCTTTATGAGAATGGAACCTTGGTGGAGGTTTTATTTCTACTTATATCTCATCAATGAACCATGATACCATGGTGATATGGGTTGTGATTTCTTAGTTGTGTTACTCTATTGTAACACTTGAGTAATATGGTCAAAGTATTGGTGATGTCAAGTAATGGAAACTTCTTACCGAGTCTTTTGTTACCCTTGGCCTCAACACCATCAATTAATATATTTGGGGTAGTGAAGGTGTACATTTTTTGTTAAAATCGATGATTTCAATATGGATGTGCTTCATCACAAGATTCCTTTTGAACCTTCAAAAAGTCTCAGCTAAGCATATAGGATTTATTCTCAATCCACTGCTTTAGACAAATACAAGTATACAGGGAGTAAAATTCAACCCATATTTTATAGTATACATAGAATAATGGGAGTAGAACTCAACCTCAGTCAAAACCTTTGTAGGAATTTGCTTTCTACTAAAATAAAAAAATTACTATATGTAGGGAGATAAACTCAACCTTCATAAAAACAAAACTACAACATTGTAGACAATTGTTGTGCTCGCATTTGCATGTGATCGTATGAGATGTGTTTCTATGGATGTTTGCTTCCCATCATGATCCTTTAGGATTATACTTAACTTTGTGGAGCCTCGCCCCTATGGTTTAGGACCACCTGGAGCTTGAGATCCTCCCTTTTAGGATATTCTCTCCACCTCACTCATGAGATCCTCAACCATACCTATCCTCCCATTCCTTTAAATACTGGCTAATCTCCCATGGGAGGGAGGAAGAATAATTGTGTTGAACACCCAAACTCTGTCAAAATAATTCTTGAGCTATTGGAGGAAAGGTGAAGTTAGAGGAAAGGATTCATTGGAAGGAGCGTCACAACACTAAGGAAATGGTTGTAATTTTTCTTCTGCATTTTTAATGCAAAGTTGGTTCCTTTCCCATAAATTGTATTTTGTTTTGATAATTTTGTTTATTGATGGATTCTTTAGTCACTAGCATAGAATTGTGAATCATATTCTGGTACCTTTGACATTGCTTGTCTAGTTGATGTGTTTGTGCAGGTACATCTGTGGAGACTCGTCACCATAAGAGACACTTATGTCATACTTCAGAACAGCCAAAGGATTCATTCCATATGTATATGAGTTCTAGGGGAAGTCTTCCATCCTTTGACTTTCATTTGTTCTAGATCTGAACCATTTAGACTAATGGACCAACTCTTGTCTGCAAGAGGTGCAATATTCCTAGCTACAAATCTGGCGACAATACTGGGGACAACTTTGAATTATGAATCTTTGGTGAGTTGAAACCTCCACCTTAATTTTCAATTTGTAGATCTACTTTTTCAATTGATAGATCTATAGATCTGCTTTGAATTTGATTGATTTGCCTCTATCATCCTTTGGATCTTCATATTTTTTATTCACTAGGTTTCCAGTAATTGTTTAGATTCATTTTTCAGGCTGTAACTTAATTTTCTATCACATTTTTTATTTTCCAAATCTCCATCTTGGCCACCATGCTTGGACTGTATATTAAATGTAGTTCTGGAGCTGCCACCTCCCTTTCCCTGTTAGCATAAAGTGGTTCAACCATGTTTTTTCTTTGTGCAAAAAGTGATGCTAGAACTGGTAATGCTCTGGTGTGAACCTGCAAGAGGCGGTGCCACCACTCTATTCCCGTGGATAACAAGCGGTGCTCAGGCTAGTAACGCTCTTTTCAACACCTGCAACTCGCGGTGCCAGGTATTCTTGTTAGCCCTATTTGGTTTTTTATTCTTAAATTCGTGTTTTAGTATTTGAGATCCATACTTTCAGATAGTTACAGTTGTTTTTTGAACTTTGCAATTTATTTTTGAATAGAAAACTCAATCAAATATAAAAAAATGAGCCAATTGTTTTTTCTATGCACATGTATGAATTCATAGGTATTTTCAAGAATTGTGATGGATGTTGGTCTTTAAGGAGTCATAGTGTTCTTTGAATAGAACTTGGTTTTTCTAGGTCTCTGATTTTTTATTTCTTTAACAAAACAAGAAAAGATTCATTTCAGTTTTTCCTCATTTATTATACATGATTTTTGTATGTTTTTTCCTTTATTGTATAATTTTGCGATTAGTTTATGCTCGCATTAGTTGAAAAATATGAACAGTTGTATATAAAAGTAGTAACAATATTTTTTTCTAGGTCTCTGATTTCTTATTTCTTTAACAGAACAAGAAAATATTCATTTCAGTTTTTCCTCATTTATTATACATGATTTTTTGTATGTTTTTTCCTTTATTGTATAATTTTGCGATTAGTTTATGCTCGCATTAGTTGAAAAATATGAACAGCTATATGTAAAAGTAGTAACAATATTTTCTTGTTTTTCATTAGAGATCTCGCTTATTTTTCCATTCAAAGAGAATATTTTCTTTGTTTTAGTTAAGAACGTGTTATATAAGCAAGTTTGTCTTATTTGTGTATGGGGTTTATTCTATGTTTCAAAGAGATTGAATTTCTCTCTCCCTTCTTTAAGTAGGGCATACCATAAAAAGTGAAAGTGAAATTTTGCACAATCATACTGCATGGTTTTACTTTTTATGTCCTCACCTCATGCATTCATCTAACATTACCATATAAAATTAAGCGCTAGTTTAAGTTTAAAATCATTACAAATTTATGTGATAGCTTAGAGATGTGTTTCGACGTCTTTAAATGTATAATCTATCATTTCTTGCCTGCACTACATCCTAGGGACCGTGTGGTTCTTCCATGTACTGCTACTATATCGAACGATCTTTCACATACCCTTAAGGTATATCGAAAGGTAATTCCCATACTCAGTTGTACATCAGAAGGCCCTTTTCAAACGATTATGCATTAGATAGTACTACTATGGAGTGTAGCTCCCACGTACCTTGTGTATATTGGGAGACACCTTTAGGAATCCTGAGACCATCTGAGTACAACCTTTTGGTCGTCCTATCATCGCAATACACCAAGAACAAAACTCAGGGATATTACTACGCACGTACCATCTAGGTAGTTGGGTAGTTAGGAAAGGGTACGGTCCCAATCCTCATTTTCATGCTCTACTGTTGGACCCTGAGGTATATAGTGAGTTGTGGTGATTTGACAATCCCGTGAGGTTCCATTCCTTTAATCCACTCCTCTCACATATTTTTCTTGTTTCTTTAGTTTGAGTAGTGCTTGTTGTCTGTAAAGTTAGAATTTTTTAGAAGAGAGAGATAGTTTTGTTACACAGTTATGGCTTCGCCTTCCATGGCTACCAACCAAGAGACTCCTTTACCAAGCATGTCTTTTGTTTTCCCTCCATATGGGGATGTCGTTCCTCCTCTCATGGCTACGTTAATACTTCATGGATTGACTATCAGATTACTTGTTTGGTTATTCTTCAGTCAATTTATCTCATGTACACCAACTGCTTCGAATCATAACCCTTCATCGCGGAAGCATCAACCTCATGTTGATCCCTCTCCTTCTTCACTACACGTGTCTTCTCCCTTTTCTCCCTCTTCATTTGTTGAAATTCGTAGTACTAGTAGTCATGTGGATAAGAAGAAGAAGAAAAACAAACAAACAAAATTCTCAACCAATTACTCCTCCCAATGTGGAGAGCGTTGATCTACACACCCAAAGACTGCGTAAACCTAAATTCCCTTGCAGGATTTGCAAGGGCGATCACCTTATGAAAGATTGTCATGGGGTGGATTTGGTTTTAGAAGAATGGTCTAAGTTTTCCTGGAAAACAATGTCATCATCCTCTGTTCATCATATTGATGATCCCCCCTCAACCAGTGACTATGTGTTTAAGGGTCATAAAGGAAACATCATAAATCCTTGCTTATTGTGTAAGGACATGCACTTTACTTAATTTTTTCCTCTCATGGATGAAGCTTCTAAGTTGTTGAAATATATTATTGTTCCTCAGAAACGAATTCCAACAGGTTATTGTAAATTGTCTCTTGAACATCCACTAGTTGATAAAGTGGTTGATCCATGTCTAATCTCATTTGATCCCACTCTTCCTTCAAAGAGTGAAGTTAAAGTGGTTGGTTCAGTCCCATCCTTGGTTCATCCCACTCTTCCTTTGGAGAGTGAAGTTATAGTGGTCGATTCGATGTCATCTCCACTCGATCCCACTCTTTCCTTAGAGAGTGTTAAGACTGAAGTAGTCACTTTGACCAAATCTTCATCTTGTTCTTCTCTCCCAGTAGAGAATAAACTAAAACCTGCTGAACTTTTTATGCTTCGTTTTGATTGTTCTCAACAAGAGGAAAAATTGTCTCTTTCGACAGAACCTTCTCCCAGTAGTGAGATTATTTCCTTTGACTGGAGTAACCTAATAGAGTCACATCTTCATTCGAGTGTTCCTTTCCAGATAGTTGTTCAAGTTACCGCTAGACAAATGCTTCGCACTATAGTTGACGAAGGGGCTTCTATTAGTATTGTATCCTTAACTGCTTGGAAAGCTTTAGGTTCTCCTCATCTTGTGAAAACCACCAATTAGATAATGGCTTTTAATCGTAGGCCTACTGCACCTTTAGGGATCCTTCCATTTATCAGCTTTCCTTTGTTACGCCTGACCATCGCATTACTCCTAGTCATCAAACTACCTTGAATGTTCCGCATGTTTTTGTGATTCCTTCCCCTTCTTCTACTTAGCTTCTTCGCATTGTTGGAGCAGGGTCCCGCAGCTATAGAAGAAGCTGCTAGTTTTTGTGGAAAGATAAGTTTTGGCGGAAAGAAGTTAAGACAGAGCTACGACACCGTAGCACGTTTCCAGCTGGAGAGCAGAGCCGGAAACCATGACTTTTAAGATAGAAAAGTCAAGAAGGCAACGGTACCTGAACGACTGAGAAGAGAGAGCTCAACCACTGCATTGAAGGCAGCGGCGAAAGATATGAGGGCTCAGCGACCCTCATAAAGGAGAAGGAGAAACGAGGCTGAAGCATTGAAGGCGAAGGACAAAAAAGCAAAGCGGTGCCTAGTACCCATGATCAGTGCCGGGAAGCATGGAAGACTGTAGAGAGCTGTGGTGTGACGGAAAGTGGCTACCTCAAGTACATATATGGCCGACTGTCACTAGTTAGGTTTTGGGTTACTGTTGGGATAGGCCCACAGTGTTGTAATGGCAAGACCTTCGGGCTACCTATATAAGAATATATTTTGTATTGTAAAAGTGTTGGTGGGTTGAAGAGCTAGTTAGTCATTTTGTTAGTAGTGTTCTGCAGACTATTAGACTGTTGTAAAATCCTAGCTCTGGTTCTGTTATTAGCGGTAGCAATCTTACGATAACCAGTAGCTGGCTTATAGAATATGTATGTAAAGATCCACAGGGATCGACAAAGAGGGAAGAGTATCTTGTAGGAGAGCAATATAGAAGAGAAAAGAGATCTAAGAGAGAAGATCTTAAGCTGCATATGCGGTGCAGCAGAACTGTGTTTTACCTTCCCCTGAGCTATAATAAAAACACAGTTCTGTGGACGTAACTTCCATCCTGGAGGTGAGCCACGTTAAAATCAGTGTTATACGATTGGTTTATGTGTTATGTTTACTTATGCATTTCTCCATCAGTTTATGGACTTTGTTTATAGTTTAATGAATGAATGTGTTAATCAGTTCACAGTAATATAGAAGGGTAAATATAGGTTAACATCTTTGGCACGCTGTTTATGGTTCATTTATGCTTTGCGTAAAACAGCCTCTATTGCTGTATCGAATAGCCTTGTATGTTAAGTCTTACACGTCGACACAAGCAACGCTAAGTGCGCTAAACCGCGGAGGTAGGATATCACAGAGAGGTGATACCGCACCGGCAGAGGAGCTGTGGTGCGCGATACCACAGGTGAAGGACTTAGCGTTGGGCAGTAACTGCGTGTTTCACCGTGCGCAGTGATGCGATAGGGTTGGAGATATTGCGGGTCTGAGAAAGTGCGCGCCGCAGGAAAGGATCGCACGGTGGTTTAAGGGAATATCTTGCGGCTAGAAGGGCTGCAAGGCGAGGAAATCACGCGACGTGAGCAGGAGATTGTGCGACGCACAGAGGAGAGACCGCAGCTAGGAGAGCTGCGAGCCACCAGTGGGATTTCCACAGAACCCGGTCCAAGACGCTTGAGTCCTTGGCCAACCCACTAGAGTCACTTCAGGTGAGACTTCAGGACGCTTTGTGGTCTGTCGCCGAAAGGGCCAGTGATCTAGGGGTGTTGTTGGTTGATTATAGTAAACCCGGGTCTACCCATAGCAGCCAACAAATGGTTCCGTTGCCGGTTTTGAACAACTGAGCACTAATGTTCTGTTGGCATCCCACCAGAGAAGAGTTTCACCAGTGGCTGGATTCAAACCTAAGGGAGTTTTCCCAGAAAGAAAATTGGAGCCCTAAACTGAGCACACAGGACTGGTTAGAAAAGCATATCGGTTCAGATATACACGCTATATTTTTTGCAACCTATGGAAACGAGCTTTTCGACTGGTTATCCAAGTTGACAGATAGGAACATATTCAAGAAGAAAAGAAACATTGTCTGGACACCGGAGCTGATTCATACCATGCAGAACCTCGACAATCCCATTACGAGAGCAGTAGAATTCTGGCTTGCGAGTGTGCTAGGAGGCTTTGTTACAGAATTTGCAGTTGACCAGAGAAAAAGCTTCAGCGAGGTTGAGCGGTACTTCTTCAAAGGATATCGTGGTAAGTACCTAAAGTCTCTAAACTTATCCATTAAGATGCTGATACATGAAAAAGGAGTAATGGACATGGTTTCAGATGAATAAGTAAAGATAGTAATGTCACAAGAGTTTGAAAGTGATTTTGATGACATTGGACGCACACGTAGTGGAAAGAAATATAAAGTAACCTTCGGCTCTCCTGTATTTGGAGATAGTTCAGACAATATTAGGCAATCGAGTCCTAGTACCATAGAAGAACCAGAGGGGGGTATCCCTTACCATCCCTACACCCCACAGAAACAGACCGGGACTCAGAGTAATCCCGTAGGTACTCCATCTACTAGCTCATAGTCCGTACCTACTTCCGCTACAGCACCTTCTCCTACACCGCTAAGTGGTAGTAATCCAGTCAATCAGAACCCACCACAGAGAAATAGAATGGGAGATGATATGAAGCTACCTACCTTTAAGGGTACAGGAGCAGAGGACCCAGAACAACATTGGTTTCTATGTGAAGCTATGTGGACCATTAAAACAATCAACGACGATAACCTTAAACTTGTACAGTTGGTCAGTACACTCAGAGATCGAGCTTTAACATGGTACATAAAGTATACCACAGTACCCAAGACACTTTCCCAAGTTAAGAATGCCATGATTAAAGAGTTCAAGAAACCTAAGTCTGAATCTTAGTGCATTACAGAGCTCAAGGATATTAAGCAACTACCATCAGAATCAGTATGGGACTTTGACCAGAAATTCAAAGCTCTTATAGACCAAGTAAGTTTTGAGTTTGCGCCGGAGCAGCATAAGGAATGGTTTATCGTAGCGCTGCTCCCTCACATCATAGTGCCATTAATGCAGTAGAAACTCTAGATGCAGGATGATGCATTGGAGATGGCAATGAAGCTAGAAGCTTCACCTTTAGCAGAAACCAGTGCAGGCATGACAACTCTACAGAACCAATTGACCAATCTCACGTTATAGATACACGAACTTAAGAAAGGAAAAGAGGTTATGCAAGACATATGGTGCTTACGATGTAGAGCACGGGGTCATACCAAAGACAACTGTCCAGTCTTTGCAGAATATCTAGCGTCAGGGGCTCCTAACCCCTTACCACGAATGCAAGGGCCATGGTGTGAAATATGCAAAACACAAGGACACCCACCTCAGCAATGCCCTTTTCTTCAGAAGTATGTACAGACACCTAAGAACCTATACTGTGTCTTCTGCAGCTCTGTCGGACATGATGAACAGAATTGCTGAACCTATGATCTCATGTTAGATAGAAAACATGACGTATACAGAGTCTAGTCAGAAACATAGGGTCCAGCAATAGGACCATAGCCTGATCCGACTTATGGTGGCCGAGGAGGAAGATTCAGAGGACAAGGCCGTGGAGGAGCATTTGCAAGAGGAGAAGGCTTCGGCAGAGGAGAAGGTTTTGGATGTGGTCGCAGACCAATCACTTGTTATAACTGCGAAGTTGTAGGACACTATGCTAGGGACTATCAGAGCCTAATTACTGCAGATCTTATGATCATACCATAGAGGAGTGTCCTACCTTGATAGCTAATATCAAAGATACTAAGCCAGCGGTACACCAGAACATCCAGCTTATTATTGCTAAGCAGGCAGAGCCAGAACCAAGAGTCAATATTGTGACTCGTAGCGGTGCTTCCACTAGTGGGACATCGCAGGAGACCAGAAAAAACATAGGGCAAGAATGGGTGCGTAGAGCTCCTGGTAAAGCAACAGCACTCTACCTACAGAAGAATAAAGAGACATTTCATGAAGCCAAGGCTTCCTTCGATGAACCTACACAATCAAGATCGCAGGTACCGTCGTCTAGGGGCGTATCGCAGCAAGCACCTTGTGGCGATAGCTCAGAACGGATACCGTAGGCTACCACATCGGGAAGATGTGACGAGGATGAATCGACAGGAAGTATACAATCCTTCCTGCGCAGTTGTTTGAAGCTCTTGAGAAATGAAAAAGCTATCGACGAGCTACAGCGCATCATAGATCAGTGTCAGCAACCTTCTCTCTCGGGCAGTGCACACTGCGCTGTTCATAATATTATAGGACATACAAGGACCGGAAGGGAGATGAAACTCACAGCACAGATTGGAGAGTTCAAAATGGACGAAGTCGTCTTAGATTTGGGATCAGAGGTGAACGTTCTAACTAAGCAGACATGGGAACAGATGGGTAGCGCTCAGTTATCCATATCACCTATCCACCTGAGATTAGCTAATTAGCAGCAAGTATCACCATTGGGTCGACTGCCGCAGGTGCCAGTTGACATTGATGGAGTTCGTACTTTTGCAGACTTCAAAGTTATAGAAATCATTGGTGACAGTCGACCGTATCTAGCACTATTAAGTATTGATTTGGTGATTGGTAGCAAGGCTGTCATCGACCTAAAGAGAAGACAAATGACCTTTGAGGATGTGCAGATCCGGGTCATCGCCCCGCTGGATCCTTACCAAGGTCCTATATATATCGAACCTATCCGAGCCGAGGAGGAGGCACATAACATGGATAGTCTCTACCAGATGACTGCGAACCAGAGTGACTACATCAATCCAATCGTAGAAGGGAACATTAGTTGGCAATGCGACAGCTCATGCGCATCGGATTCCGATATTGGTCTAGAGAACTGGCAGAACAGACTTTAAGAAGTCTCAGCACGTAGATGTGCATTTATGAGTAAATCACTGCGATGTATTGGTGTAGAGATCACAGAGATTCCATCATATCATGGTCTAACAGATGTTCAGGAATTCCTTGAGCAGTTTGAGCAACAGATTCCTTACAAGCAGAGAATTGCAGCTATGGACCTTGTAGTATGAGCCACACCTGCAAGATGGTGGTATGCGCATAAAGAAAATATTGCATCATGGGATGATATTAAAAGATTGATGGCGATCAGATTTTTGGTCGACAAAGAGTGTGTCCCATAGAAGTACACAGGAGAAACTGACCCCAAAGCACACATTCAGACATGTGAACAGAACTGATCGGACATTCCAGAGGATGAATGGGTTCATAGATTCATTCACACATTGGACACAGTTCCAAGGAAACGGTACACAGAGACCGAGTTGCGCAAGGGGACGACCACATGGTCACTTATGACAGACAGTTTCCTACTTACCTTCGCATTTGAATCAGAACATCAAAGTGTTGCTCAGGCCCTATACATAATCAAGATCAAGATATTCGAGGACTGTACCATCTTAGTGCAGGCTCAACCTGAGTGGACCATTCAGTTGCAAGACGCGCTTGAGTGCTATAACTTCGCAGCAAAGCCAGACAATGAAGATAAGGATGAGGATGAGGATCCTCGCAACACCAACATTTCGGAGTCAGAAGGGACTAGCGATGTTGGGGGACCACAGTTAGAGATTCCAGCAATCACTGAACCTATCAAGATTAAAAAGATCAATATTGGCACAGATGCAGAACCTAAGTTTGCCTCTATTGGAGACTATTGGAATGATGAAACAGTCGGACAGATTGCCGACTTGTTACATGACTATCAGGACCTATTTCCCACCAAGTTCACAGAGATGAAGGGAATAGTTGGAGACCTGAGAGTTATGAGGATACCATTGAAGGAGGATGCTAGACCAGTTAAGCAGAGCCCATATAGATTGAATCCGTGCTACAAAGAAAAAGTAAATGACGAAATCGATAAGATGCTAGCAGCAGGCATCATTGAGCCGGTATAAGAAAGCGAATGGGTTAGCCCCATGGTCGTACAAGAAAAGAAAAAAAAAGGAGACATCGGGATCTGTGTCAATCTGCGCAAGCTCAACGATGCATCGCTTCACGATCCATTTCAGACATCGTTCATCGATGAGGTATTAGACAACGTGGGAGGACAGGAGGTCTACTCCTTCACTGATGGGTTTTCAGGCTACCATCAGATCAGAATACATCCTGAAGATCGGTCCAAGACCACCTTTGCAACAGAATGGGGCTTGTTCCAGTATACGGTAATGCCCTTTGGTCTTAAGAATGCACCAGCTATATTTTCTAGAGTAGTCGTTGCTGTATTTAAAGAATACATTCATAAATTCTTAGAACTATATTTTGATGATTGGACTATATTTGGACTAATTGACAAGCATATAGGAGACTTAAGACTGATGTTAGAGAAATGTAGGAAGTACCAGATTTCTCTGAACTTGAAGAAATGTATATTTTGTGCACCATTTGGTATTTTGTTGGGTCACATTGTTTGCAGACAAGGCTTGATGGTAGATCCCGCGAAGATTGCCATCATTGTAAACCTTCCAGCACCCAACTCAGTCAAGCAACCGAGGACAGTACTTGGTCATAACGGGTACTACAGAAAGTTCATCAAGGGCTACGCAAAGATTACAGCACCAATGGAGAAATTGCTCAAGAAAGATGTAAAATTCCTATGGAACGAGGAATGTCAGCAGAGTCTAGACATGCTTAAAGAGAATATGGTTACATCACCCATCTTAGTATTTCCTGACTAGACTAAGACATTTCATGTACATGTGGATGCGTCTGGCATCGCATTAGGGGTTGTTTTAACACAACCAGGAGAAGGGGACATTGACCACCCTATCGCATATTCCAGCAGAAAGCTCTCGACAGTAGAAAAGAACTACACCACAACGGAAAGGGAAGGCTTAGCTATGGTGTATGCACTGCAAAAGTTTAGGCACTACCTGTTGGGTGCCCCGTTCAAGATGTTTACTGACCATTATGCGTTAAAGTATTTGGTCAATAAGCCAGTGTTAGGGAGGAGAATCTGTAGATGGTTACTCCTCTTTCAGGAGTATGATTTTGAAATCATTATGAAACCAGGAAGACTGAATGCAGGACCTGATCAGGACTCAGGAGAAGATCCAAGTAACCTAGACGATAATCTACCGGATGAGTCGTTGTTCTCTATACAGATCGCAGATGAGTACTATGCCGATATTATTCAATTTCTCACTACGGGAGTAGCACCTGACGAGTTTACTAAGCAGCAAAAGAAGCAGTTGGTTATTAAAGCAGCAAACTTCACCCTCATCGCAGGACACCTATACAAGTTAGGCCCGGATGAAGTTCTGCGTAGATGTGTGATGCCGCATGAAAAAGATGCTATTATCAGAGAGGCACATTCAGGAACCGCAGGAGGTCATTTCGTAGGAAAGTCGACTGCGCAGAAAATTCTAGAGGCAGGATTATGGTGGTCTACATTGCATAAAGACACCAAGGACTTTTGTAGATGCTGCGATATCTGCCAAAGGGTAGGAAAACCCTCGCGACACGATGAAATGCCGCTGCGACCGTAGGTCACGTTGCGTGCATTTGACAAATGGGCTATAGATTTTGTGGGTCCTATCAACCCACCAGGAAAGCACACTAGTGCGAGATATATTATCACTAGAACAGAGTACCTCACCAGATGGGCAGAGGCCAAAGCAGTAAGAAATTGCGATGCTGCTACAGCTGCACAGTTCCTTTTTGAAAACATCATCAGTAGTTTTGGATGCCCAGTAATTTTGATGAGTGATCAAGGCACACATTTCTTGAACATCACTATTGAGGCATTGACAGAAGAATTCCAGATCCAGCACCATAAGAGCACTCCCTACCACCCACGGGCTAATGGTACAGTGGAGGCCTTTAATAAGATTTTAGAAAATGCTCTTACTAAGATCTGCAATAGCCAGAGGAATGATTGGGACCTCAGAGTTAATGCTATATTATGGGCATACAGGACCACATGCAAGAAACTTACGGGACACACACCTTTCAGCTTGGTGTATGGACAGGAGGCTGTTATGCCTATGGAGTATATTATTCCCAGTTTAAGAATCGCTCAGATTACCGAGATGATTGATACAGACACAGTCGAGGAAAGGTTAGCACAGTTGCTTGCCTTAGAAGAAGACAGATTCATTGCCAGATTCCATCAGAAAGTGCAGAAGGCACGAGAAAAAGCTTGGCATGACAGACACATTAGGAATAA
Source organism: Pseudotsuga menziesii (assembly GCA_001517045.1). NCBI lineage: Eukaryota > Viridiplantae > Streptophyta > Pinopsida > Pinales > Pinaceae > Pseudotsuga > Pseudotsuga menziesii. The sequence continues at coordinate 111,635 of LPNX010496939.1, read as the reverse complement.
GACTTTCAAGATCGGAGACCTAGTGCTCCTCTATGACAAAAAATTCATTAAGTTTCCAGGGAAGTTCAAGACACATTGGCTGGGTCCATATCAGATACAGCAAGTCACAGAGGGAGGTGCCATTCAGCTCAGCTAGCTGAATGGGGATCTTTTGCCCACATGGATTAATGGCAGTAGGCTTAATCCCTATAGTGATAGCCACCCCGCCTCATAACCAGTCTAAGCAGTGCAGATGTCCAGTGTAGTTGAAAGGAGGCATCGCACCGGGAACAAGTCTACACCGACGAATATTAAAAAAAAAAAAAAAAATGTTTTATGCAGGTGATGCAGAGTCACATCACAGCAGCGCGATGTTTCCCCGTGCCACGTACTCAGTTTTGCAACTGACAAAGGCCAGTCAAGTCAGCAGCTGACAGGTAGTTAATGAGGTAATGATCGGTATATCTTACCGTAGATTTGGCAGCAGTATAATTAATTTTTCCAGATTTGACAAATCTCCGACGGGACCGACGCCTGTGCACACATGTTTCGAGGGAAATTCGATCAGATTTCCGCATTTATTAGGGATCGGATGGCAGGTGTGGTCTTGTCCAGGCATTAATGACGACCGACGGGTCCATTCTAGATGACCGTTGCATTTGAGATTATCGTATTGGGCATAAAAGCAGAAAGTATTCAATTGAGACGGTTACATTTGCAGAAAAACCGAGAGCCATAGAGTTAAGTTGTTAAGAGTTTTGTGTCCAGAGCTAAGTGGTTACAGAGTGCTGTGATTTTCAGAAGTTGCAGCCAGTGCACGTTCACCATTTTGTACTAAGTGGGTTATGTCCGAGGAAAAATCGATAGCAAACATTTTGAGAAGATTTCAACGTCATGGCCTTGTCGGAGCTATGACAACGCCACCAAAGAGTGCTCCACCAAGTTCGTCTCAGACCAGACATCAACCACAAACGAGGAGCCAATCTCAGGTCAATGATGAATCCAGTTCATAGCATGAGGAAGAAGTTCACAGTGGAACAGACTACATGATACCACGAGTCGAAGGCGCACCAGCACCAAGAATTTCTAAGAACGCTAAGTATAATGTTCCCATACTACCCATTGATTCTTGAGTAAAGGAAATTGGAGATCGAGTAGGATATGCTGCTGTTGTTAAATTTGTAGATTATAACCTGGCAGAGGGTAAGCCATATCCTCAGTTCAAGCCGGACAGCTATCTGAATATTGAGAAGAACATAAGGACAGGGAGAGATGAATGTGTTCCCCTACCGCATGTCCAGATTCTTAAGCAGTCAGGACTGCTTAATTTGCTGAGATTACCTCATTTTGGATGGGGTCCAGAGGTTAATGCCGTGGTGTGCATTTTACTCTCTTGCGTACACGGAGGGTACCTCTGGCTAGGCAACAAGGTAGACCTAAACATTGATGTGATACATCCTATCACCGGCCTATCCAAGATGGGTAGACACCCTGATATATAGACAGCAGGAAAAATCAAGGACTCCAAGATACCACAAGCCCTAGTAACTAAGTATCAGCTACAGAGAGGAGGATGGGGTTATGAAATTTCAAGCATACCAAATGAGACACTTAGATTCACCACCAGTCTGCTCGCGGGAAGACTGCCAACCAAGGTTCAACCAAAGGAAGTTACAGGATCCGTAATTCACCTGGCCATATAGGTCACAGAGGGGGAACAGTTCAATTGGTCTCTATTCTTATTAAATATGCTGCAAGCAGATTGCTTGGCAGCTCAGGATGAATCCAACCACCCTTTCCATTTTTTGTGGTTGCTTATACTTTGTGCATTTGTCGGATGGAAGGAGCCACCCCATACCCAGTTTCCACAGATAGCAGGTGGCGCACCCAGAGGAGTGCGCTATGCCAGCTTATGGGAGACCAACCGCCCAGCCAAGAAAGTAATCAATGCGATGGTATTCCATGACTACTATAAGCTATTGATGAAGGTCATTCAAGAGACACCACGGCTCAGCACAGAGATTGTGGACACGTATGATAGCCAGCTTAATTTTATGGCAGATAGCCATTTAATCTATCTGTGACTGAAAAAGACTAAGCTGGATGATTGGGCTACTGGCTCGTTTAGGATGACAGCCCAGGATGTCGAAGGAGTCATAAGAGACTTTGACGACCAATGGAAGTAGGAATATGAAGATACCGCACCACTATCGTTAAACAGTGCAGAGACAGAACACCAGGACAAGGACAAAGATAACGCAGACGCCCAGATGCAATCTTCAATAGAGGAACCTCTACCAGGGGAAAAGAAGAGACCTTCACAGCAAGGGCCACCAGGAACGTAGCAGAAGAAAAAACAGAAAACCTCAAAGCCAACTCTGAAGACCGCATTGACAGACGATGACTATGAACTCATTGCAACAAGGACGTGTGACACATTGAAGGACTCACTTGATGCGATGAAGGAGTCGCAGGAAAAGAGCTAGAGCACAGTCGAAAAGAAACTTCTAGACTTAAGAATGATTACAGAGAAGACTGCCATGAGGTACATTCCACCTGAAAAGATGAACACCGGAGAAACCTCGGCACCGCTGATGTCCCGCCAGGAAAGCTTAGCAAAAGATCGCCTCAATACTGTGTTAATTCCACCAGGGAGTATTCGATTCCCTACCACAATGAAGGACCCACGAGTTCAGTTTATACAATTCATTGAAGTTAACCTTGCAGAGTTTCATATTGACCAGTTGCATATGATCCAGCAGCAGTTAGGTGCAGAGCTCAAGAGTAGAGAGCTCGAGACTTACCAGCAGAATACGTAGCTGAAGCAACAGAATGCAGCACTTGCTATCAGTGTTCAGAAAAGGGTAGACGAAGTACGAACATATGAGGAAAGAGAGAAATATCTTTCTCAAGTTTTGCAGAGCATTGCATTGGAACTGCCCCAATGCAACATTGAGTTTGCCTTACCAGTTCCGCAGAAGCTAAGAAGAGTAGCAGATAGAGCAAAGGCTTTGGAGGAAACCGTGACTAGGATGGACGTAGAAGTGGCCAAGATGAAGGCAGAACATGAGGTGCAGATCGCTGAGCTTGAGGCTCGCATACGAGACACCTCCCAGGCAGACCAGAAAGTGCGAGTAGAAGCCCTTTGACTCACTTCTGCGCAGATGCAATCTCGCATCAACGAAGCACGGTTAGTACTAACCGATGATACGAACACATGGGCCGAGTTAGATGAGCCGCTAGAGAAAGTAGAAATCCAGCAAAGTATTCAGCAGATAGAGAATACTGCTGCGACAATGAAAGAAGAAATTAAGGGCTTGGCAGCTCTTCAAAAGATGAGGAAGACAAAGGAGATGAATTGTTTGCAGCAGGAAGCGTAGCAATTAAATACCAAGGAGATGCACATTAATGACCTGCTTCAACCGTATCAAGAGCAAATCACAGAGATAGTTGATACAGTTGAACAGAAAATGAAGGAGTTCACTACCACCAGGGAGAAAACTGACGCCACAGAAGACGCCACTATTAGTCAAGCTTTGCTTGAATCGGCACAAGAGAGTGTCGAAGTGATGCAGAAGGAAGTCACAGGACTCCGTGACAGGTTGCAGAGGGCTTCGCAGGAAGCCAAGGAAATGCTACAGCAGGAGAAGCCCGCTGCAGGTGGCTCGAGGACGAGCCACAAGTAAGTGTTAGGGGACTGTTGGATCAGGGTCCCGTAGCTACAGAAGAAGCTGCTAGTTTTGGCAGAAAGATAAGTTTTGGTGGAAAGAAGTTAAGACAGAGCTACGACGCCGTAGCACATTTCCAGCTGGAGAGCAGAGCCAAAAACCATGACTTTTAAGATAGAAAAGTTAAGAAGGAAACGGTACCTGAACGACCGAGAAGAGAGAGCTCAACCACTGCATTGAAGGCAGCGGCGGAAGACAGGAGGGCTCAGCGACCCTCATAAAGGAGAAGGAGCAACGAGGCTGAAGCATTGAAGGCGAAGGACAGAAAAGCGAAGCGGTGCATAGTACCCATGATCAGTGTCGGGAAGCATGGAAGACTGCAGAGAGCTATGGTGTGACGGAAAGCGGCTACCTCAAGTACAGATATGGCCGACTATCACTAGTTAGGTTTTGGGTTACTGTTGGGACAGGCCCACAGTGTTGTAATGGAAAGACCTTCGGGCTGCCTATATAAGAATATATTTTGTATTGTAAAAGGGTTGGCGGGTTGAAGAGCTAGCTAGTCATTTTGTTAGTAGTGTTCTTCAGACTATTAGACTGTTGTAAAAGCCTAGCTCTAGTTCTGTTATTAGCGGTAGCAATCTTACGATAACCAGTAGCTGGCTTATATAATATGTATGTAAAGATCCACAGGGATCGACAGAGAGGGAAGAGTATCTTGTAGGAGAGCAATATAGAAGAGAAAATAGATCTAAGAGAGAAGATCTTAAGCTGCATATGCGGTGCAGCAGAACTGTGTTTTACCTTCCCCTGAGCTATAATAAAAACACAGTTATGTGGACGTAACTTCCATCCTGGAGGTGAACCATGTTAAAATTAGTGTTATGCGATTGGTTTATGTGTTATGTTTACTGATGCATTTCTCCGTCAGTTTATGGACTTTGTTTACAGTCTAATGAATGAATGTGTTAATCAGTTCACAACAATATAGAAGGGTAAATATAGGTTAACATCTTTGGCACGCTGTTTATGGTTCATTTATGCTTTGCGTAAAACAACCTCTATTGCTGTATCGAATAGCCTTGTATGTTAAGTCTTGCACGTCGACACGAGCAACACTAAGTGTGCTAAACCGCGGAGATAGGATATCACAGAGAGGTGATACCGCACCAGCAGAGGAGATGTTGTGCGCGATATCGCAGGTGAAGGACTTAGCGTTGGGCAGGAATTGTGTGTCGTACAGTGCGCGGCGATGCGATAGGGTTGGAGATATTGCGGGTCTGAGAAAGTGCGCGCCGCAGGAAAGGATCGCGCGGCGGTATAAGAGAATATATTGCGGCTAGAAGGGCTGCGAGGCGAGGAAATCACGCGACGCAAGCAGGAGATCGCGCGATGCGCAGAGGAGAGACCGCAGCTAGGAGAGCTACGAGCCACCAGTGGGATTGCCATAGAACCCGGTCCAAGACGCTTGAGTCCTTGGCTAACCCATTAGAGTCACTTCGAGTGAGACTTCAGGCCGATTTGTGGTCTGTCGCCGAAAGGGCCAGTGATCTAGGGGTGTTCTTGGTTGGTTATAGTAAACCTGGGTCTTCCCATAGAAGCCAACATGCATCATAGGTAAAATGGGGGGCATGGGTCCAGTCTATGGATATCATACTGGATTTAAGCTACTAACTTCTTATGTAAGGGGGAAACCTAACAACCTCTAGATATCATGTTTGGTAAGAACATTTTTGTGAGCATAGTTCCCATTCTGTGTCGACCTCATTAAAAAATGAAACAGATGTATTTGAGCATAGTTTATTTCTATTTTTAAGATTTTTAAAAAATAAAACCAACCTCAATCATAGTTTACCTTTTGGTTTCAATCTTCCATAAAAATAAAACCATTCCCTGAAAAAATTTCCAATTCTGTGTCAAGCTCATTAAAAAATGAAATGGATGTCCTCAAGCATAGTTATTCATTTGTTTCAAGCTTGTGTAAAAATGAAACAGGTCCCTGTAAGCATAGTTATTTTCTGTTTCAAGCTTGTTGTTACATCCCCAACCCTCTGACCGGCGAAGAGGATGCTACCATGGCGTTAACCATCCGGGCTACCAGCCCCATGAACATGTGAAGAAATAAATATGCTGAAATAGAATGCTAATAAAAAGATGCATTGAATTAGACATGCACAGATGCAATTACTTATCATACACAGTGAAAGAAACATACATTCATACAAGCATTCATTCAACATGCTCATCATAATCATTAACAGTAAATAGGATTGCAGAAGTAAAATAGACAAGATCACTTATCTTATGAAGAACTCGTTCCGCAACCAGCTATGTCGTTACAACATTCCACCCAACCATAGGCCAGCATTCTCCTTAATCTCTCAGCAACGCTACCACCCCTGAGCTGGGCATGATTCTCCAAGGAATAAGGGAACAAGCAGGCTTAGACATAGCCAAGGATACACAAAACACATCCAAGCTAACACAGTTGGGTTTATCAAGCCATCAATAAGACAGCCAAGCCAACATGGTTAGGTTTATCAGGCCATCAAGGAGTTGGGAAAGGCTAAATGCTAAGCTGGTGCACTCATTATAGAGCCAAGAACACCTACACCAGAACTAGCCTAGATTCTAAGACACCCACACACACCCAACACAAGGAATCAGTCCCTTCTCTGCTACATAGTCCCTCAGGCCCTGCATTCCCTTCTAGTGCTATTCAGGGGTTGTGGAGAAGAAAGCCAGCCCTCTAGCTCTATCTATGTGGTTTCCAAACACCAGGTTTATCAAGCAAACCAAGCCCCCATCATTTCTCCCAACACAGTCCGAAGACCAACCATTGCACACATGCAATCGATCAGCAATTACAACTTAACAGGGGAAAACGACTCCAAACAGTCTATGGCAGCCCCAAAACGTAACAACATTCACAACCAACAAACATAGGGAACATCGGCCCATTCTGCACAATCGAAGCCACTGGGAAAAACTTACGCAACCCACACTGGGGAAAGAAAATGCAGTCTCCTAACCTGTGCGTGGGGGAAACTTGCACTAGACCCCAAATGTAAAGAAGACCACAACAACCACAATGTAAGGGAGACCACAACAACACAATGAATCTTGAGGAGAATGGTGGCAACCATAACTCACGGGAAGCACAACAGTCCCAATATCAATATCGAAATGACAGACAATTACACGGCCATACTAGTCTGTAAGGAGATGATACAGCCGAAAACGCGAATGGCCCTTCATACGAAAATCATAGATGAAAGAGCACGGCTCCCAGCTCACTGTGTGAGTCAAAACCAAGAAAAATGGGCCTGTGCATGAGAATAATGAACAGACAATGGAGAGTCGCGAGTGGGGAGTGCGCGAGAGTTTTTCTGCACCATCGTGGAGAGAGTAGAATATTTGCGGGAGTGATGGTAGTGGTTTCTTTTGCCATTGTGAAGTCAACCGCGGGTGGAGTGTGTGTGTGGGTAAGGACCGACAGTCCTGCCACACTCCACTCTCAACCATAACTTCCTCAACTAACAGCAGCAGTTCTTAATGGTGGTGGTTGAATAGAACAAGGGAAGATGACACATGGCTTTTTCCCCCATGGCTCAAGGTTTGACAATTTTCCCACCCTTATCCTTGTGAAAATCATGCCCCTTCTCAATTTAGTTGCCGCGAACGTAGCTGGTCGGGTTCATTTAATTAAATATGCATATTTACATGATGACAAACTCAATATGTATGTTGCATGCCCCAATACACCATCGGTGACAAATTTTCAACCTGAAACATAGCATAACCAATCAATGGTGGGGCCTTGGCCTTTATCTCCGCACTATGATCATTACAATATATATATCATGTACATTGAATGCATCGAGGTCAAAACCGGGGTGTTACACTTGTGTAAAAATGAAACAGGTCATTTGGAGGAGAGTTCCTTTTTCGTGTCAAGCTCGTAAAAAATGAAACGAATTCTTCCATTGTGTCAAGCCTTGAACCTTCATTTTTCCTATCTATATCTATATAACTTTATCCTCTTTCTTCATTTGTTTCTGTTGAACCTTTTCCTGGTAGTAACCGTTAATTTAGTTGGACGACGAATAGAGTAGGAAGACAAAACAAAGACAAACTCTTTACATTATGTTGGGTTTATTATACTTGATGGTTATACTGTGGGAAAGTACCAACCACTGGGCATCATGTTGCGAAAATACTTGTCAATGGGAATTTTTGAGCATTCTTTATTTTAGTTTCGAGCTCGTAAAACCATGAAATGAGCTTTTGAGCATATTTCTTATTCTATGTCAAGATCGTTAAAAAATGAAGCAGATACCCTGAGCCTTCTTCCAATTGATGTTTGAGATCGTTAAAAACAATAAGATGGCGTTGAGCTTACTTTTCATTTTTCGTGCTATGGTTAAAACATGAAAAGTGGTTTGAGCTTACTTTATCATTTTTTTGTGCTCTAGTTCAAACATGAAAAAGGTTCTGAGTTCCTTTTATACCTTTGGCATGCTCGTTAAAAACTTAGTGAATAGATATTGAGTGTACTTTTATTGTTTTTCAGACTCATTAAAATTGGATTATGAAAAAAGAACCCTAATGGAGTCTTCTTTAAACTCTTTTCGGACTCCTTAAATGCAAAAAGATTGTCGAGAGAACTTGTCTTCTTCACGCTCGTAAAAGTACTTGAAGAGTTGTCTTTCTGACAATAGCTTACCCATTTTTTGGTTCGGATTGACTAGTTACGAAAAAGGAGTCTTTCAGCCAATCATGACTCGAAGAGTTCTCTTAGGTATTCTTTTGTACTTTTTCAGGCCCTAGAGACTAAATTTTGTCAAAAAGGACCCTTTCAATTCTTCTTCTGTCTTCATTCAGACTCTCTAAACATGAATGATACTGAGTTTACTTTCAATGGACTCATTAAACTAAACACTGAGAGACCCCCTTTTTGCGAACGAACCCCTCCTTTCTCAAGTTCGTGAAATATATGAGAATGGACATATCCCCTCGATAAGCTACAACGAGTGTTTGTTACCCTCTTTGAACTCATAAAAAAAAAGGCACTCATCAATCATGTTGGGGAAGTTAAGGGAAGGGAACCATTTCATTTTGCAAATAAATGGTATTTTATAGTCACCTTTTAACATGGCACTTGTCTGCATTTCATTCACTCAATTGGGTATTCATCTTACTTCCAAGTTGATCCACTTTCATGAGTCATGTCACTCCTTTGACTCTTTCAAAGAGTGCATCGTTTATTGTCGCATTATCATGATATCTGCATGGTTTAATTGAATGCTTCCAAGTCCTCGGTCGTGCCATCCAATGTTCAAAGGAAAATTGAAAGCTTACCTCTGCAGTCAAAAGAACCTTTGTGTCAGTGCCTTTTCAGTCAGTCCTATGGTTACATCATACTCAAAATTACAGAACTTTGTTCTGATTTTCATGTCATCGATGTGGGATTCATCATGGCCCTCCTTTGATGAGACTATTCCTGCCGACATCAACTCATCATTCAGGAATTAGTCTTAGAAACAAGTTAAGTACCTTGAGATCTGTATGCCTCAATGACAGATTCTCTCGCTTTTAGCATCGGTTCACATCATTAACCTTTGATGAAAGGATTCAACTGAGTGTTCAACATAAAATCATCTATTCACCCTCAGGATATTGTACTAGGGTACCTTGGGAATCATTGACATCAATGATGATCTCCCTCACACATGTTAACAGTTCTCATCATTGACCGATAATCAAGTGGTTTCTACCATGTTCGACATCAAGACATTGTAATCACATGGATAGAATCATACTTTGTGGAAGACAAGACGAATACCCTCGGTATTTTTTAAAGTGCTCATTGTTTTCCTGAGGTTACGATGGAGTATATTGTATGAGTCTTATCATGGATCCACATTTCTATGTTTGTGGTTGTTCTCATATTTGATTTTGAATGACATAGATATACATTGTATTTTTTGTAGCTATGCCTAAGTTTGAGTCTTCTTTGCATTAGAGGAAATTTGAGGTCTAAAATGGGCCTCCTAAGGAAAACAATAAAATAATAGTTAAAATAATAAAATAATAGTTGGAGGAAGAATGAAAAAAGATACTTTTTTTGTTCGTATTTTCGACATATCTCTCTGTGTTTTTACTCAAATTCAAAGAAGAAGAGCTCGCTGGATGCAGAATTTAATTCCAAATCTAACGAGTACCCACACTGCATACTTTTGACGGACCCCGCCACCCCAAAAATAAGAAATACCTGAAAATGTGATGAGATGTCATCATCACATTTTTTCAAGTATTTCTTTTTTTTTGGGTGGTGGGGTCCATCAAAAGTATGTAGCATGGGTACTCGTTGGATTTGGAATTAAATTCCGCATCCAACAAGCTCTGCCGCTCAGAATTTGGGTAAACACGCAGGGAGATATGTCGAAAATACGAACAAAAAAATAGTTTTCTTTTATGACAAATATGTCAATTCAACCATTATGATTGACTCATTTTATTGAAATTCTATTGGTGCTTGAATTCCAATCCACAAAATTTATTGTTTGCGCATTTTCTTATAAGGCCCATTTTAACCCCAAATTTCCTCTAATGCATGGATCTACACTGTATTTTAGTAGCCATGAATTTTTGTATCTCACATGGATCATCATTGTATTGGTTGGAATCCATGTTTTGAGTCATTTGGGACATGTATCAAAATGTGCTGCAAAAATTTTGTGATGCTTGAGAATTTCCAACCGTTGGACCTTTCCCACGGGACTACACCTTCTTCTATCAACGTATTCTTCCTATCATTTCCTTCTAGCCATCATACTTTCGAGGGGATACTGTTGCACCTAAATCTTGTCGCTATCATGTTATGAGATAGGTATTCTCTTGTCTGATCCAATCCCTTAAAGTTTTCCATGGAGGAATGACAAGAATAAATTGACCACTTGCAATTTTCCTTGTTTTGAGCGAGTAACGCTCCTTTCCCATTGATGGAAAGCGTTACCTAAGTCAGCAACAATCCTTTTAAATAGAAAAAGAGTGGCACCACTGCTCTTTACCTTCATGGAAAGGGAGTTACCCCCTTAACACCTCCTGTTTGCTTCATTAAATGTGCGGTGCTCGAATTTTAAAGGAAAAAAAGGAAGCTTCGAGAGGCTTCTCGAAGCTTGCTGTTGAGCTGCAAAAATACCACATTTTATTCATCATTTCACATACTATTTATCACCTTATTCCATTATATCCTTCCATAAAACCATTAACATTCACCACTTTCATAATTAATACGGGTTTATATCACCATTTTCTAAATCATTTATTTTTGAGTTATTGAGTGAATTTATGGTTAATTATTGAGAAAAATAATATATTTTCATTATACTTTAAAGTTGCGTGAGTTTGGTAATAACGTATTTTCATTATACTTTAAAGTTGGGTGAGTTACCCCCTTAACACCTCCTATTTGCTTCATTAAAGGTGCGGTGCTCGAATTTTAAAGGAAAAAAAAAGGAAGCTTTGAGAGGCTTCTCAAAGCTTGCTATTGAGCCGCAAAAATACCGCATTTTATTCATCATTTCACATACTATTTATCACCTTATTCCATTATATCCTTCCATAAAACCATTAACATTCACCACTTTCATAATAGATATGGGTTTATATCACTATTTTCCAAATAATTTATTTTTGAGTGAATTTATGGTTAATTATTGAGAAAAATAACATATTTTCATTATACTTTAAAGTTGGGTGAGTTTGGTGATGTGTACAGGTGTATTTGAAGACTTTAGAAAGCTCAAAAGTGGCCACCTAGCCTCAGATTCGATTTTCATCTTCTAGATATGAGCTAACTTCAAGGAGAAGATCATTGACATGTGGATAGAATATCTCATCCAATATTTGGTTGAGAATTTAAAGCGATGAGTTGTAGATTTGTTGAGGATTTGGGGGGATGAGTTTCCTATTTGTTGATAATTTTAAGGGATAGGTTGAGAGAATAGTGGATCTGTAATTATGATCATTTATCTTGAATTCATGTATAAATAGGAGGGCTCTCTCCTCATTTTGGTTAGAGGCCTCTCTAGTGGTTTGGAAGTAGAGAATAGTTCATAGTTAGTCATAGAATATGATTTATGATTGTTATGTAGTGGAGATAATGCTTAATGAACCTCCTTTGACTCTATTATATTAATATAGATTTTTAGCAATTTCTTTCTTTATGAATTGTTAGTGTAGATTTCTAGTTATGTCTTGTTTATGAATTGTTAGCATAGGTTTATCGTAAGCTCACCAGTTATTGTTAGTTGCTTTTTACTAGTTGTTGTTAATTGCTCTATACTAATTAATGTCATTTACCTTATACAAATTTATTTCATGCATTCTTATGTTTTCTTAGATTAGATTCATTTCGTGCAATTTCTTGTTTTTAGATCAGATTTATTTTTATGTCATTTCCTGTTTTATCAAGTTTAATTTAATTGCAGTCATGTATTTTTAATTTCAGTTTTAAATTAAGTTCAGCGAGACTCTTCCCCTGCATATATTTTCTTGGTACCTCACAAGTTTACACTCTCCCTGGGTTGACAATTAAATCGTTGGAATTCTCTTATAATTTGTTTAATGTTTTTACCCAACATTTTGGCGTCATTATCAGGGAGGTGCTAAAAGGGATCAAAGTATAGATAGGTAGATAGTCTGTTTTTATTAGATAGAAAGAGGTAGGGAAAACTATAAGATGCAAAGACAACTTCACCGTGTAATTTTCATGGTGTAACAGCGAAACACATCCACTTTAGTGGGTTTCCCCAAAGCCTTGTTTGTTTTTTGCAAAGTGTTTATTTTCCTGCAAGTTCTTTCTTTTTCTGTAAATGCAAGTTTGTTTTATGCAAGTTTTCATTTTTCATTTACATTTTTGTAGTTTAAAGTTTAGATTTCTTTCGTTTTTGAGCGCCTTTATTTCATACTAACTTGTTTTTTTTAGATGTCTATTTTTGTTTTATACGGATTTTTTTTGGTGCACTTTTAATTTTTGTTCACTAACTCATTTTGTACTATTTTTTTTGCATTTGTCATATACTTTTTTTTTTCCATTTTTTAAGCATTTTATTTGATGAGCATAAGTTTGGAATTTCTCATTGAGATCCTTGTAAAAGCCAAGATCTCCTCTTCTCAAGAAGATGATATTTTGACTGCAATTAAAAATGCAACCACTCCTCTAGAAGCGAAAGAAGAGTTAACATCTGAAGAATTCTATACATCTGATGATGAACAAACGTGTGAGAAGGAAGTTGAGAAGGATGAAGAACGGATCTCAGTTGATCATCATACAAACGAAAGCTGCATCGAACATCGGTTCCAAGTAAGTGTTAAGTTAGATAGGTTTTGTTTTCACTTTTTATTTTATTAATTCACATTTTCAATATTTAATTTTTTATATTATTTTATATTCTAGATTTAGTTTTTCAGAATTAAAAGATAATCTTGGTTTACTTCTTTTAGATAGATGGTTACACTGAAAATTTCATTTTATGTAAATAATTTTTAATTTTCAATTAAAATAGATATCTTTTAGTTTTTTATTTTATTTTTCATTTTAAAATTAGATTTGTTTTAATTTACTTTAATGTTTTAATTTGTTAAAATTTTATTTGTAAATAGCCTTAATTACTACTATTCTTTTAATTTTGTTAGGAATTAAAAATAATTTTCATCTTTCAATTTAAAATTTTTATGGTCTTTTTTCATTTTTATTTTTCATTTAAATAATTTTCTAAGTCATCCTAAAAATAGAAAAAAATTGGATTAAAAATTAGTTTCTTTTAATAATTAAAAATAAAATTAATTAATTAATAAACAAATAAAATATAATAAATGAATAATTTTATATACTAGTTTTAGCTTTTTTTTTTAGTTTTACAATATTTTTTGATTTGTTTTAATCTTAGTTTTTTAAATTTAAAATTTTAATTATAAAACTTAATCGAGATAAAATCTAGCCCTTTTATCAACAACTATTTTTAACTTGGTTATAAATAAAAAAAATCTATTTTATATCTAAAGATACTTAAAAACAAAAATTTAGAAATAATAAAAATTAAGTAAATTAAAATAAAACAATATTTCTCTCTTAGGTTTTTAGTTTTTATTTTTAAGATACAATTATAAATATGTTTTTATAAAAACATGTAAACATGGAAAGGTTAAAACACCATTTCGAAAATATTAATATTTATATTAGAAAGAAAAAATATGTCAAAAAATTATAAAATAAATAAAACGGCTTTTCTGCCCTCCATATGCGACCTCCAAACTGCCTTCCATGCAATATGCAAACATAATATAAGAAAAATACATTAAGAATAAAATTATGAAACATATAAATAAAAAGATTCTTTATAAAACAAAACGTGTAAAAGGAAAATAGTGTTGCAAATATTTTATGGTTCAGTCCTCCAAACGCCTCAAACTTTGAGGCCTCCATAAGAAACTTGTAAATAACTCTGCAAAGAGACCTCCATACGAAATTTGCAAGCCATCTGCCATGCTAAACCTACAAACAGTCTTCCATGCGAAGCCTGCAAATTTGTTTGCCATTCTATGCATTCGCCTTTCCACACTTTAACCTGCAATAGACGCAACAAAATACATTCTCGCAAACAGAAAACTCTCGATCCAGCACCGCTATCCTTCAAGGATGTATATCAATTAAATGAACGTGAGGCAGGTAGATGAAATTTCGGCGAGAAGTTAGTTCCATTTTATTAATTGTTAACATGCAGTTAGTAGACCTCAATAATTCACTCAATTTGACCAATGGCCTAGCAAATTTACTGCGAGCAATTATGGGGTTAGGTATCTTGGCTTAATAATGAAGATGACTCACCCTCTCCGTGCGGCTTTGAATGCTGCTAGTTCTATATAAGATGCCAATTAATTGAAAACAAGCCACGTTGATGAATAGAACACCTACCTCCCGGTAGTTACGGGATTGCGAATTTCCTTCCTCCAATTCACCTGCTAGTAGTTAGAGTTTCCTCACTAGTTGGTACTAACTAGTTTCCAACATTATTTACTCATGGCTCTTGCCTTTACTGTCTTCGGAATGAGCCATAATTACCAAAACTTAAAGACAAGGGCTCTCAGATTCTTCTGTTCTGGTAGGCTATCAATTTCTCCCGTTCTGTAATATAAACTGCTGTGGAGCTTTGGTGATCCAACGGTAGCAGAAGAAGGGCTCGAAGTTTGAAGGAAGCCATGGCATTGAGACAATTCTACAACGAAATAAGGGGTTTGAAGGTGAAGGATTTTCCGGGCTATATAAAGCCGAGGTTGTCCAAGGACTTCATCAATACGAAGGTCACTCAAGGTCTGGATAATTACAATGCCAAATACATCCAAACAGGGTCGATCCAGCCGCTCAACCATATTGTTTACGGCGGTCTGGGGTTCTCATATTTGGTTGCACTGCCCAAAGAGCCTCGTCATCTCGAGCTCGAGAGGCACAAGAAAGAGCATGGGAAGCAGATAACTTGTGAGTTTATTGGTGTCACAAGGTGGAAAGTGGCAATCTGTGGGGAATATATGAAATCTCGCCATAGTACTTGTTCACGTGCAAGTGCTTACAACTTTCTTCACTGCTTTCGTAATCCAGGAGGGGAATATGAATGGGCAGACTGGGACAATCCACCTCCAAGGTCCTGGCCAGTAAAAATGGACATGTTGTTTGGTGGGTTAAGGATTGATCAATATGATAATCGCAAACTGAGAGAACATGATAATTGGAATAGCCATGGTTATTCAAACAGGACTAGTCGCAGGAGGTCATCTAGGCAGCGTAAGTTACGTGAAAAGGACTCTTGGAGTAGTGATGATAGTGGAACAAAACACAAATAGTACACAGGAAGAAAATATAGTAGTGAGGAAGAAAGAGAAACTAGGTCAGACTTGGATCAAGCTTCTGATGTATATAATAGAAAAGAAAATAAAAGGAGGTGCATCCAAAACAGAGGAGCCAGTGATAAAACCAAAAAGGTGAAAATGAGATTTCTGAAGAAGACAAAGAAATCATAGATCGGTCCTATGGAAATACTGATAGGAGCATGCATGGGATGAACATAAAGCGGCACCGCAGAGGGCATTCATGTGAGGATGACAATGTTGTTAAAAAACGGAGGGTAGATGATGTTGATAGTGATCTTGCAGGTAGAAAGTACTCTGAATCAAGAAGAAGAAGTTACACAAGATTGGATGATTGATCAAACCTGTCTAAGTTAATAAGGAAATAATATACTTTTCCCATCAATTTATTTCTGAGTGCATATGTCTACAGGATCACCGTTTAACACAGTAGGTAAACGGGCTCACTATTGAAACTGAAAGTCCGACCACCTCTCTTCATCTGCTCTACTGGAACTATGAATTGATAGCTCATTTTAATTAAAATATCGGTTTGTTTTATATTTCTATTGACACCTCCCATTGCACCAATTATATATTTACCACTCTCCCTAAGGTAAGGACCTGTCGGCAAGGAGTGTGCTGATCTATGGCCTAGGATTGCTAGAACTGCAAATGCTATGCTCTAACTAGGCGTCATGTGAGGTGCTTCAGTGGTTCAGACGACTTTCTACTCTGAAATTTGCACAATTCTTAACAGTGACTTGGTTACTAGGGTATATATTATCAGCATTTCTATATATCTTACATCTACCCAATGCTTTCCAAAGCAACAGCTGCCACCGAAACTCCTGCAGCAAGTGGATGAACCATTTTGAATGCCTGGAAATTGCTCAAGGTATTTGAATATGACTTGTACCTTTCTGCAAACACGTCTAGCCTGGTAATCCGTGCAGGAGAAGATGAGAAACTCTCTTGCGTTAGTTTATCTCCGGGAAACAAAATCAATGACTCACTAGTGAATTGGCCCTTGGATGCAACGAAAAATCCCATAAAATCTGGTCATCGTTATGTTACTCGAGCATATCCTTCCGGTCAAGAAACAATCCATCTCGGACCATCCTCCTCTAAATATCGGCGGCCGTTCAAGTACATACTCTTTGTTGGGCAAACCCAAGGAAGAATGCAAGTTGGTAAGTTGCATTTATGCAAATTAGCTGCATTGTTCCCTCCGCGTCACCCAATGAATCTAATCGCTTACCACCAGCCAATCGTAACGGGATATGTGACCAGCATTACACCTCTACCGCGGATGAGTTTGGTTCTAAAAGTGCAATCGTAACGGGATATGTGACCAGAAATAACAATCCCAAAATTGAACGACTATTTAGTTGGTGAATAATTATAAACAATAAGCGAGTTGGTAAGCTGGGCAGTCAGAGTTCAATGAATAGAGTAAGATCTGAGGTAACCTGGCTGTTTGTTAGTAATCCCATAGATAGCGCATGATTTCTCTTTTATGAGATTTGGCAACTTGATATAGTAATATCTTCATCACACTAATACATACCTGACTTGTATGCAAAACTTAAAACATTTCATATTGATTGGTGATCACCGTCAATTATTTCAGCTCCCACATAATCTTGCAAATGGAAGTTTTAATTCTGAATATAATCTATATCGCAAGAGATCCAATCAAAATATAGATAAGATCCACAGATAGTTTAAATTAACATATATAGAGCAAACTGATTGGATTTAATGAACTGAGGAGGCTTCTGATGAGGCGTTAAATAGGTGTTCTGAACCTTTAGATCGCCTTGGCTTCCGGGGAGGTTAATTCAATCTCCACCATGCTCAAACAGTAAAACCAACGCAGGTTCAAATCTCTTTATTGCTATTGTTGCTATTGCTATTCTGTCAACGCAGTTCACATCTCTTTATTAAACAATGAATACATTAACTTAAACTTATATAAAAATGAATGTATGACTAGATATCATTAATGTCTGCGTAGTTCCATTAAAATAAACATTAAAAATATACATATATTTTTAACTTAAAAAAAGAAAAAAACTTTAACAGAATGAAAAAATTATATATATATATATATATATATATATATATATATATATATATTCATAAAATAAAAAACACATAAAATTTATATTGTTTTATTTCTAATTTAAAAATATATAAAAGCAATTCATACATAATTCAGAAATAATAATCGGTGGTATAATAATAATAAAAACAATATTATTATAACAATACCATAAAAATTTATATATATAATTAAAATAATATAAGAAAAACATAAAACAATTAAAAGTTATAAAATTAATTTAGTTTATATATGTTTTTCTCATTGTTCTAAACAAAATAAAAACAAAGAAAAAATAAAAAAACAAAAAATGAGTAATAAACCAAACATACAATAATTATAGTTATTTTAAAAACGAGGGCTTTAGAGGAAGTAGGGTTCTTGCGTGTTTCCGCATATATATTAATAAATCCCATAATGACTAAACATATATTAATATTAATAATTATAATAAATGGTATAATGAAATTGATATTTGCAAACACAAAATAATGGAACATATATTAATATGAAGCCCTTGCATTAATATTAATATTATATTTATAATAAATGGTATAATGAAATTGATATTTGCGAACACAAAATAATGGAATTTTGGTTCTTGTGGCATATGCTCACTTTACAAAATAATGGAGTTTGTAAATTGCTTGTTTTTGTTTTTTTAATAATAAAAATATATAAAAAATATATATTTTGTTTTACTTAAAAATATAAATCAATTGATATGTTACTTGTTTTAACATATGGTTTCTTTTTAACAAACAAGAATAAAAAATTAAAATCAAAGATAAAATATTTTATTTTCATTTAAAACTTAAATTAATGTATATATAAACTAAAAAATTAAAGAAAAAAATTAAAATTAAAATAAAATAAAAATTAAAAGGATTTGGTAAATAAAAACATTTGTTTTATTATAACATAAAAAATTACAAAAACAATTTATATAAAAAAAAACATTAGGTAAAGAAATAAAAATACAAAAATAATTCAGCAATAATAATATTATTATAACAATGTAAATATAAACAGTAATTTAAGCAAAACATAAAATATTAATAAAATTAATATGCGTCTTTGGAATAGAAGGCTTAGCTGCTGTTGCAGCCAAGCCTTCTTCTCGATTTTTATTGTACAATGGTACATGACACATCTTCTGTTTGGGGGAGGTAGGGAGATAGGCGTTTGTTTGAAACTGCTAAACTTTTTATCATAGAAATTGCTTGTTGCACACTCTTCTCTATTCTAAGATAAGATGTTTTTAGAGGGGCTGACCATTGAAAGGGTCGACCCTCTCTCTCTCTCTGCCGCTCAAGCATTACATAAAGACGCACTTATTTTTAAAAAAAATATTACTTAATAAATAAAATCATAAAATTTTAAATTTTAAACGACCTTGGAATTTGCTCAAAATTTTATGATTGTTGTGCTAACTTGTTTTTCGCAAGTCACTCAGAAACAGGTTTCGACAAGAAGGGTTGCCACTTTTAGGTATAAAAACATTTCATTTATTTTCTTTGACTTGGTTTGTTCTGCATATATTTAATCTGTATTTTTAATGCTCTCACAAGTTGGTTGCAGGAAAATGCTAGCCTTTTGCAGATTTAAAGACGAACAAATGGCATGCAGAAAAAATTTCCAGAATCATAGAAGATTTTTAGAGAAATGTCCCATTGAAAGCTCAAAGGAGTTGAGTTTTCCCTTGAGTATGTCATGACATTTGCTTCCATAAGGAATCCTTTCAGAAACCAATTACACCATTTCATGATTACTTATCATTTTTCCTTCCAAGATTATCCATCATCCATGTCAGAGCCTACTTTTCCTTGCCTTATATATCATGACTCCCTGCATGCATACATTTTCTGAGTCGCACACAATTTCCCCATTTTGATTTTATCTTTTTTCCTTTTAAATAAAACCATTTAGTTTTCTTTCCATGACTACATTGCTTTGTCATCCTTGTCATAAAAAAATTGTTTGACCCTCATATCTTTCAGCTATAGTCCTACCACTCATTATGTACAACTCGTGTTAACTAATGTGGGATTCCTTAAGGCCCACCTTTCAACAAGTCTTGCCCCATCGACCTCAGCACCTTATCTGGGATAGAGACTAGAGTTCATTTTCAGTACCTTGAGGGTTGCATGCCTTAATGGAAAGTCCTCTCGCTGATAATCACAGGAATACATCAATGTCCCTTGATCGTTAGATCTTGAAAGTGGCTCGACATCAGCTCATTTATTCACACTTTGCACGATGTACTTAGGTACCTTGGCACTCATTGACATCAATGGTGAGATTTCCTCACATTGGTTAATGACATTCATTAATGGTCGGTAATCCAATTATTTCTTTCCATGTTCGACATCGACACATTTATTGGCATGGTAAGAATTGTACCATCAGGTTTTGTAGCAGGTGAAGACTATATACTTTTCATGAAATCATCAGTAGTTTTATAGCAGTATACTTCCAGTCATATGAGTACCACAGTTCTACTTTCATTTCTCATCTTCTACTTCATCCAACCAAGCAGTAGTTTAGATCCTTTAGTTCACATTCTATGATCCAACAGCAGTAACAGCCACATTCCTATTGCACAAGTTCATCAACTTTTTGGTTAAGTGGAGGTATGTTGTTTTCTAACCTTTAACCATGTAATTCCTTGAATGCTAGAAAATGAATGAATTTGGAAAATTCCCTCACTACATTACCTTTCTCCTTTTTATAAACCTAATATATCTTAAGTTGGGGGGGGACTATACATTGCCATTTTACATATTCATCATCTCATTTACCCTTAATAAACATGTCTTTCCCAAACTATGCTGGCATGATTCATAATCTGAGGAAAAGACCTTTTACTATACATTGATGGTTCATCATTTCTAATGCATGTATACTTTTAAAATCTTATGTATTGCAGCAAAAATACAACTAAAACAAGTGAATGTTGTTAACACAAGAACCAACATTTGTTATGGTTGTTACAAAAGAACCAACCACAAAAATATATAAAAAAAGAAAGAAAAAAATCGCTACCACTCATGCATTTCAAAATCATGGAATCATTTACTATTACATACCATCATCATGTAAAGCCTTAGATACAAGCCAACAGTTTTAAAGTAATCAATGCATAGTTGCATGAGGACATGCAAACAGTTAAGTTGAGGGGTATGTTGAGCCACAAAAAGACCACATTTTATTCATCATTTCACATGCTATTTATTACCTTTCTCCATTATATCCTTCCATAAAACCATTAACATTCACCACTTTCATAATAAATATGAGTTTATATCACCATTTTCCAAATAATTTATTTTTGAGTATTTTGAGTGAATTTATGGTTAATTATTGAGAAAAATAACATATTTTCATTATACTTTAAAGTTGGGTGAGTTTGGTGATGTATATAGGTGTATTTGAAGACTTTAGCAAGCTCAAAAGTGGCCACCTAGCCTCAGATTCGAATTTCATCTTCTAGATATGAGCTAACTTCAAGGAGAAGATCATGGACATGTGGAGAGAATATCTCATCCAATATTTTGTTGAGAACTTAAAGGGATGAGTTGTATATTTGTTGAGGATTTGGGGGGATGAGTTGTCTATTTGTTGAGAATTTTAAGGGATAGGTTGAGAGAATAGTGGATCTATAATTATGATCACTTATCTTGAATTCATGTATAAATGGGAGGGATCTCTCCTCATTTTGGTTAGAGGCCTCTCTAGTGGTTTGGAAATAGAGAATATGATTTCTGATTGTTATGTAGTAGAGATGATGCTTCCTGCACCTCCGTTGACTCTCTGATATTAATATAGATTTCCAACAATTTCTTTCTTTATGAGTTGTTAGTGTAGATTTCTAGTTAGGTCTCGTTTATGAATTGTTAGCAAAGGTTTATCGTGAGATCACTAGTTATTGTTGGTTTCTTTGTACCAGTTATTGTTAATTGCTTTATACCAGTTAATGTTTTTTGCTTTATACCAATTTATTCCATGCATTCTTATGTTTTCTTAGATTAGATTCATTTCCTGCAATTTCCTGTTTTTATATTAGATTTACTTTTATGTCATTTCATGTTTTATCAAGTTTAATTTAATTACAGTCATGTATTTTTAATTTTAGTTTTAGATTAAGTTCAGCAACACTCTTCCCCTGCATATATTTTGTCTGTACCTCACAAGTTTACGCTCTCCTTAGGTTGACAATTAAATCGTTGGAATTCTCTTATAATTTGTTTAATGTTTTTACCCAACACTTGCCTTTGTGGAGCCTCATCCCTATAGTTTAGGACGACCTGGAGATCGCGATCCTCCCTTTTAAGATCTTCTCTCCACCTCACCTGCGAGATCCTCAACTGTTGGCCACTTTTCCTAACTTGCGCGACCTAGGTTCTGCGTAGCCGGTCAATCCAACAACTACTCGAGATACCGGCCCGACAGAGAAAGCCCCGTCGGCAACACCTACGAAGCAGGTGCAATCTCACCTGAGATATCTCTTTGATGGATAACCGCTTGAACCATGTTTGTGCGATTGTCGACGGATTATAGTCCCTTAGCCAAGGATCTCAATAAAGGAAACAGGATGGTTGTACGAGGAGCTCGGTCTCACGTGACTAATTACAACTATATGTCATTACACGCAACTTGTTCTTACCCTTCACATCGCAAGTAGCGCAACTTGTGTGGAGCAGCTGAATCATACCAATAGACTCATACCAACAGGCCGACTACGATTTATGTCGTGACTTAAGATAGAAGCGCATAGGCTAACATACATGTAGGTTACAATGATTCTTTCCCTATCATTCATCTACTGCTTTTGTTATTACATCAGTCAATTAAAAAATACTCAGCATTATACAGAAAGAAAATAAAAATCATTCACATAAACATTCACAGCATTGATCATCCATTCAACCACAAGAGATAACATGGAAACCCATCTTGGAAAAACCACCAAGGTGCTCTTCATCTAGCATGAGAAAAGGATATAACACCTTGTAGTCTACAGGATGTATACCGATCTTAAGATATGTCTTTAAGACTTAGACGTATGGTTCTCATGCTCTTTGGTTTTCTCTTCTACGCTAAATCTACTCCTAGCGGTCCATGCACATAGCTGCCAGACCCACGGCTCAACAACCTCCTCTCATCACTAGGCTCTTCCTGATCCTTCTCTTCATCTAATCTCTACATCATTACAGCAAAATGTAATCCTTCACCATGGATTACCACCGAACAGGCAAAATATTACTGGAAAACTAACCTAACACAATTATGACTAACTAGAAGAAACTAAAATGAAACCTTATATCTATTGAATCCCTCCTATTTATACTATTTTACATGACCACACAGGGTCGAATGCATACATGAATTTTTTTAATTGTAACCATCAGTTGCCCCTCAAGCTAGAACTATGGTGATTATGACTTGACACAAGGCACTATCGGCCTGGCTTACAAATATTCCTTCATATGTGCGTAGCTACATGCTTATGCCACCTTAAACGATCATTATCTGGATTCTGCACCTGCCACTTTCCGGCCATTATCACTTGCGCGCTCCTACGCTTTCCTTTCCTTTGTTGCGCTCCTTTCTATTCTGTCTGCGCGGGTCCTTTGCTTCCTTCGCGATCTTTCCTTATTTATGTTGTGCGTATGCCGCACCTTCTTTGCTTATATGCATGAGCTTCTTCCTTGTGCTACTTTCCTAGGCCAGTAAGCCCCCAACACTCACATGTGGCTTGTCCCGACCCACGAAGAAAGGGACATATGAGGAGGTGTGACCTGTGCGGTAGCCGTTACAAAAGTTTTTTCTTTTCCACCTTCTTCTACCTTCTGGCTTTCGCAACTTGTTCCTTGAGTTATTAATTTTTTTTTTGCCGATGTTTCCTGCATCGCGATGGCATCCTATACTTAGAAAAAAAAGTTTTAGATGTCGAGGCTTAGGGTTATACAATTTCTTCTTCGGCCTCTTCTGAAAATCCTATCTCCATAGGTTTTTCTTGTGCATACTCTGGTCCTTCTTGATGGCATTGTTGTTGTTTCTCTTCCACTTTCTGTCTGCCTTCATTGTCCTTTTCCTCTTATGCTCTTTTCTCTTCCTTTATTTCTTATTCATTCACATTCTTGGTTGCATGTTCGGGCGCAGACTATTCTGCACCTCCAAACTTCTGCTGGAATTGGGCCAAAATGGGAGTAAGCCATTCTATCTCCTGGAAAGCTTCATCTACTTGTTGTTTGAGCTTTTACACTCTGTCATTACTAGGGAATTCCAATGAGGTATTGGACAGTTCCTGAGTGAACTTGCGGATTTGCTGCTTGACAAGATGAATTAGCCCTATTACCCTTTTAGCTTCGGCCTGCTACTTAGCCGTCTCCTTGTTGTGCATGCTTTCCTGGTCGTGCAGAGCTCTTGCCTTGTCAAGAAGCTGCTTGAGCTCAGTACATTTGGCGATTTTTTCCTTGATTGGGAGATTTTTAATATTTTCCTTTACTGCCAATATCTATAGGTCTTCTTGTCGCTCCTACATGGAAAGCTACTTTGCAGTCTCATCATGGATTAGCTGTTCCCATGTCATGGAAATTTCCTCCACCGCTTCTGCGTATATATTCTCAGCTTCCCTAAGTCGGGCAACAACTTGATTTGTTGATTCTTGCCTTTTCTGCAACACTTTACGGGGCATGTTGGGCTGTCAGTTGGTTCTCCTTTCCTGAACTTCTTTCTTTAAGTCTGTAGCTAGTTTGGATAACCATCTTAGTTGGTGCACATGATCTGACTCACCTTCATCCTCCTCATATGACAATTTGGCGACTGCCTCCTTGATATCTTGTTCCAGTGAGACCTATTTTTGGGTTTGGGCTGCCAGGTATTCCCGCTAGCAGTTGATTATTTTCTTACGCTCCCTTTCTTTACTGGTTTCCTTTGCTGCTTGATATGAAACCTAATTTTCCCAGATTCTGATCTCTATGGTGGCAACATGTTGACTTTAATATATCTTTGTCAAGGTGAGCTTGGAGAAATCTAGAATTAACATGTCCAAGCTATGGACATCTACCTCTTTCTCTGCATATTTTGTATAAAATGCATGTGAGGGCATTTTCATTCTTAGTGACGGGAGCAGCACTAGAATTTCCAGAGTGTCTGCTGAGTCGACACCATAGGTTTCAGTATGCATGGTGTGGCGCACTTCTGTGACAGTCTCGGTCAGCCAGTTAACTTTCATAGTGATGGAATCCGCCTAGTTAGTTTTACTACTTGTGAAGTTACCGAAGGCTTTCTTGGCTACTTCAGCAACCTATTCAATGAGAAGGGTCAAATCCTCCTTTTCTATGCCCATTACTTGGGATCAGTTAGACTTTTGCTTCTTCATCTTCCTCCATGGGTTATTTGCCCTTCCTTTTTCTAGTTATTTCGGCACTCACCTCCTCTTTAGTAGAGGGGTCATTGGTGCTATTATTAGGTGGGTATAAATATTCTTCTTCATCTTCTTGGAAGCCATCTTGATGCTCTTGGGTATCAGTATTGGCGTGGTCCTATGGTTGGTTCCCTTATGGACCCCCTTTTGACACTTACTGTGTTGTAGGAACTTGATGCTGGCTAAACCATTCCTTAGGACAGTCTTTGATCTCCCGTTTGATATCAGTATCCCTGAGGATAAATAAAGTTGAGAGCGCCTGCTTCTCAGGGTCATGGCGTGGTTGCATGATGATGTTATGCGACCCTGCATGGAAGTGGATGAGCGGATACTTAGCCACTGTTGTAGATCTCACTCAATATTGCTTGCACATAATCTTCATGGTCCTTTCTCCTTGTAGAAAGAATGTAAGTTTGGCATCGGTCTTGCACTTATTGTCCTTGTGGTCCAAGATATTTTGGTATGGCATGCTGAGGAGCTCTACTGGGATATCCATGGATTGATAATCCGGTGGTGGATCCCATACCGCAAATGAGATTAGAATTAAAATCCATGAGAAGTGAAAATTCACTGTGGGTTGTTGTTGTGCTTCATGTCCATCGTCCATCAGTTCATTCAAGAGGAATTGGGACTAGTTAATGTGCACTCCTTGTGTACACTTTTCTTCTAGCTCTACTGTTGCAGTGGTGCACTTATTAGGCCTCATCTTGCATAGGACCTTACTGCACAAGATTTTTTCTTTAGCTCTTACATCACTGTCATCGATGGAGCTAAGGAGGAAGCCCTTTCCACCATGGAGAAGATGGTACTTGGTCTTCATGTCATTCTTTTATAGCTTTTCCCCCTCCTTATGTAGGTACGGGGCTAGGTTGAGTCCTTGCTATAGAAGACCTGTGATGGCCAAGATCAGATCCATCGTTACCTCATATGATTTGGTCAGCCAAAGGTAGCCTCCATGGAAGCATACTAGTAGCTTCTTGACATACATTCCAACTGGGCTAGAGCAGCCGAAATGGGACATAAGGAGCAGGTTTAAGATACCTGATAGCTCCAATCCATGCGCATACTCCATTGTAGATACAACATCCGCATTCGGTGGTACACTAGCCTTCACGACCATGAATTGATCTCTGGACATGTCTTCCTTCCTGGTGTTGTAGTCCTCAAATTTCAATTCCTGGAGTTTGGGAGTGATGGAATCCTACGGCTGCGTGACACACTCTAGAATAATGCGCTCTTTTAATAGTTCTGGTATGTCCACCATTGCTGTTACAACACCTGGATTCCTTGGTGATACATACGGAGGGAGCAATTTATTTTCTTCATCCGTTTGCTCTACTTCTAGAGGTGATGGTGGTGGCAGAACCGATTCATCTCTGTAGGCCTTTGGTATCTTTTCTAAGGGGCCAGAGGAAGTGGGGAGGTCTGCACTCCATGTGGATTTGGTTATAAAATTTTGGGCTCCAGCTGGCTGTACCGGTGGCGGGGTTGCATGCATCTACGCAAGCTGGCCCCCTGGTGGTGGTGGGTGCGATGACCTCTGTGGTGGTTTCTGCACTATCTTTGGCTTTGAAGGTACCTTCGGCCTAGTCTAAGTCCTCTTCATCTTCTTGGTGGGACAAGTTGGCTTAGGGACATATGGTACTTCAAAAATCGGGCAGGGTGAGACTAGTGAAACGATGGAGTCCTCAATGTCACTCGATATCTCAATGAGCATAGGCTTCAGCTCTGGACAATGGGCCAGGTTCACTCAGTAGGATCGAATCTATGGTTTCTTAGCTCAGCAAGGCAATGCAAGGGTTACAATGGCAGGGGTTAACTACCTTTTATAGGCGACGGGCCCCTGAGCTGACTGGTCATAATGATGGATCATCTGACGAAGCACATGGGCTCGTCCTTCATCACCTTTACTTGCACACTTGGGTTGCATCATGCACTTGTCAGGGAAGTTAAGGGTAATATGGTGGATGGGACCAAAAATATCGCTGCCCTTCTCCTCAAACTTTCCAACTTAATGCTACTAAAGTTTTGCTGGCACTAAATATTTTTCAAAATTCTCATGCATTTGACGGGCCTTCAGTTCCTGTTGGCTGTTTTCCACCTCCTGCCAACTGTCTCTTAGTTGGTTAGTGGAGATATAACACAATTTTTGTTTTTTCTGTGGGCCTCATCCTTATGGGGTCGTTTCGCAGTCATCACGGTATGGTTTTAAGCGGCTACCATTGATCATACTTGCAATCGGTGTTCCATCTAGCTTATGTAGTTTTGCTACGCCTGCTTCAGTAATTTGCAAAACTACATATGGACCTAACCACTATGTTTTGAGCTTACCTGGGTGCTTGAGAAACTTGTTGTCATACATTAGAACAAGTCCACCAACTTTGAACTACTTTGTTCTAATGTGAGGGTCATGCCACGTTTTCTACCACTGCTTTTTCACATTTTGATGGAAACCCGCAATGAAGCATTCTTCCTCCATTTGAATCAGTTGCGCAAGTCTTTCTTCTATAGCACCAGTATCTGTCATCTCTGTTAGCACAACGATTCGTAGGGTTGGAACAATGTACTCCATATGCATGACTGCTTCTTGTCCATAGACTAAACGAAAAGGAGTGTATCCAGTCAATCATTTGCATGTTGTTCTGTAGGCCCATAATACTGCAGAAACTTTATGGTCCCAGTCATCTCTACACACATTATAGACCCTGGTCAAATAATTCTCTAGTATCTTGTTGAAGGCCTCCACAGTTCCATTTGCTTGAGGATGGTATGGTGTTGTCTTCTTGTGCTGGATTTGGATTTCTGCACTCAGTTCAACAATTAACTTATTTACAAAATGCGCACCTTGGTCATTGATAAGGATCTTTGGGAAACCAAACCCTATGACTAGATTTTTAAAAAGAAACTTTGTCGCAGTTGTGGTGATATAATCTTTCACAGGTGTTGCTTCTACCCATCTTGTCAAGTAATTTGTAGCAGTTATAATATAGAGCACACCATTCTATTTCCCTGGTAGACTGATAGGGAAGAAAAAATCCACTTCCCATTTATCAAAGGCCCGCAGTGTAATTTGTGGCGCAAGTGGAATTTCATCACCTCATGATGGTTTCCCTATTCTTTGACACTTATCATGGTCGCAGCAATACTTCCTTGTATCCGTATGTACTACTGGCCACCAAAGTCTCTCTTGCAAAATCATACATACCGTTTCCTTCCCAGCGTAGTGTCCTCCTAAAACACCTGCAAATGCTTCAGTCACCCACTACCTTTCATGATCAAAGACGCATCTACGTAGTATTTCACCTAGTCCCAACTTATAGAGTTGTCCCACAATCAGTGTGTAGTATGAGGCCTTCACAACTAGTTTTTTATTTTTCCATGTTGAATAACCTTCAGGTACATATCCCGTATTCAATAAGTGTATAATAGCATCAAATTCTTTATCGACAACATCAATACCAAATAGCTATGCATTCGGTATATTATCCTCTAGGTTGGTGGGTTCCTCTTCACTTTCAATGCGCGATAAGTGGTCAGGCCCAACATTCAGTCGGACTGGCTTCACAATGAATTCAAATTCAAATTCTTGAAATAGGAGGTTCCACCGGTAGGTCTCGCCCCCCAACACTGGCTTATTGACCAGGTACTTCAGCGCAAAATGATCAGTGAACATTTTGAAGTGTCCACCCTGTAGATAATGTCTGAACTTTTGTAGGGTGTAGACCATTGCAAGCCCTTCTCTTTCAGTTGTGGTATAGTTTTTCTCTATTGTGGATAGTTTCTTGCTTGTGAATGCTATTGGATGGTCAATTGTGCCATCTTTTGGTGTGGTTAATACTATACCCAATGCAATTGATGATGCATCAACATACACATGGAATTCCTTTTTCCAGTCTGGGAATATTAATATTGGCGTGGTAACCATTTTGTTCTTTAGCTTATCCAGACTCTCCTGATAGTTTTCGTTCCACTTGAATTCAGAATCCTTCTTTAGTAGCTTCTTCATTGGGGTAGTTATCTCCGCATACCCTCTTATGAATTTTCAATAATACCTAGTATGTCCCAGGGTGGATCTGAGTTGTGTGACTGATGTAGGTAGAGGAAAGTCCAGAATAATTGCCACCTTCACGAGATCGACCAAGATCTCGTTGCAACATACCACATGGCCCAGTAGCACACCAAATGTCCCACAAAATATAAATTTTCTCAAGTTTAGTGCAATTTGATAGTGGCGACACCTTTCCAGCATCATGCGTAGATTCTCAATATGGT
Source organism: Pseudotsuga menziesii (assembly GCA_001517045.1). Lineage (NCBI taxonomy): Eukaryota > Viridiplantae > Streptophyta > Pinopsida > Pinales > Pinaceae > Pseudotsuga > Pseudotsuga menziesii. The sequence continues at coordinate 82,270 of LPNX010496939.1, read as the reverse complement.
CTCTTACTAGACCAAACACCGTCCAATCATCAAAATATACTTCAAGAAACTTATGAATGCAATCTTTAAAATAAGAAACTACTATTCTAGATAAAATAGCAGGGGTGTTTTTAAGGCCAAAGGCCATTACCGTGTATTGGTAGCATCTCCATTCTATTACAAAGGTTGTTTTGTGGCGGTCGTCTTCTGCAATTCTGACTTGATGGTAGCTCGAGAATCCGTCTATGAACGAGTACATTTCTTATCCACCAACGCTTTCCAAGACTTCATATGTAAAGAGTGTTGGGAATGGATCATGTAAACATGCATCATTTAGTTTCCTAAGGTCGACACATATCCTGACCTCGCCTGTTGCCTTTTTGTCCTAAATCACTATAGGGCTTATCCTCTCCGATTCTTCGATAGTTTCGATGATTCCCGCTTTCAGCATGTGATCCAATTCTTCTTTCACTTTTTCTTTATAGCATGAATTGAGTCTGTATGGGCGCTGTTTTACCTGCCTTGCATCAGGTTTGAGTGGAATTTTCATTTCACCCAAATCCCCTACTATCCCCTTCATTTCCCTGAAGTTTGTCAGGAATAGATCCTAAAGTTCATGTAATAGGTCACTGATTTTGGATACTATCTCTTCATCCCAATAGTCTCCAATGTTAGCAAATTTGGGATTGTCCTCTGACCCAATGTTAACCTCCTTGATATTTAGCAGCTTAACGAACTACTCAATGGAAATGATGCTTCCTTCTACTATGTGCGAGCCTTCTGACTCTGGAATATTAATGTTAGTCATATCATCATCTGGGCCTCTTGAGAGGTTATAGAAAGTCATCTAGTGTTGAACCATCTCATAGCACGGGTTGGAATGTGTAGTGCATGGTTGAGAATACACAACCTCCAGCGGGATCTTAGCGAATATCTTCTCCTTAATAGTTTTTAGTGCAATATCAACTGTGGGTTGCTCATCTATGAATTGGAATGTGTATATGAAACTCTATGCAAATTTTTCACATTCCCTCATTTCCTGGTGCATCTCCATGGATGCGTACCAGCATTTGGGTGTCATCTCAAGAGTATGGATGAAGTGGTGAACCCACTCCTGACGCGGGTATTTCAAGAATGCTGTGGAGCACTACCACTAGTGGAAAATGAGAGATTAGTGACCAGGAGACCAAAATTTTTGGTCACCACAGTTTTTTTGAAGGGATAAATGACCAAAATTGATAAATTTAAGTGAGATAACTAAAAAAGACCAAGATAAATGACCACTTTTGGTCATGGGATAAAAACCAACTAAAAATGACCAAGATAAATGACCAAATTTGGTCACGGGATATCTAGACTAAAAATGACCACATAACAATTGGTCATGTATTTGGTCATTTATAGTTGTCACTCTGGCAATAAAAAAAATTCCCAATTGTTTTTCCCTCTCAAATCAATTGTTTGTTTTTCCCTCTCAAATCAATTGTTTCACCCATTTTTGGACATGGGAAACCAATGAGCAAAGGAAAATTCTTAGAATCTAGATCCAGAGGGAGGAAGACAAAATGAAGGAGGATATCCTGAAGAGTCCCCTCACATTGAAGGTAGCGGGTCTTGTACTGCTTGCCATCGCATTAGTTGGAAGCATAAAGGAAACTAGCAAGGGAAGTGACACATTTGAACTCTCCTCCTTTACATTCCAATGGATTCTATGGGACAAAGTTGTGGAGAGAAATGGAGGAGGTAATAGTATAACAAGGGGCACATCCTGATCTAATCAACAAAGGAGGCCCATACCTCCAAGGTTGGTGGAAAGATCTCTCATGAGCAAACTCCTCCTCAAATTACAATGTTAATACATGGTTTACATATATGTTTGGTTAGTAGGATAGTTTGTAAAGCACTTCACATACCATTTGAAATATAGTAGATATAGTACAATTGAAATATAGTTGATATAGTACAATTAAATTGATTAACAATAGATAAGGTATCAATAAATTAGTTAAGATAAGTAGAAGGTCACACTATTTATTAAATTATTTTTGAAACAATAAAAAACATTTACTAGTTTTGTATTATTATGTTTTTTTTCAAACATGACAAAGCTTATCATAACTTCTCTTACAAGATACCTTACATCCAAACAAGAATATAGATCATGAACCTTCAATATTATATTATCAATTTAGATAATTATTTTAGTACTTTTTTCTCCATACAAATACAGCATTCTCTATGAAAATAAGAAAATTAATCTTTTATCGACCAATAGTGCTTCCCGCCAAAATTCATCCACAAGAAGACAGCCCCAGTAATATCAGGGTTTTGTCATCAAGTTGTTACGCCTCTAGTCACAACCTCAACAACCCTCGCCTGGATCTCCCTCGAAATTCTGCTTCAATGGCGTTATGAATCTTCCTCAATCAGTTTATTGAACGCCCTTTCAAACAATCGGTTCTCTGTTAAGCAGATTCGCCTACAGTGGGGGAGATTGTTTACCATCTTGGTGAACTCACGTTCATTTGGGCTAGTAGCAGTTCGATATAAATATGAGATCCGTCTCTGAGCCCAGTCTCAATTTCAGAGCAAGAGCCATCCTCGTCCGAACACAAAAAGAAATAGAAATTTGCTCTAAGCTGAAGTTTTGAAAAAAGGGCTGCTAATGCCGATAGGGATTATAACTAATAATACTATATTAAGATAAGTTTCTTCATACAAGTAAGTCCCGTCATCTCATCCAACACTAAATTGGTGTGCTAAATACTAAACTCCTAAAGGCACCGAAGGAGGCTCTCTCTGCCTTGAAGATGTTCTGGTCTATCTCACCCTTCTGAAATGAAGCTTTGTCTGAAGTAAACCCTTGTTTGGGTTCCGAGTATGATTCCAACATTGGTTTATTTCACTCTCTGCTTGATTAAACAATCGGTTCTCTATTAGACATCCCTGGCAACAAATTGCAAGGGGAAGTGAAATCAATTACTCTCACTGCCTGTAATCCTGTTGATTCAATGCAGGAGAATACAAATTGCATGAAACCTTTAAGGCAGGATGATGGCAACAGTATCTGTGAAAAGCTGAAGTCTGTACAAGGTAATGTCACCTTTATTCCCTTGTCCAATGTATTTGTGTTTTATTTATTTCTTACAAATTATTTAAAAAATGAGCAGGGTTTGCCATTTTGCCCATTGAAAGTCTGTTGATAAGTTAACACAAAATTAAGATTGTTATGATGTAGTAGGCATTTATTACATTTACCAGGCATAGGAAAATGTTCATTTTCTTGTTTGAATTTGCTACGAGAAGCATGCTCCAAGTACTGCTTGGGATTTGCACCCATCCTCGTACCTTTTTGAATTTCCATGAGCATGGCTCAAACCACAGTTAGGACAGAACCCTGGTGGATGGCTTAAATTTTTTCAAACTTACCAATGAAACAAAAAGCCCTATTGTTGGTCAGAGGAAAATGCTTTTACTTGAACACATGCTGCTTAAACGGTTCTTCAATTACAAAAAAATGCCTTTGTTGGCTAATTTTGCTTGCAAGGATTGAGTCATTTCTTGAATATTTTCCTACGCAAAGGTCCAGTGCACATAAATTGCCATACAAAATTCATGTTTTATTCCTTTTGTGATAAGATTTGGCTTGAAGGTGTTAGTATAGTTGAACGCTTAGGTTGCAAGCTGTCTGCCACATTGCCAGCACATTGCATGTTTCATTTCAAGAATTGTGCTTGAGATTGGTTACTATTATAGCAATTTGTGGATAGAAAAGCTCGCTAATGATTATAAATACAGCCAATTCATCTATTTCAAACTTTTTATTAAACAAATTACAACTATCAGCATTAATAATTCAGGATTTTGTTCTTCTTTGAACATAAAACATAATTGTTTGGCAGGTAATATAAGGTATTGTTTGCCTGTTCTTTACTATGTCACCTACTTTTTAAAAGTGAAAGGTTTGAATGCTTTGCAGACTTGGTAAGTGGCAGTGGGATGCCAATCACTCTGTCTGGAGAAGTTGCAGAGCGCTTTCGCTGTCGCATGACAGAGAAGCTGAAATTCCTTTTTAAGTAAGCATTTTGTACATTTTCATTGGTAGGCTGAGATGCAATAGTATAAAATTGTTTTTCAGGCTTGTCTAATTAATAAAGTTTTCTCTTCTTTTCTTAGAGTTTATGAAGGATAATAATCTTGGTTTGATCTCGTAGTGGCAGCTTAGTGTTAAATTGCATATTAGATCCTTGTTTGTTTTGCCTGACATTTTTGACTATAATCTCTTGGAATTAATGCAAATCAGCCAAAGGTCAAATGCTTACCATAGTCATAGATTTAAGGGTCAACGTAGCTAAATCCTTGAGCTTATCTGACATTAAGGCATGGTTGAACTGGTCTCAGTACATAACTAACCATTAATAGTCGTAGAACTCATTTGCTTATATGCCACAGTTAACTGGTCCACATAAGAAACTGGTTAACATGTCAGCTTCTAGAAGTGCCAAGATCAGTTACAGAATTTCTTAGGCTGAAATGTTGCATCAACAAATGCCATACACATACTTACATGGTGAGAGATTGGTAGGTTTAATGAAAGACTCATTTAAAATGTTAAGATTTTAGTAGTTGGTGGAGCTCAACACAGTTTTATTGATTGTGTGTAAGCATGGGGCTCAAATATGTATGCGGGGTTGTCGTTAATAGAAAGGATGCACATTTACATTGTTCCACCAAGTTAAGGAGACGGTGGGGATGTGAGAGCAGGGAACTGCATCCAAGGGATGTGAGGCAACACACCCCAAATAGGGGACGTTGATCCTTATCACAGGGGACCCTGTCTCTGAAATCCTAAAAATTATAAACATAAAGATATAAAGATATGAAATCATAAATAATATATCTAATTTTTTTTTCTGTAAAAACCTATTTTTTTGGTTTGAGAAATATGTCTTATAGAGTGTCTTTGGCTAAGCTGCTGCACTATGGGGGGTGCATCTATGTCGTCAAAATCACCCAGGACTTGAACCTGGCCTCATCCGCACCCACTCTGGGGATTTTAAAAATTTAAACCTGGGTCTCTGTGTTAATATAAGCCTGATAACCTTGCTGCTTGCTGCTCAACCAGTCTCTTGTGGGCTAAGTGTTACAACTTAATGATGAACATATTTAAATATGATATGAAAAGCATGACACATGATTTATGATTTGAATCATATTCATAAACATGAATGATGTCATGGAAACGTGGAATAAGTTAATAAATATTTGCATTGGCAAACAAGTTGTAGCGAACATGAATTATCCATCACCATTGTATTTCTTGTTGAATCTATAATATTCAAGGAATACTAATCAGTGATACAGGATCGCTAAATGGCAAAATCACTCTAATGCTCACATGCAAATGAAAAATCACTTGAGGGAGGTTTATTAGGTAAGACGACTTAGAAATGCATTTTAGTTTTTTTTTAAATACATTTATAAATTCCAAAAGTTGAATTTTGGGGGAACACCTAGGTGTCTCTGATTTCAGGGCATTGGGGGAATGAATGGCCTAGTGTTCCCCACACATTCACATTTCATTGAGTTTTGTAAAAGTGGAGATATGGAAACTCAGTCTGGCCATCCCATCAAATCTGAATCTACAATGTCCAATTTCTTATGTATACATTCCACATATCTGATACCTACATGTGACGGTTGGTTCCTAGTGTATCAAATTAAAATATCAAACACAGTTCCAACCCGCATTCACAGTTCAAAACATGGTTGGAACTTTGTAGTAATGGTTTCAAATTGCCATCCAAAGTTTAAAACATTTTCAAACTTTGAAGTAATAGGTTGGAGGTTGATTAATTCGTAATACCATATAACTTACATGATTCCAATTTGCACAACTTGTTATTCAAAATGGTAGATGAGATTTTTGATAGGTCAATGATTTTGTGGAAACTTTTTCCTATTCTTTTATGCTGAGGCTTCCACAGTGTGTTGGTTTGCTACTCATTTCTGGATTCATTCACTATTAGGCTGAGGCTTCTACATTGTGTTGGCTTGCTAATCATTTCTGGATTCATTAATTGTGTTGCAGGTTAAATCATCGACCTTTGGACCTGCCATAGGAATTTCATCATCAAGATCATAATGAATCTAGATATGCAGAAACTTTTTCCAAGAAGAGAGAGCCATCCATCACTCTTCTTCTTGACAAAAAGTTTCTGGATCTCTGAATTCACTCTGATTATGATGATGGACAGAGTATCTGAAATGTAAATGATTTAACCTATAACACATGATGATGGACAGAGTATCCCATATCCAAAATGTAAACGATTATAAGTGACTTGGAGCTATTGTTTATAAAACACAACTGTAACCAACAAGAATACTGTTGATGAATCTGATGGGTCTCTTTGCTTTTCCTTTTGTACTAGTCATTTTTTCATTCACCCAAAAAATTCAGAGTAAATCCATGTTTATGTTCTCTTTGAAATTTCTCTCTTGCTGGAAGCCATCTCTGCATTTAATCAATGCCTTCTATAATCTTGTCATTTCAAAGGACAAAATAGAGTTAGAAGTGCCAGTTTTTAAATAGATAAATACCCTCCAGCAAAGTAATAGATTGTAATGACTTGCTTATTAGCCTGAATGAGCAATCAAAGGACCCCAGAAGAAGTTTGATCTCATTGAATCCATGCTGTCCCTAAATCTATAAAATGCTATGTCATGCAATTTAGATCATGTGACAGATATTATTCCCACAGTCCTAGAGATAGAGAAGCACACATGGAGCTAATTTGTTGTGCATCAACCAAAATATAGTGGACCCAATTTGAGATGAGTTCAAAAACTGTTATGCATTTGATATTTACCGACTGTCCACTACATCTCCATTTGTAACCTTCATCTATGTGCATTTTAATCTTCATGCAGGTGTTCACAGGATAAATTGTTCTCAAGTTGCACTTAACAAAATTGCTCAATTCTGGGAAGTTTCCCTGTTTAACTTTATTTAAGACAAGCTCCTCTATAATAGTAATAGTTCATCTCTACCTCATTTAGGATGCTAATGGCCTTTAATTTTATAGATACAAGAGTATTAAGCACAATGCTCAATTTTTTATTAGTCAGCAATAAACAACAGTTCTCAAGATTGAAATACTATTCATCAGGTATGTCGACTTTTCTACATGAAGTGAGGACATACCTCAATCCTGAGAATTTTGAACACTCTTCCTGAAACACTAGGAAAAGGCTTACTTTTACCGAAACCAATTATTCAGGCATTGAAAGTGGGGAGTTAGTTGAAAACATCTCTGCAACTTTCCTGACTTCAACACAGGCCCTGTGTATAATAAATTCCAAGCTAAACATGTATAAGCAAACTACAAAGTTAAGAGATCGGTTCTCATGAGTAGACATCAATTGAATGTCATCAACATCCCAACACATTCAAACAGCAAAAGGTGCTGATCGATAAACAAGGTAAAGTAATATCTTTCTGATGTCACACAATAATCTGTGGAAGAGCCTTTCCCTCTTCCCTGGTGCAGAAGAATATCTCAACAGTGATGGTGAGGATGATGTTATGGACTTGGAGACTATAGCAACCTGCTTTCCTAATTTGAAATATCTATCCTTGTGTTATGATCTGAGGGATGGGTTGCTCCAATGTGGCATAAGAGGATCATCTCTGCTAGAAAATGTGGTGGTTATGGAGTTGGGATCAACAATGAGTAATGACCTCTTTACTCAATGGATAGCAGCAATTCTTGAAACTAGAGGTATTTTGTGCACATTAATACACGTGAATCACATTAATACATGTGTGATTAAGTCCTAAGTTATAAATATGACCATGATGTCTAAGATAATGTTTTACTAAACTGATAAGAGAACTTCCATACAAGGATTTTGGTTTCCAGGTGGAGATTGCTAGTTTGATTTCCAGATATAAATGTTATAAGCACAAATGTTATAAAGTTATAAGCATGCTTACATGATCCAAAGATGAAGCCTATACCTCAGTTTCTTTCATGTTCAGGGTACACCCTGGTGTTGCCTTTGCCTTCCTGAAGAAATTGTTCACTTCATGCATTCACTTGAGAGAGGACAGATCAAGTACACGCATTTTTGCAAGCATTGTTGTTTTCAGTAAGATATAACCAAATGATTGCCATAAGGTTATTAACAATGCAATATAATCATTTGGGAGTGCATTCATTTCTCCTACAATTGATTCCCTCTTGTCTCTTGTTTATCAAGGTTCTGTTATATCCACCTTTATTTTGAATACTTTCAACATCATTCTACTCATCTTCAATCTTAAGTATCAACTTATTCTTGATCAGAGAGGATTTCCCAACATCTAGATAACCTGTTACAATTGTCACCTTTGCTAGATCAAGGGTAAGGTTGTCCTCTTAGAAATAGGAAATTCTAATGGAGGGACCTCCAGTCTCTGCCACTAATTGATTCTATCTTGCTTTATGTTTCTTATTTTATTCATTCACAACTATATGTTCTATGATTTCACTAGTAATGCAGGGGAAATTTTTTGAAGTATTAAAATTTGAAGTTTATGTATCTTATATTACTACCTCTTTCCAAAATTGATGCAACCAAGTTTTTACCATACTGTAATTTGTTTTTCAGTTGTTGCATGATCTCACCAATTTAGTAACCAATAAGAATATTGACCCCAATTCCAGAATCTTGAGTCACAATATATCTACATTATAGACAAACTTAACTTCTTGATAGAAAATGGTACACATATATTTATAATTCTTAGTCTGTTGTAAAATATGGTTTAGAAAAACAAGTGTATTTTACAGCCAAAAGCTTGACAATGATTTAGCTGTTAAATCCTAAGCATTGTTAGAAATATTTCAATGTAATTACAATAATTTTTAAACAAAACAAAATGCCTCACACCCAGAAGAAGCTTTTGCAATTCTTAGTCTGTTGTAAAATATGGTTTAGAAAAACAAGTGTATTTTACAGCCAAAAGCTTGACAGTGATTTAGCTGTTAAATCCTAAGCATTGTTAGAAATATTTAAATGTAATTACTATAATTTTTAAATAAAACAAAATGCCTCACACCCAGAAGAAGCTTTTTTGCAATGACAGAAAGAAACCAAATCGTGCTGCTCCAGTAAATGATAATTATCTTGTGATCTTCCCTAATGAATTCAGTAATTTTTTTTGCTTTTCATACTGTAGGCAGATAGCCTGTTGTGTTGTTACAAACCAGGAGTGCCAAATGATCTTCTATAAAACATAGAAAAGAAAGTAAAGTAGAGAAGAGGAGAGAGGAGAAATCTATGCCGAGGCATGGAAAGCCATTAACCCCAAGTATAAGAGACCGCATGAGCTTATTGTGAGATATCTTGGTAAACCTTTTGGTGTGGACCTCTCTCCAATGATCATGTGGTATTGGTTCCTAGAGAGACTACATCATAAGATTTTGTTCTGGTAGTGCAAATATCTCTTTCTTGCTAGGAAGCTCCTACATAAATTACGTTTCATGGAAGCTCCTAAATAAATTTCACATTTAGAACTCTTATTTGTACAAAATCACTCATTTTCAATCCCCAAAGAGAACTCACTCCGTTATACTTGTTATCGTTTATTTCAAAAGACGTAAAGAATGCTGTTTCTTGTGATGGGCATTGGAGATTCCCAAACATGGTGTAAAAAATAATTAGATCTAATAACAGATATACAAAAAGGGGAAGTTGACAATCAACAAATATATTGAACAATTTTGAATATTTGAATAGATCAAAGAGTAAGAAACCTTAAAAAATATGAATACATTCATATTTTCTATGGATAACTAATTTTTGTGTATATAATTTGAATTCAACCAGATTCAAGACCATGATGCTGATGCAATGATTGAAGATAATAATTGTGTGTTTTTTCTTCCACATCGACCTAGGGGTGTAATATCCTACTACCAAGTTTTGTTTTTTTCATAAAGGGAATAGGTAATCTTTGGATTATATAGGATTTTCCTTTTTCTGCTTTGCAAGTGATAACAGGATTTAGTTGTATGTAAGCTTAGTTGTTGCCTTTAAAAAAATAGTGAAAATCTAAGAAAGTCATTGGTAACTGTGATTAGTTTTATTTGGGAGTTGATATATTGAAATTAGAAATCTAGGCACACTTTTGGTATCCTCCAAGCAAATCTAGGCATGCCGCACACTTTTGGTATCCTGGGCTGATTGTGGACAAATATCAGTAGGAAGCAAGTTGGTTTTTGGCCAGTCTAGGCCTATTTCAAGTAGTTTTGGGCATGCTGAAGTAATTCCGGCCTCTTTACCCACCTCTTGACAACCCATTTATCAATCATAAGCATAAATATCAAGTTTTGTTGTCCTGGGCACCTTTGGCAACATTTATGGGCACTCATCTGCCCCAAAACAATGATTAAAAGGAAAAATATTAGATCTGGCTGTGTGCAAGCAATTCTGGGAGGTCAACAATTATGAAATCAACATTAGCAATAGACTTGGGCACTGTTCCACCATCCAACAACAATAAACATCATGGTTTCCAAATCTAGGATAATTCATGGCAGGTATTAGGACCAAAACAATTGTTTGAGACATAATGGGTGCATTTTGGCATGATCTTAACATATTGTGGCCAAATTCAGATCTTCAACTAGTAGCAATAGCCCTAAAACTTAGTTCTGGGCAAATTTATTAGCTGAAATCAGTGAAGAGAAGCCTCAAAACTCAAATTTGGATGCAATTTGGAAGGGTCTATACATTCCTACAACATTCCGGGCATGGTTGGAGAAATTATAGGAACTTTTCATTATGAAAGGTGTAAATAGAAGTAAAAATTAAATTTGGGTTGAATATGAGCTTGTTTTGGGCATTGGTGGACATGTCTCAGCCTCAAACCATGGAGCAGAAATAAGAGCCAATTTCGGTCACTGTTGAGTAGTGTTACCCCATTTTGGCACATGTATCCTTAAATCTGGAAGAGAGGGTCAAATTGCCCTCTTTGTGGCAAAGAGTACTATGTTGAAGTTTGGAATATTTTGAGCAGACAAAACAATCAGCTACAACAATTAACATGATTTACGGGGACTTTGGGGTTGTTTTGAGTGGTGTAACAATCACTTATAGTTAAAGAAACAACATCAGGACAAATATTTGCGCTTAATTAGTCATGGAACATGCCTAAATGCAGTCCTGGGCATAAAAGAGGCACCTAACAATAGTTTGAGACAGGTTTTGATGCAGGAAACCCATAAGGATGGAAGGGTATTTTATGTATCCTCTAAGCCGGGTTATCCATCATATGAAGGACTGGTAGGGATGATTCCATAGGATAAATGGACACTGATTGCAAGTGATAATCAGCCCACAAATAGAGTTTTCCCATTTACATAAAGAAAGTCGGAGACAAAAGAGTGAACCTACTAATCTCAAAGAAAGTAGTAGTAATCTCAATATACAAGCTAAATCTCATGCTAGATAATGTTCAAATCAAAGTATCGTATAGGAACATTGTAATTATTGCAGAAAAGTTGGACAAACTGAAGATGAATCTTATAAGAAACAAAGGGAATGGAAAAGGAATTAAAAGTAATACAAATATACAAAGATGAATAGGAGGGACTAGGGAGTTATATAGTTAAATTTTGTATAGAAGATATAAATAATTTTTGGTTTTCAAGTATTCATTTGGATGCATCCAAAAGTGTTCTCTAGAGATACTTAAGCCAAAAGAGTTATGGGAAGAATCCTTTTTGCAGGCTTGTGCATGGAAGCCTTGTGCAGATGAACACAACATAAACTTTCGAGGTAACATTGTATCCTCTTGATTCTCAGTTCTGGTTTATTGAATTTGAATTTCTGGCATCTGAAGCATTGTTGTATACTGTCAGTTTCGACTGCCTTGTGATAACAATTTCTACTGCTTGGATATGCTCCTCAGTCAGCAAAGGGGCTTTCTGGAACTATGTTTAGTATTTTGTTCATATTATTCTTTGAATTTTTTTTATTTTTTTTTATTTTTAAACTTTATGTGGCTCAGAAATTTGACATTCTAGTTATTTATTACATGTTTTTTTGATAGAACCTCCATCTCCGGAAAACAACACAGGATATATTTTGGTCAGTGCAAATGAAGGTCTAAATCAGCAGTGACTAGTGGTGAGGCACTTCTCTTATTCTATTTTCATGATTCATTCTATAAGTGCATAATTCAATGATGGACGCATCTTTTATCCAGTTGCACATGCATATGCCAATTTGTCAGAATTTTATCATCTATTGTCGCAGAATAGCTGAACATGATACTAATTATCATATGATTTTCTGAATTATACATCCTTCTTTCAACCATTGAAAAACTATAATATAGATAATTATATGGCTAAACTAGATATTTAAATAATAAATCTCAAATACCAGTCAACAAAATACCGATCAAGGCACATTCATTTAAAATGTGAAGTCAATCTGAGGAAGCAAGGCGACTGTTGGAGGAAAAGATAAATTGTTTCTAGGAAATTCTATTGCCTCGTCAAAGAATGAGCATAAATTAACATGGAAAGCATATAGAACCAGATACCGTACTTCATCCATGATGAAGTACAAAGCAATTAAACATTTCATCATTTCTGAAATCCATACTTGAGCTGAGGCAAGGATGACCTAATGAGGCCTAGAGATCTAGCACTTCCCTTGCTAGGACTATCTTGAATAAGACTTTTGACTTTGTAATGAACCATGTCTAGTATTAGAATTGACAAGTGAGCCACCTCTCTATGACAAACACTTTCCTGGCCCAAATTTGGATCATGACCCATCAGTAGATATGAACTCTCAATAAATCAAAAGTCCAGTTGCTGTGGGAAAACATTAGGGCTGTGCCATGAGCAGGGAAAAGAGAAGATGCTATCTGTTACTTATTTAGGGTAAAACCCATCTCTACAAATGGAAATGTGTAGAAATTCAGATATGCAATGATAATCCATATCATAACCAGGTATGGTATGAAAGCAGGAGTCAAATTTGTAGTCCTAAAACTTCAGCAGAAACATGTTTTGCATAGTTTTGTAAAATGTGAATGCCAAACAAAATGCCTAGACATACATGTTTTTTATTTAGGGAGCAGAAATTCCGATATGCAATGATAATCCATATCATAACCAGAAAAATAATAGGATTTATAGAAATATTAAAGACAAAGTCCCACAATATAAAGAGCCATTTAGCATCACTGTATGGTCTTACTTTGCTGCCTTGTGCATTTATCTTAGTAAAGAATTCTACTATGCAAGATGGGGCCATAAATAAGTAGGAAAATGTTCTCTAATGTTCTCTAATATAAATATCCAATTAGCATCACTGTATGGTCTTACTTTGCTTCCTTGTGCATTTATCTTAGTAAATTTAATCCTGAGAATTTTGAACACTCTTCCTAAAACACTAGGAAAAGGCTTACTTTTACCGAAACCAATTATTCAAGCATTGAAAGTGGGGAGTTAGTTGAAAACATCTCTGCAAGTTTGGCACTAGCCCCTTTTTAATCATTTCATCATAAACCATCAATGCATCTTGCATTCTACATTCCTTACAAAGCCTGATGATAGATTCCATATCCTGTGAACTAACATGAGTGGCCAAAACCTCCTTCAGAATTTCTTCATCTGTATTAGCTGTCAGCATGGAAGTTGTATCAATGTCATCATCATTGACTGACCTATCAAGTTGCACAGTACAACTTGAAATACCAGAAGCTAGATTCTTTAATTCCAATTCCCTTAATATAGTTGATGCTTCCTGTATCTTTCCTTCATGGTAAAGCCTTTTGATGAAATCAACAAATGAGATATCAAGCTCTGGCCCAACAAACAAATTATCAGTTCCCACAGAATTCAATCTTCTAAAATATTCAGAGTATAATCTACTGTCAGTATTGGTTCCAAGAAGTAAATCCCTCTCAAGAAGTTCTTCTACAAGTTTACTTGCTTCTTCCATCCTGCCTTTACTGCAAAGCCCATTAATAAGGTTGGTGTAGCAAAAGAGATTTGCTGCAATTCCTCTCCTTTCCATTTCATGAAACAACATTAGAGATGCCTCCATATTGCATATTTTGCAATGACTTTTAATCAGTGACTCAAACATAAAACCATCTGGAAGAATACTCTACTTCTCCATTTCAAAGAGAAGAGTTAATGCCTCCTCAAATTTTCCTTGCTTGCAGTATCCAGAAATCAGGAGATTGTAAATATTGATGTTTGGGACAAGGCCCATGGCTAACAGTTTCTTCAAGAGCTCCTCTGCATCCTCTAAATAGCTTTCCTTACATAGACCACGTATGAGCTCCTTTGCTTTGATACCAAGCTATTAATTGAACAGAGATCTTACCCCTTGGCTAACAGGTTGCTCTACTACTAAGCTGCATGCTCCTTTCATGATAGGCACCTCCAAAGGTATGAATTGTTACTCCAACACCTCCCTCAAGCCACACTTTAGGTTAGGCCTTGTAGCTACGTAAGGCCTACCTACTCTCATACCAGGCTAGGAATTGAGCACAGGACCTTACCCTTGCTGATGGACTACTCTGCCACTAAGCCACATTCCTTTTTTATGATGGGCTCATTTAACAGTTTGATCTAAAGGTGTGAATTGTGACCTCCAACACTTTCATAACCCAAACCCAAATTTTTATATTCCCCCTTTTCTTCAGCAAATCACCCTAAGCCTTAATTTCACCTTCAAATGCAGACAGATTATGCTCCTAGGAACATCAAACCTTAAACAAAAGCAACACCAAGATGGAGTTAATGGCCTGGAAATCTTTGTGTGCAAATCAATTGAAATGAATTTATATTTTAACAGAAATATTCTCTCTTGAACACATAATGAGGATAAAAATTATTGGTGTTGGATGGATTCCGAGTGTACCCGGGATTGTAAATGTGACAATGGAAAATTATGTCTAAATTGTTTTCTCCCTACTATAGTGGCATATATTTATAATGTGGTTTCGTTCCACATTAAAAGTCTCCTTCCTAACATACATATCCTTATCTGATTCATGCAAGGCTGGAAAACCATAATTGATATTCATAATGGTGTTTCATAAATTCATAGTAGCCCTGTGGGATTCAAAAACTCAGGGCTCTTTATCACTGGAAACAAGGGAAACGTTGCTCTTGCTCCGTCATTGATGCTATCTATCTTTGGAAACTAACATATTGATCCTTATGATTCAGGTATGAACAAGAAGATATGAAGAAATATGTCCTCCATCTATTAGTACTTTCACATGTGTTTTTAGTACCATCCTTAAAACTAGTGTGCACACAAAATTTGGAGCATGGATTGCTCACAACAGATAATGTTATTGATGTATTACAACTGACAAGATTATGTGATGCACTGCACTTGAATCTGTTATGCATGCGCCTTATTGTGAAGAGCTTCAAAACTGTTGCCAAGTCAGAGGGATGGAAAGTGATGAGACAGTCCAATCCTAAGCTGGAGCAAGAGCTTATGGAATCTGTCGTTGAGGCTGATTCTGTGAGTAGCTAAACCCAAAAATAAAAGTGGATTGAAATAGATAATTAGAAAGACTTAAACTTATAGCTCTGATTAATAATTTGGGTTTCCATTTTTACATTAACAGAGAAAGCAAGAGAGGCTTCGGAAGATAGAGGAGAAGAAGATATACCTACAACTATACGATGCCATGGAAGCACTTGTTCACATATGCAGAGATGGATGTCGAACAATAGGGCCTCATGACAAGGATTTAGATGAAAACCAAGGGCCTTGCAATTTCCCAGCTTGCAAAGGGCTCGAATCCTTAGTCCGACATTTTCCTGCCTGTAAAACTAGAGTCCCTGGTGGATGTGTACACTGCAAAAGAATGTGGCAACTGCTTGAACTACATTCAAGAATGTGTTCTGAAACAGACATCTGCAAGGTTCCTCTTTGTAGGTATAATCAAACATACATGTTTAAGTGCTTGTCATTACATTCTATTGGCATTTTATTCCTTAGAAAAGATTCTTATTATTGATTCATGGGGAAGCGATTGTAGATGTAACTTCCTAATAGAAGGCTCATATGCCCAACCACCTTTGCAAGTGCCAATATGTGTGGATGAATCTTCAAATGCTGTGTGTGGTAGAAAAACATAGTTCCTGTTAAAAGTGGTGTCATTCCAATAGATGCAGCAAACCAAGTAAGAGGATATGCAATTTCTGGTCTCCTTATGACTCCTAAAACATCTGAGATTTGATTCTTGATGCTTCTCATTATAGACCTCTTCCTCCACTCTAGACCAATTATACCATTCATAGATGCACCACTAACTGATTTGTAAAAAGATGGCACATCCTGTGACTTACTCTTGATTGGGCTTGGATATTGTGCAACCTTAGCTTGCTTCATACTACAAAGGCCAAAGGAGTCCTCCCTGAAAATCAAGGAAGTCCCAATTTGAATGCTCAAAGGTAAAAGAAAAATTATGAACATAGTACTTGCATCAACTTGGCTCACAAAAATCCCGCCAAGTAAGTTCCCCAGGACACTCCCTGTAGCCAATGCCATCCATGCAAAGGATTGAAGCTCGCCTGATGAAATACCCTGGTCCTTTTTACCACATTCTTCCACCAAAGCATCGGTGGCTACCTCCACAACTGAGGCACCAAGATTGCTAAGAAGGAGAAAGGTTGTCATAATAGCAATTGGCGAACCTGCAGCTGGAATAATTGCAATTGATCCCCATGAAATAGCTTGTAATAAGCCTGGAAAGTCAACAACCAGGGATATTTTTAGGGCTATATTTTTCCAATGATTATTTTGCTAAGGAAAAATATGATATTTTATTGATATCCATGAATGACCAACAAGTGAAAGAAATACATGTGAAATAAAAATAAAAATGACGAGTTAGAGAGTATAAACCAAGAAAGTAAAACCTTAACATACAAAAAAAATCACAATTTTATGTATAGTTGCAGACATGACTGACAGCATGGAGAGCAATGTAAAGGGTGAAGAATGATTCAGTTATTATTTCAGTATTGTCACATACAGGGAAGTGCTTGACATTTCTGACAAAACTTTTCCATCTAAAACAAAGGTGTGTCATTATGAAATAAAACTAAAAAATTAAAAATGGTGATTAAGGGACTGCACACCAAGAAGGTAAATGCTAACATAGAGAAAAATTAAAATATCACAAATTTATGTAAAGTTGCAGACATGACTGTGAAACATGGGGAGTAATGTAAAGGGTGAAGGATGATTCAGTTATTATTTCAGTATTGTCACATACAGGGAAGTGCTTTACATTTCTAACAAAACTTTTCTATCTAAAATAAAGGTGTGTCATTATATTGATTTAAGTGATAAGCCAGCCATCTGCACTTTTGACTAACATCTAACCTTCCCAGGCCAGTACTAAAATTCCATTGGAATTCAAACAAGGAAAATAACTGAGCCACCACCTCAGAGGAACATATGCACCAGGTACAAGCAAGGGATATGAAAGCTATGCAAATAGAGATTAAGTAGAAGGAAAACATAACACCACAATGTTTTATAGAGATAAGGAAGGGATAAGCCTTAAGCAGAACATTCCTAAGTCCCAAACATGATCCATACCCATACAAGAGGAGATTACCCTCTCTTCAAGGCACATAGAAGTGGATTAATGAGCTTTCACCATTCACCCCTTGTTTGAGATGACTTTCTTGGATCCTCTTGTACGATGTGATTTAGAGAGGGGCACCCTGGAGACAAGCTTCTAAAATCTATGAGTACTACTGAGAAAAGTCATAGGACACATCCAAGTCTTAGCATACCCAATTCATCCTCAAAATAGGTTGGTTCAGAGTCTTCAGAATAGCCTAGACCTGGGCAGACTTTTCCTGATTCGGTCTGACCAAGAAAACCAGGATTTGACCTCGGCAGAGTCAGCCAACTCTCACAAGGCTCAGTTAAACCAATTGAGTCTCAGTCAAACTCAGCCATGTCTGATGGGTTAACCCAGGTCAGACAATGAACCAATGTTATAAAACCCCAAAAAGGCTATTTTCCCCTCAAAACCTCATGCTAGGCCCATGGAATTTTTCTATGTATGGTGTAGTTAGTATAAAATTTTGGGATTCCAAATGTGTTATTTTTTATTTCTTTTCTGGGTTGATCCTCAAGTCTTTGCCGAGTCATGAGTCAAGTTTAACCCTCTAGCCAAAAAGGGTCTTGTGTTGAGTCCAGTATTGTGACTTTGT
>LPNX010496939.1:0-63649 GCA_001517045.1 Pseudotsuga menziesii | reverse complement strand
TGTTTCTTGTATACTGTGCCCTTCTAGGAAGAGCCTTGAAGGCAGTTTTTTTTTGCTTGAAGTTTTTTTACTGTACTATTCTTTGCACATTTGCAATCCAAAGAATTCATTCCACAAATAATTAGAAACGATATGTTTCTTTCTCCTGTTATGCTATAATAGTTTCTATCTCTTGTAGGCGATAGCCCCACGGGAATTGGCACTGCAGACCGGACTAAGTATGAACATGTCACAACTACAGAACGTGGATAGTGAAGGACTTGGTGGTTATGGTTGGGTTAGACACTTTCTTGTGATTTCTGAGCTCCAAAAACAAGTGTTCAGTTTATGAGAGGCCTTAAAGCTCCCGCCTTGCAATGCATCAGCAGATTTAGATGAGGTATATTAGTTCTCTCCTATGTCAAACAATATAAATTGGTAGTGTTGGTCTCTAGATATTTTGAATCTATGATTGCTTGGACTTGGCCTGAGAATTTGTTGCAGTAGTGTAATTTTGTTTTTCATCTTGATTAGAAGAGTTGTAAGTTGTTTCCACTAAAAATATATATTGATTTTTATTATAACACCTGTTAACATGTTTATTGTAGCTATTATTGAGCGCCATGGAAGCACTCCATAAAAGATGATTCTTCTTTTCAGTTCACCTTCTCTTCTTCCAACAACGCCAGCTCATCAAGCGGCTTCCCCTAAGGTTTCACTTCCCTCTTCTCGTTTGATTTATGTTTATTGCATGTTTGGGAAAGTAGGTTTATACATATTTTCTCACATACACAAGTCATACATTTTACTTTTTTGTTTCACCAGCATTTCCAACTTGTGTTTGAGTGCATTTGTTACACTTTTGCACCAAATCATATATAGCAGAATGGCGACTCCACAGGTAAAGAAATATATTATTTATTCTTTTGGGCGTTGGATTTGAGACTTTCTTAAATCATTCATCAGTTTCCATATTTGTCATGTCATTCATTGACCACATGACATATAGGGGTGAACTCCTTCACAGATTGCACTATGTATACAGGTTTCTACCTGTGCAGTCGAGCATAATTGTTTTGTGAATTCGTTGATTATATTTCCTCTTGAAATCCATTTCCTGGTTTAGAGCTGAGTTTTACTTTTCTTAGGTACTAAATAGTTGCATATTTAGCCATTCAAGTTTAATTTTAACCAATTCTTAAATTGAATTTGTTAGATTAGATTTTCCTATTTTGCACATGATCATGGTTATTGTTGTTAGTTGTTGAACAAGATAAATAATTTGCTTCATTGTTTTTCTAATTTACAGTTCATTGTTTTTCTATTTTACAAGTGATTATTTTTTATTGGATTTTGTAGGAGTGAGCTTAACTTATAAGTGGGCCATTGAGTATGAAGAGCTCGCTACTGAGGATTTGTCATTCAGTATGAAGAGCCTGATGTTGAGGCTTTCAAGCTGCTAAGTGTGGTTTTGAAGCTGCTGACGTGGGATTTAAGTATGGTTTTGAAGCTGTTGATGTGGGATCTAAGTAATATTTTGAAAAGTGATGGTTTTCCCATAAATTTATATGGAAATTAATATGTGTTTTTGAGAAAACTCATATTTATTGTAATACTTTTGACATTTCATATAATATAATTTGTGGTTTAAAACTTATATATATGGTTGTACTTTATATTATGTATCAATGTTGTTATTATTAACTAATTAATGTGACATTACATGATTTCCATGTGTATTAGATGAGATAAAATGTATAATTCTTTTTTTTAATTTAAACATAATATCATACTAAAAATTTATATTGATTAATAATGGACACCATTCAAACTACTAAAATATAATGACCATACATAAAGCGACTAAAAATGACTAAATTAGTGACCAATAAATGAGATTAATGACCAAAATTCGCATATCAATGACCAAAAATCAGTTTTGGTGGCTAATTTATGGTCTTTTATTACGCGACCAAATTTGGTCATATTCTAGCAGCCTTGTCATGTGGTCATTAATTTGGTCACAAATGTGGTCATATATTTGCTCATTGATTCAAATATATAACCAAATTAATGACCAAATATATGACCAAATTAATGACCAACCGACAAGCTATAAATGACCAAAATAAAAATGACCAATTTTGGTCATGTAATAAAAGACCGCAAATTAGCCACCAGCGATCGCCAAACCAAAAATGGTCATTGATATGCGGATTTTGGTTATTTTTTTGGTCACTAATCTCTCATTTTCCACTAGTGTACTCCAAGTGTTCAACAAGGTATGAAAACTCTGTATACCTTTGTGTCACTGTTGTGACCTCATCTCCAAACCTTAATTCCAGTAGTCGTCTAGAATGGGTCCATTCTGCTATCGAGATCTTATGCATACCCCATGATCGTGCGAGTGTGGATTTCAGTGCAAAGTCTAGCACAGAGAGTCATTGTGGCTCTGTTACCAATTCTTTGAACTCAGTTAAGAGCGTTGCCGAGTTAGGCAGTCTTTCATATATAGGCAGTGTCATGAGTAAGTTCCTACTCATTGCACATACTTAGTTATTATGGCACATCTCCTGAAAGAGACTTCATGTAATTGGTTCTACCAGTTCTCAAGTGCCTCCCCTAAGTCTAACGTCCACGAACTTATGCACCTCCATCTCAAGTTACCATCTGCAGTAGGATTGATGTAGTCCTCCTTAAGGGAAGTGACATTATAAATGTTGTCTAGGTGATCACCTTTCCCTTTGTTGAACACCAGTTCAACGTATATCTGTCCTTATAGTGGGTCAAGGGGCAAAACCACCCTCATCTCATCATCCTCAAATTATAGGGTCCTTCGTTTGAAGCTTATGATAGTTTGATTTTCCATTGCCCAATCAATCCCCAGCAATGCGAGATATGGGTTAGTATCATCGACTATATTGATGACCTCGAATTCCACAAAAGTGCGTAATCCATCAATATCCACTTGGACTTGACTCAGTCTACCAACAGGCAGGACCTTTTCCTGATTATCAAGTCTTAATTGAATTGGGGACCATTCTAGGGGCGGATTGCCCATTATTTCCCATGCCTGGTGCATTAAAATGTTAACATCAGATTCCAGGATAAGGATGATGTAATCCATGTCATAATCACCGATTTGTGTGGACATTCTGAGTTCACATGCTGTCTTGAGATTTGTATTGACACTATTAACCTTCTTTGCTAGAGGGTCTCCCTCCAAAATTGTTTCGATGGGTGCTTCCAGCTCTGCAAGTGCATCCTTATTATGGATTAGCGCCAAACAACTTGACAAGAATGGTTTGATTTTACTAACCTTATCTGCACCCTTGTTCGCAGTCTGTTGTTCAAATATCTTTTGGAATCTCTAAGGCATATCTTTCACTTGGCCTGAGGTGGATGGCTGCTATGTTTCGATGAACTCTGGGCACACATCCATGAATATGTGCTTCTGTTCTTGAACATCAAGGGATGCTTTCTTCTTCACGGCATTTCGCACCTGCAGTTGTGCTTGATTCACAGGTTCTGATTGTATGGCCTGGTCTGCACCCATTGCAGCACCTCCCCTTATTACCACTGCTACATTTAGTTCCCATGGTTCTATGATTATCATCTGTATATTGGCATTAGCATTCAGGTTAGGAGAATTTGGCATAGTATTTGGTGTTGGGTTAGCTGCTCCATCCATCCGGGCTTTCCATGGAGCGATAAGTTGCGAACATTGCTCCACATTGTGCTCTTGTTTGCAATATGAGTAATTCTATATCATAGTGTCCTTGTAATCCAAAATTATAACACATCACTAGACCTATTCCTCATCCAAATCCTCCTCCTCCTCTGCCTCTGTAATTTCCACCNAGTAATTCTATATCATAGTGTCCTTGTAATCCAAAATTATAACACATCACTAGACCTATTCCTCATCCAAATCCTCCTCCTCCTCTGCCTCTGTAATTTCCCCCCCCCCTCCACTAAATTTGAGGTGGTTGTGGAGGGTATTGCGGTTGTACATACTGTTTTTGATATGGGTTATATGGGCCCGGATTCTGGAATTGCGGTGCCATCTGAAACTGCTATGCAGGATGAAACTATGGCACTGCGTAAAACTGAGGTGCATTATGGAACTGAGGCATAGTCTGGAACTATGCTTTAGCTTTTTCAGTCTTTATTTGCTCCTCATTTTTCATCAGATATGCATCTTCCATTTTCTCTCATATGAGTTGGTAGTCCCTACAATATTTCTCATCATGGCCTACGTATTTACAAAATTTACAATACAAACTAGTTGGGTTACATACCATCTTTTGCATAAACACACAACCCACATCACGGTGTCCTCTTATTTGGTAGATATTGCACCAGAGCACCCCTTGGGTACTCAATGTGTTTGATGCACTGGACGAGATGTAGTTCATATAGGGCGGGCATTCATCTTTGGTATGTCCATTGGTCCGGCATCACGTCCACCAGATATATTCGTGTACTTCTTTTCCTCTTTTTATGTCTTGGAGTTTAATAGTTATATTAGCAAATTGTGATTGAATCTGTATGATCCCTGTGGCACCATCTTCAATAGGTGAAGCTTCTAGCTTCATTGCCAACTCCAGTGCCTCCGTCTATGTTGCAATATTTTTCTGCATGAGTGGTCCTCTTATTTGTGGAAGTAGCACAACAATAAACCACTCTTTATGCTACATGTCTGACATCTAGAAGCTTACCTTGGCCATCAGTGTTTTGAACCGTTGGTGAAAGTCCCATACTGTTTCTGTGGGAGCTTGCTTAATCTCCTTAATCTCAGTAATACATTGTGACTCTGATTTAGGATTCATGAACTCAGAGATCATTGCAGTTTAGATCTCTTCAAGGGTCTTCTATGGTGTTCTGATAGGTGTGTCACAGAACTTCATGAACCAGTCTAACGCACGAACTCTCAAGTTTGTGATCATATGCACTTTCTTTATGTCTTCATTATGTACTAACCGCACCATCCAAACAGCTTCACATAGGAACTAGTGCTGCTCTGGGTCTTCCATTCCATTCCCATTGAAAGTGGGTAGTCTAACATCTGACAAAGCCATTGAGTTGGCATTAGGGTTTTCTTGTTCATAATTCACACGGGATGTACCTTCTCGCAAACTAGTCGTAGGGAATACCTCTATTAGCAGTTCTTTCTAGAGATGAAATTCTAGATCTTACCTCTACTGATATTGTTTGGGTTATGTAGTTACATCCTAACCTCGACGTTCCCTCAAAGTCCTCAGAATATTCTGATCCTTTCAAAATAGGGCTATAGTCCTCCTCTTTGTCATAAGACCCCTCATATTTGTACAAACGAATTTTGTGTTCACTTCCCTCAAACAAGCTAGGATTCCATTGTCCCCTTTTGGTTTTGCTTCTCTTTCCTAATCTGAATATCTCCCTGTTCTTATGAATCCAACTTCTAGTTCAAGCTCTATTCTCCTTGGGAACATTTCAACTCACCTCTTCCCATATTCTCAATAGGTCATCTACAAAATAACATCCTTCTTAGGTCCACAACTTAACTAAGCCATAAAATATCCTTCTCATAAGCAAGC
Source organism: Pseudotsuga menziesii (assembly GCA_001517045.1). NCBI lineage: Eukaryota > Viridiplantae > Streptophyta > Pinopsida > Pinales > Pinaceae > Pseudotsuga > Pseudotsuga menziesii. The sequence goes on along the minus strand of LPNX010496939.1, from coordinate 58,091 downwards.
ATTTTTATCCATGTACTGATATGTAACAAGTATCTTCTTTGGGGTCCTTGTAAAAAAATTATTTTGCCTTCACTATATGAGGTTATAGTATCTACTACAAAATCAGTAATATATCCTTGCAATATACTATCAAATCAAAAATCAACACCTCTAGAAATAGGGTTACTTACACTAGTTACCTCATGAACCAACTAATCACTCCACTCGACAGTCTCTCTTCTCTGAAAAAATTTCTGCTTAGTCGCCAATCTCAATATCCATTCATGTAGTAAAATAGGGAATTCAGAAAATAAGATATCATGAATATCAGAATATATATATTCATCTATCTATTTCTTTGCGCTTAACTGTGTCCCTGTGGTTTCTTCTTGTGTGAATACTATCATTTTAGAATCCATCCAGTCTTCTATCTCCTTCTTCATTGGGTTCCACAACATTTCCCTTGATTTGATCAATAGGGTCCCGGAAATAGAACCATTTGTTGGCCACTTTTCCTAACTTGAACGACCCAAGTTCTGCGCAACCCATCAATCCAAAAACTACCTGAGATACCGACCCAACAGAGAAAGCTTTATTGGAAACACCTGTGAAGTAGGAACAGTCTCACATGATATATCTCTTCGATAGGTAACCACTAGAACCATGTTTTATCTATTTTCAAGGGATTATAGTCCCTTGGCACTTGGCCAAGGAGCTCAACGAAGGAAACATGGTGGTTGGACGGGGAAGTCAGTCTCGCATGACCAATCACAACTATATGTTATCGTGTGGAACTTCTCCTTACCCTCCATATCACAACTGGTGCAACTTGTGAGGCGCAACTGAATCATACCAACAGGACGACTATGAATTATGTCATGACTTAAGAGAGAAGCACACAGGCTTACATATATGTAGGTTTCAATGATGTTTTCCCTATCATTCATCTACTTATTTCATTATTACATCAGTCAATTAAACACTACTCAACATTATTTAGAAAATAAATACCAATCATTCACATAAACATTCACAACATTGATAATCCATTCAACCGCAAGAGATAACGTGGAAACCCATATGGGAAAAACCACCAAGGTGCTCTTCATTTGGAATGAGAAAAGGATACAGCACCTTGTAGTCTACATGATGCATACTTATCTTAAGACATGTCTTTAATACTTAGAATTATGGTTCCCATGCTCTCTAGTTTTCTCTTATACCCTACATCTACTCCTAGCGATACGCACACACATTAGCCATACCCATGGCTCAACAACCTCCTCTCACTGCTAGGCTCTTCCTGAGCCTTCTCTTTGTCTAATCTCTACAACATTACAGTAAAATGGCATCCTTCACCATGGATTACCACTGAACAGGCGAACTATTACTAGAAAAATGACCTAACATAGTTATGACTAACTAGAAGAAACTAAAAAGAACCCTTCTATCTATTGAATACCTCCTATTTATACTATTTTACATGACCACACAGGGTCAACTGCATACAGCCATTCTGTTAACTGTCACCATCAACCACCCCTCAGGCTACAACTATGGTGATTATGACTTGAGACAAGGCAATGATCGTCGTGACTTACAAATATACCTTCATAGTGCGTAGCTATAGGCTTACACCTCCTTAAACGGTCATGATCTAGATTCTGCACCTATCTCTTTCCATCATTATCACTTGCACACTCTGATGCTTTCCTTTCCTTTGTTGGACTCCTCTCTATTCTGTCTTTGTAGGTCCTTTGCTTCCTTCGTGATCTTTCCTTGTTTCTGTCACACGCGCGGCACACCTTCTTTCCTTGCGTGTTCGAGCTTCTTCCTTGTGCTCCTTTCCTAGGCCAACACCAACCATACCTATCCTCCCATTCCTTTAAATACTGGCTCATCCCCCATGGGATGGAGGAGGAAGAATTGTGTTGAACACCCAAACTCTTTCAAAATCATTCTTGAGCTGTTGGAAGCAAGGTGAACTTAGAGGAAAGAATTCATTGGAAGGAGTGTCGCAACACCAAGGCAATGGTTTTAATATTTCTTCTTCATTTTTAATGTAAAGTTGGTTCCTTTCCCATAAACTGTATTATGTTTTGATCATTCTATTTATTACTAGATTCCTCAGTCACTAGTATAGAATTGTGGATCATATTATGGTACCTTTGAGATTGCTTTTCTAGCGGATGTGTTTGTGCAGGTACATATGTGGAGACTTATCACCACATGAAACACTTACGTCATAATTTAGAATAGACAAAGGATTCATTCCAGATGTCTACGAGTTCTAGGGCAAGTCTTCCATCCTTTGCCTCTCATTTGTTCTATATCTGAACCATTCAGATTAGAGGAACATCTCTTGTCCGGAAGAGGTGCAATATTCATAGCTTCAATATTCGAACATATTTCTATTTAATTTTCCTAATATATTATAAGTTTTTAGTCTGAGGAGATTGAAAAATTGTGGATCAAGTATATTTGTTCCAAGTATAGGGTGATTTTGTACTCCTTAACTAAACAAAATTGTTTGTATTGACTTCTGGAGCTCGCTAAAAATGTATAGCTTGTATCCATTCAGGTCTCTAACCTAGGATATCTGCTACATTCCAGACACCTTCGAAAAAATCACGGTGAACAAATAGGTGGTTAACATTGTCAGCCTTCTCCCTTGAAAGTAGACATATGCTCAGCCCTGTTTGTCCTTTCTTATAAAATAAATATAAAGTAAGAATCCTAGTATGCATACTCAACCATCCAAAGAAAATTGGTTTTGGCTATGTGTCTAAGTTCCATAGAGTATGCCACCTAATCTAACCCTTATTAGTTGGAATGGATGTGTATGCCACTTTATCCACTAAACTGCTACTTTATTATGGTAATTGACTTCATTCACTTGAATTGTGTCTTTGCATTCAGTGTAGGAAGTACATCAAATTCCAGTTCCGCTACCTCAAAAAAATTCCACTTGTGTTAAATAACTGAGGATAGCTCCCAAAATTAATATTTCTACCTTAATTTAAAAGCATTTAGTTGATTTGAAAGTGGGTATGTAGGAGAAAACCCATAATTCCTTGGAGTGTACTCATGTTTTCAGAATCAAGAAAACCATAATTTATTATAGATGATTGCCAACTAGTGGTTTTCCATAAGTAACCAATGCTTAACGTTTGAATATACCTTTCTTTAGAAAAAATCTTGATACTTACATCTAGATTCACATGAATGATAGGAACTTGTGACTCCAACAGATCCAACTGTACCAAGACACTTCCAATTTCACTTCTGTTGCTCTAAGATGCAAGACTGATTTATGAACAATCATGCTACCACTCTCTTAACTTCATCATACGACATTAACATTCCATTATTCCATAGTTATAGACTATTTACTATGAACCAACTTCAAATTAAGTTCTAAAAACGGATCCAAATTAAGTTCAAATTAAGTTCTTAAATTTAGAGAAATTTGAATATACCTTTTGTTTGAGTGATTTATGAGTATTTATAATTATTAATTTTAAAAAGGCATGTTTGTGTTCTTATGACGATTTGTGATAGTATTATGAGGGACATGAATACTTTGGCATTGAGTCACGATGATAGAATTTATGTGGAATGCTTGTTTCAAATGTTTTCGCAAAAGATGACAAACAAGATAGACCAAGACAAGTAGAATTGTATGACCATTTGAACATGGATTACTTGTGTGTATGAGTATTTTGCAATGTAGTCAATGATGTTATGATTTACTTCCTTAAGGCTCGCTTCCAACATTTTATATGAAGTAGATACTTTCTTTAGAGAAATTATGACTTTGATGTGTACAGGCGATGTCAATGATAATGGATAATTTCAAGTATTTTTAATTTAAAGATACTAATTTTAAATATTTGATAACATTAATGTTTGTATCTCAGGAATAATGCAAATATGGTTTATGCAGCAAGCATAGTTTTTGAGATTCCACACCATTTTTGTGGACTACAACTTGAAGTGATTCTTCCTTTCTTAAATATTCCTTCCCTTGTGATTACTAAATGTCTTAATATTTTAATTTTATCATAATATGTAGTTTCTCTACCATGCTCCTTTTTTTGCATCACTATCTTGCGATAGTAGCTATAAATATTCCTTCTTGTGTTTCCGTTTAATGGTTTTTCTCAATTATTCATTAGTTAAACTTCAATTGTTTCTTTGATTCATTTCCTTCATTTTTAGTTTATTTCCTTTACATCTAATCCTGCTATTTGAGGTTTCAATGATTTGAAACTTACACTGTATTTATTTAATCATATTTGAAAATATTTTTTATTTTCTTGATGACCAAATAAGAAAATGTAGCATAAGAAAAGATATGTTGTATGGAAGGCTCCATAGGTAAGGAAAGAAATTAAAGAAGGAAGGAGACCAGAATTAGGTCCTGTTGATGGTGATGAAGATCTGTCAGTACCTATGGGTGTTTTGATGGAGGGAGATGTAAGTATATTCACATTTTTATTTTTGTTTTAAGCGATTTTTTTTGTAAGTCTAAAAAACTATAATTTTACTATAGAAAGGGTGGAATGCAGTGACTAACTTTCTTCATATTTCATCAAATGGAAAACCATAAAAGGGATGAGAGTATTGAAGTCATCGAAATATTATAAGAAGAACTAGAATGAAACTTTGCAAAATTGACTTCTTCTTCCTATACATATTGCATGGAAAGTGTACAAGACTAAAGAATGTATTTCTTTAGCAAGGACACAAATTTCTATAAGGTCATAATGTATGATTACAAAAAGAAAAGGTGTCTCTTTTTTAATTTCATGTTGTACAAGATTTGGAAAACAAGCATTTTCAGATATTACTCCATCTTGAAAAATTTGAATTGGAGAAATAATTTCCATCAAATACAAAATTGGATTTTTTTGCCACGAAAATTACAAACAAGGCCATGTTGACAAAATCACATTGTGAGCCTACTGGTTCATTCTTTACGTCAGGTGCGACTCTTGCTACAAGCGAAAATAATGCTAACTTGTCTAGCACCTCTCTGCATGATGTTATGAAGGTAAGGAACATTGGGTGTGTATATTCAAATGACATTGTATATAAAGGGAATAACATCGTTGATGGTAATAGTTCAACGGTTGACAACAAAGTTGCGAAATCAGAGAAATTTGCAGGTTTAAATATTGATAGTCCATTCAATGCTTATGGTTTTAGATCTTAAAATTTTCTAGTGGAAGTGTTTTTTAATTTCGTTATCTTTTTGTGGAGTGCATATTAACTGATTAGGAAATTGTGACCATTGTTGATTCAAAAGATGGATAGGGTGTGGAAATATCTTGTTATAAAACTCATTGTTGTTGTGGTATGGACCTTCCTTATATGGTGATGATAAAACATACTGATGTGGTATGGAACACTTATGGACTATATATCTTGAGAGAGAATATAACAGTTTGACACCTTCGTCTTATGAGTAAAATGGTTGTGTCCCCACCTTGATGGTACACCTTGGTCCTATGTGTCAAATGGTTATTCTCACACCTTGATTGGCACATCTTGGTCTTGTTGGTGTAAGGTTTGTTTTTCAACTTTGCCATGACCCCTCTTGTTGACTCTTGATCTTATGTTGACCCTTGATTGGTCCTTATGCTAGTGCCCCATCATAGTGTGGTACCTTAACCCTTTTGCTATGTTTTTTTTTGGTGTGACCTTATAGAAACCCCAAACAAATCATAGCTTGCTCAAGCAAGTTCAAAGAGGTCACGGTTTAGTCCATCCATCCCCAAGAAGGTCACAGTTTAGTTCAAGCAGACCGAAGAACGTCATTGTTCATTTCGGGTTGCACCAATAAGGTCACATCCCAGCTTAGGAGTTCACTATTTAGACTTGAGTGGAGTAATATATCCACTGCACTGTTTGAGTGTGATAAGCTGTAATAAATATATGGGATTTGTATGTGCTACAAACTGAGCTTTGGTTTGTGTGTGGAATGTCACCATTACCTAATATTTTATGGACTATTGTTTCTTGGTCCGATGCTTTGGTAATTGGGGTTTCCTTACGGTTCACTTCAAGCATATCCAAACACTCAAACAATGCAAAAATTGTCTTAATACACTCAAATAGGGCTATGGTTTCTTCTAGAAGCCCCAAATAACTCACAAGATGCTCAAGAAATCCATAGTATTTGTATGGGATACAAACTGAGCTCTTGTTTGTGTGTGGAATGTATTCATTACCTGATATTTTATGGAATGTTGTTTCTTGGTGTGATGCTCCAGTGATTGGGGTTTCCTTACTTGTCGACTGGGTTACCTTGACTACTATTATAGTTGACTAAACCTACAATAATTGAGCTTAGTCTCTCTAGTCTCTCAAGTAAGTCCTTTGTTCCTATAGTGATTTTCATTTTAATACACAAGATTTGATCTAAAAAAATATTGCTCAGTATAAGGAAGGTTTCAATGCTCCTAGTAGGTTATCTTATTTATTTTCTTTGTACATTGAGTTAGATTTACTACTGCTCTTATTTATTGTCTTTGTATGCTTTTATCTTTAACACAGGGACCTTTGGGAGTGTTAAAATTGAAAGAGGTGAATGTTATGGGTCTATTGTCCCATATGCCCTAGGTGTAAAGGCACATAAGATAACTACTGATCTGGGTGAGAGAATTGGTAAATTAGTTGCACAATATGTTGAAGCGATTGAAAAAATAAGCCTGGATCTTTGTTTGAACTTTGAATTTGTTAATGCATGTTTTTTTGAATGAATATACAGAAGAACAATATTTTTTTGGAGAACTTGGATTTATGGAGTGCACGATCAAACTATAGTAGATTTTATTGATAATTCTTACTTCCTTTTATAATCAGATTAAACTTATATAGGGCTTGAAAACAATGAGCATATCTAGTGAAGGAAATTATTACTTACAAGTATTCTCCCCATTTTTTTTGAATCGTTTCATGATAATATATGTTATTTGTTAAATATTTTCATGTCACTGTGGGTTTTACGCATCATTTTATTATAATTACCATACATCTTATCATGTTATTGAGTGTCATTTGTGACTCAAATGATTTTTTGCAGGTGTTGGGGTAGCTCAATATGCCATGTGATGAAAAAGGTGATGTTGAATAGCCCAAGAAGCCTTGGAACATTGTACATGTTGTTCACAAGATTGGAAAACCACAATATTTCTTTTTAGAAATGGTATTATTATAGATTTTGAGTATTCGTCTATGTGCACATCCCTTGAAATCCAATCAAATGGATAAAATTTTAAACTATGAAGGTGGTATGAACAAAATAGTCATTTTTAATTAGTGACTGAGTTTGTCTTTCGTTATATAAATATGAAGTGGTAAACAACTATAGAGGAAATTTTTTAGGTAGTCAAGCTGACACTAGGGAAATATTGAGAGGGTTTTTGCCGCCTTACACACACCTAGGTCACGTGGCAGAAATCTTCAAGCCACTCGGTGTGTCCTTGGGGGAAAGTCTCGAGTCAAGGCTGTCACTTTCTTCTTGACTCCTCCGTTTAGGCTCAACTCCTAACGAAGCCAGGGGGGTAGACCCTATTAGGTTACTAAGGCTAAATTACTTAGTAAGTTGATGTTGAATTGAATGAGTTACTTAGGAGTTTGAAGTGTAACCATAAATAACCATAGATGACAAGACACAAAATGAGCACACGAAAGCACAATGCTGAGGCACAATATAAATATATAGCAAGAAAATAACCAGTGCCTTAAAATGGAGTAAAAAAGAAATTAATATACTTGCATTGGCTTGGAGTGAATGTTTTGCAATTGCCTCTTGGTACGTTTTGAGTTAATGTGAAAATATGAGTTGATTTAAATTAGGTGAAGGGGTGGACTCCAAATACACCTGAGAGTACTTTGAGTATGTCCAAAACTAAACCTTCACGGCTACCCGCAAGGAATATGTGGGCTGAATGGAGTCTTTGGGGCTATTGTTCATAATTCACCTGTTAGGGTGTGACAGAGATCGGCACCCCGAGGTCACTTTTCAGAAGTTCCCGCTTCCTTTGGGTATTTTTTCACCGCAATGGTTTGATCTAGGTGTTGGATTTTTACCTGGTGGTTTGTCAATTTGGGAGAGTGAATCCTAATTATACTAGTCACTCAAATGATTTTGATATAGCTTTACTGATCAGACGAACCACAGCCAAGTGCAGAGCATACACACCGGAGTCTTGTCAATTTTAGTAAATTTTGAGATGGATGTTCTTGTTAAAAAGAAAACCCTTCAGGAACCTCTTTCGATCCAAGTGGACCTCAATCGGGGAATCAAGGAGGGGTTGATTTTATTATGGTTACTGAAACAAATGATGATAAAAAATGAAACATAAAAATATAAGCAAACCACAATTTTATAATTAGACTACCATGAACCTTTCTTCACCTTTCGGGTCAAAAGGAGGCTTGTGGGGTAAGTATTAAAGTTACTTTGAAACCAATAGAAATGGAATATGGAATTTATTTTAAATGAAATTATACTACTCTATATTGAAAAAAGATGAATGAAAAGAAAAAAATGACATGGACGCAAATCCCCCCAAGGGGGATGGGGAATGGGCTCGAAAGAGCCTATTCAAAATTATTTTTATTACCAGTGGTTACAATATCAACAAACTAATATGATTACTCTTGATTCTTATATAGAATGAAATCAAGAGCTTACAAAGTGCGAAAACTAAAGATTTCAATCAAAAAGGGAGACCCCTGGGGGATTTAGAAGGCCCAAAAGTCACTTTCGAGCAGCAGATCCTCCTTTTTTATATTATGCCTGATAAAAACCAGCAATATTATTAGACTGAAATATTCCCAAAAGCACTCTGAAATTACCTTTGGGTCAGCCTACTTTTAACCAAAAAATGCTAAGTAAAAACTAGTTAAAAAAAGGTAAAAAGGGAACAAAGGAAAGAAAGCTTTCCTTGGGATCTTGGCTTGCCTTTTAGGAATCCAATATGATGTGCACTGATTTCTATATTTATCTTTCATAACATAAAGCATAAATCTAATGCATGCAAGCTACAAATTCTCTTTAAAATTCCATGCAAAAAGGACGATTTCCCTAAAGCTAGATCTAGAATGGTTATGAAACCTTTTAAGAGAAAGATCTGGATTATGGGCTTTGATAAGATAGATATATGTTAAATTTACTTTAAGATGATAGATCTAAACAATATCAAAGCTATGAACAAAGTAATTGGGTACAAGAGTTGATTTTGAGGGAGGAAGAGGAGGAGAGAAATGTTGGTAGCCTTGAAGATCCATAGTGGAGCTTTCAGGTGGAATGTCGAGGGACTATGCATTTGGAAGGTTTTGGAGAGAGTGAATAAGCAAACTAGATCAACATCCTCTCCAATCTAGGAACCTATAGCTCAGCTGAAATAAAAAAACTTGCCGAAATACTTGTGAGATCTGATGAGTACATACACAGAGATTCAGAATAACATGCATATAAGCTTATAAAACATGCTGAATCTAGATCTCTAAACATGCATCAAAGGAAATATATGGCCAATAAACTTATTTAAAATCACCTTTCCTATCAATATTATAATAATCTTATTATCAATCTTAGCAATGAATCCACAAGCAAACAACAAATTATGAACACAGATACAGGTTACCTCAGTAAAAAATGGCAATGATCGTCCACACATACAATGGAACAACACCATCTTGCCTCCAAAGCTTCTCTTTATTTCAAATGAACAATAACAATAGTATAATAGCAGCAGCACCTCAATCCCAGTTCTAACTAGCTTGGAAGAGGCTGTTGTGCTTGGATATATACAAAAACTAGGAGATCCATCCTAGGGGGCACAAATCCCAAGGAGATAGATCAAATCAGCTGATGGAGAGTCAATCAATGCAGATCTGAAGTTGAACTGAGTCTACTTATCAACCAGGGGCCTGATTGAGCTGACACATCAACCCATAAACGGACACATCAGTCCACAGAGCATCCAAGAGAGTCCACACATGTGGAGGAGAGAGAGAGGGTGCAATTCCCCATAAAGACTGCTAAAGATCAACTATGGATCTAATTTGATCACCTCCTTCAGTTAAGGATTTGTCAGATCCGATCAATCTGCTTCAGATCTGATTGATTTCAATCAAATTGGCTGAGAATCCACTGATCTATGATTCTGGATTTGCTCCATTATTCATCAATTTATTAATTACAATAATCAATAATTGATTTTTGGGGCTTTCTGACCTGAGTGATGGAAAATCACTCAAAACTAGGAAATAGTGGGTCCATGGGTTTACATGGTGATCTTAGCTTGAAAATGAGCACCTACATGACTGAAACTAATTATTTGTCCCACTTTTATTACAAAATCAATTTTTCCAATTAAACTATTAAAAAATAGCCTAAGTTTTGGAAAAATTAAATTTTAATAAAAAACACTGAAAAAACTAAAAAAATGAAAAATTGAAAAAACCTAGGGGAACTTAGACATGTTCATATGACTCGACCATGATGTCTAGCATGTTTATACATTGACACATAGACTCTTATAAACTCAATAGGCCTAAATTCCAAACCAACCACCCCAACTTTGGAGGTATGGAGTGAAAAACTCAGAAATTATTAGTCGTTTATTCAACAACCAATAATAACCAAGGGAAAAAACACCCTGGGCTGATGGGATTGACAAATAAAGTCTAAGAGACCGAGTCTTTTACAGACACTCTCATGCTAGAACATTTATTACAATTCCCCCATGGGGTATGAACATGTGATATAGTATAACAAGCGCTTCCAAGAAGTACTTCCAAAGGTCTTCTGAAGTCCGAACAAGTTATCCTTGTCCGGTTCACTAGGCTCACTTGATAAAAACCACTAAGTACAACTTAGGTGGTAACAAGGGTCAAAGTTGAAGTAGTAGAATTTGTAGAACAAATAAAGAGAACAATAATTGTAGGTGAAACTTTTATTTGTGAGCCAGTATTGTTATGATGGTTCTATGAAGTGTATTTTGTAGCTTCTAATTATTTTTGAAATTTATATGATTGGTGTTTTGAATTTTATTCTATGGAGACCCTTGAAGTTTATCCTTTCTCATGTCATCAATGATGTTTTCAACTTTCAAAATCCTTAGTCCATGGATTATTACAAAACTCATTTAATCCAATCTAATACATAATGATTGAGTCATTTTCATTTGTTTCCTCAATAATTCTATAATGGGTAATTCAAATAACTGTTATCATTTCATAAAGGTAATTACGAATATATATGTATTTTTTATCTTTTTTTCTTCAAATTTTAGCTCAGATAATTATTTGACATTTTTCTAAGTTGGAGAAGTTCTGTTTTTTAGACAATCCAAATATTTTATTGATACTCACAGCCTTGTTGTGCATGCATACATTTCTTTGAGTATTGTTCTGCGATCACAACACTTGGAACTATATAAAGAATTATGTGTTTTCATGATGGGATGCAACTATTCCTTTCCACTATACAATGTCAAATCATATCAATGATTCCCAACACCTGAAGCAATGGAAAACAATCAAGATCTAATTTTATGACCACCGTTAGTTATTATTCACAATGCATGCACTAGAAAAATAAAGGGTGGCCATTGAGAGGGTATTGGAAATTGAGATATGGATGAACAACTTATAGGTGCACAAATAAACTCAATCCTCTTCCTATTTGGTTTCCTTTTACATTTCAATTTATTATAATTTATGATTCTTTAAATACATTTTGTATTGTATACTGGAGAACATAGTGTATGTGGAAGTTATCCAACAATATGAAGTCCTTTTACTGTAGACATTCCATGAATTACTCTATTTTTTAAAATTTAGATATGGTTCTAGAGTAGTTAGGTCCTTTTCCATATATTAAACAAACTTCAAATGGATATAATAAAGGAGGCTTCTGTTATGCATTTTGTACTTCTTGTTTACGTTCAAATTATGAGAAAGATCAGATAAATAAGTTAAGCCCTATGTTGGCCTTATCATTGGGAGAATGAGATCTTCAACTTTTCAGATCATATCAATCATGTTATATGTGTCTCAATATTTTTAGCATCATAGATATCAACAGTCTTCTATTATTTATTCCATTATTGATCCCTACAAATGATGTCTTAAGTACATGAATAAGATTGGTAGCTCTGCAAGTACTGTAGAGACTTCAAGGGTACTAGCTCAATGAAAGAGCACCTACCTTACAAGAAGGAGATCAATGGTTTGATTCATACATACCCTATGCACATAAATAAGTGAATATTTGCATATAAAATGACTAAATTAGTGACTGAAAGATGAGAGATAAGTGACCAACAAATGGGAGATAAATTGTAACACGTCGGTTTTGACCCTGTTTGCATTAAACATATATGATGTAAATATTGTAATTAATCATGGTGTGGAGCTAAAGGAAAAATCCCCACCATTGATTTAGCATTTTATGTTTCGGTGATTAAAATCGATGCCAATGGTATTATGTGCTAGCCAACACATTATAATTTTGGACAACATACAAATATGCAATTTAATTAAAAACGCACAACCGGTTATCTCAATTAAACAAATAAAGAGATGGGGGCAAGATTTCCTAAGGATAAGGGGGGTGGAATGTTTAACCTTGATCCTTTGGGGAAAATCCATGTGTCAAAAGAAAATACCCAAAAATGTATGCCCATTTCCCTCATGCATTCACATTTTCATCTTCCCTCATGTTGTAGGGAGCAACGGGACGTTTTTTTATCATCCATCCTTCTTTCACCCAAATGTTTTTCTTTTTCTTCCTCATGTAGCTGAACCTTATGGGATTTTTGATCCTTCACATTTTTCAGTTTTTCCTCGTCATTGTGCATGCCCAGTCCATCATTGGGTTCTCACTAAAATGTTGTGGTCCATTATGATCATTCTCTATTCCATTCTGTTCATGTGCGTTCTGTGTTCATCCTGCTTGCAGAACTGTGTTTTTTTTTGGGTTATCCACCTGTTGTTACCATCCTCAGTCATGCAAAGGTTTGGGGTCTCCCTTGTTTGTTGAATAATTGAGTAGTGGAGTTTACTCGATTTTATGAGAAAGAGTGGTCTTCTGTGGTTTACTCAATGTGGTTGTGCAATGGTATCCTCTATCATAGAGTGAGTGGAAGCCTGTTTTGTTGTGTGTGCATATTTTTCCTTGCTGTGAACTAGTTTGGAGTGGAATTGGGTCTGAACTAGCTTAATAAACCTAGTGTAGAAAGGAACCTCACAAATATATCTAAAGGGGATGGTTTTCTTCTTTGCACACCCTGAACATCACTCAAATGGAAAGCATAGTCTGAGGGACTGTGTAGCAGAGAATGGGTTTCTTCCTTGTGGTGGGTGTGTAGATGTTTTATGAGCCAAGTCGGATCTAGTGCAGGTGTCCATAGCTCAGTGGTTGAGCTCACCATCTTAGAAGTTCAATATTTATAGCTCCTTGCAGCTTGATAAACCCATATGTTAGTTGGCTTGGCTAATCCTTAGTGTGAATGTTGGTTTGACTGACTGTAGTATGATAAACCCAAGAGTATATTGGTATGTTTGTTTACAGCCTTATAAACCCAACGTCATTGACTTGGTTGATTTTTGTTTGTATCCTTGGCTACATGTGAACCTTCTAGTGTTCCTTATTTCTTGTGGGAGTCATTCGTAGCTCAGGGGTGGCAGTGATACTAAGAGATTGATGAGCGCACTGGCCTATGGTTGGGTGGAATGTTGTAGTGACATAGCTGGTTGTGGGAAAAAAATATTTCAAGGTAATTATTCTTCTCTATGCTAATCTCTGCAATTGTATTTGCTTAATGAAATATAATGAACATATCTAATGTGTTGAATTGATGAATTGCTTCTGCTATATGATTGCAATTGCATGCATATGTGCATGTTTTCCTTCAATGCATTTTCAAATTGTCTTATGGGGCTTAGATTTTCCTATTGGTTATGGCCTAAATGATCGAATTTTTCCAAGAATTCTTATTAACAAGTTGAATTTATGCAACTTACGCGATGCAGGATGCGGAAACGTCCTTCTGTAAATTCGATTTTTGAAATTTTCCTTCCGCAACTCTCCTTTCTGCATGTGGGATGCAAGATGTGGGATGCGGGATGCAGGATGTGGGATGCGGCTTCACAATTTTTCTTTCCACAACAAATTTTATTTCCACAATGGTCTATTCCACATGCGGGATGCGGGATCAAAATTTCCATATTTCGCGATTCCACAAACTCAAGCTTTTTGCACCATTGATTTTTGTGGGTTGATTCTCAGCCATTGATCTGTCTCTAGATGTAGAGTAGATGGTGACCATCGATTTTTTCCTTGATCCTTCTCTACCGTTCGATATCCTCTGAGATATTTCTTCGTGGATCATTGAATTTATCACTGACATGATCAATTTCTTTGTTGTTGGGAAGTAGGAGAATTTTATCCATAGATTGAATAGATTCAACACAAGATGAGTTCATGCCTATATAGATATTTGCAAATCAGGATTCCATCAAAATAAATACAGACTTTAATGAAATTCAAGTTGGATGCTCATGCAACAATCAGAGCGAGAATTCATGGTTGCGTTCTCTCTTTAGTGGACGGGAGGGGATGTGACAATGTGGTATCATAGCTGTGGGTTGTAGCATTGTTCCTTGATGGGACAAGTTGAACAGTTAACAGATTTGTTGGTTTTTGGTCACTATGGGCAAACCCGGGTTTACTATAATGTACCAACAACACCCCTAGCTCACTGGCCCTTTCGGCGACAGACTACGGAGCGGCTTGAAGTCTCACCCGAAGTGATTCTAATGGGTTGGCCAAAGACTCAAGTGTCTTCGACCAGGTTCTGTAGCATCCTGTGTGCACCTCACAACTCTTCTTAACCTGCGAGGTCTCTCTCCACGATGTGCAGTCTCCTCTTACTCGCAATGACTCTAGCCCTTATTGCATCGCCGCATCCTGGGAAACACGTAACTATCTCCTACGCTCAATCCTTAACCTGAGGTACCGCGCACCATAGCTCCTCTGATGGTGCGATATCGCCTCTCTATGATATCCTACCGCTACGGCTCAGCATACCTAGCGTTACTAGTGTTCGACTTACAGGACTCAACATACAAGGCTACTTTACACTGCGACTCTTAACTGTCTTGGGTGAAACATAGAAAAACTCTTATACATAATACTTAAAGACTTCAACCTGCATTTATCCTTCTATAATGCTATGAACTGAATAACACAAACATACATTAAACTGTAATCAAAGTTCATGTAAAGAGTGACAGATACAACAAGTAAACACAATCACATGAATCAATCACATAACACTCTGGTTTTATGTGGTTCACTTCCAGGGAAGAAGCTACATCCACAGAACTATGTTTTATTATATCTTGAGAGAGTACATAGTTCTGTTGCACCACATATGCAGCTCAAAATCTTCTGGGTAACTCCGCACACAGCCTGGAGCCCTTCTCTCTTAGATCTCTTTTCTATCTCTATATTGCTTTCTTACAATATTCTCTCTCTCTCTCTCTCTCTCTCTCTCTCTCTCTCTCTCTCTCTCTCTTTTTCAATCCCTGCGGATTGTTACATACATGCTCGATGAGCTAGCTACTGGTTACAGTAAGATGACTACCGCTGATAACAAAACTAGAGCTCAGCTTCTATATTACAACTGTCTAAGTGTCTGCTTGTCTAACTACCTAAACCTTTGATGATACACAACTTCCCAACCCTTTTACAATACAAAATACATCCCGTTATAGGCGGCCCGAAGGTCTCACCATTACAACACTGTGGGCCTATCCCAACAGTAACCCAAAAACCTAAACTAGTGACAGTCGGCATATCTGTATTCGGGGTAGCCACTTTCCGTTACGCCACTGCTCTCTGTAGTATTCCATGCTTCCCTACACTGACCATGGGTACTGTGCACCGCTTCCCTTCTCTGTCCTTCATCTTCAATACCTTGGCCTCGTTTCTCCTTTTCCTTTATGAGGGTAGCTGAGCCCTCTTGTCTTCCACCACTACCTTCAATGCAGTGGGTGAGCTCTCTCCTCTCGGCCGCTTAGGTACTGTCATCTTCTTTGACTTCTCTACCCTGATAGTCATAGTTTCTGGCTTTTCTCTGCAGCTAGAAACATGCTACGGCATCATACATTTACCTTATCTCTTCAGCTTCGCAAACTGTCTATCTGCGAAAATGCCAGCTTTTCCTGTAGCTATGGGGCCCTACTCCAACAGTCCCCTAACACTTACTTATGGCTTGTCCCCGAGCCACTACCAGTGGGCTTCTCTTGCTGTAGCTTCTTCTTGGCTTCCTACGAATTCTTTGTAAGTTTCTGCCGAAGTCCTGCGACTTCATTCTCCATAGGTTCTATAACTTAGTTCGTTGGGCTCTCTTATCTTTCCTTCCCTCATTGTCATGCTCTCGCTCTCATCACTTGCGAGACCTGAAGGATCTTAAGCTTTTGAGAATCCTTCCACAAATATTATTTCCTCTTTATCTGGCTTAGAACTTTTATCACAAGGAAAATCTATATCTTCCAGCCTTCTCAAATATTTTATTCAGTCTGGATCCTTTCGTATCAACTATACAGGCCTTGAATTCCATTCCGAGAACCTTCATTCCTTTCCTTTTTCCTTTTGTTTTTCTGCATCTCAGATGCCTATTTCTTGGTCCTTTTTTTTCTTTCTGTGAGATCTTCTGGGAAACTCCACGTGCACAGCCATTTGATTTGGTCTTCTCTTTCTGTTTCTCACTTTTACTTTCCTCCTTTTCCTTTTTCGCTGTTCGAGGCTGGACACGTCTATTGTCTGAGCTTGACTCCTCATCCTTGGTAGCTGTCTGGCCTGTGATGAACCTGGTTTCATACTCTTGGGTGGTGTCGCCATAATAGACATAAGGCCTCCACACTTGAACCTTTCCAAAATGTCTTCTATAGGTTCTTCCTCGGATAGAACCCACTCGGTGGAATACTCTGGCTTGGCAATGGCTGTGAAATAGCGAAATCACAGCACTCTGTAACGAAATTAACTCTACACAGGGAAAACTTAAGAACTTACTCTATAGCTCTCAGGTCTTGCAAAAGTAACCATCCTGAATGAATGATCTCTGCTTTTATGTTGAAGGCTATAATCCCAGATGCAACGGTCATCTAGGCTGAACCCGTCGGTGGTATTAATGCATGGATGAGACCACACCCATCGTTTCGATCCTCATTAAATGCTGAAATCTGATCAAATTTCCCTCAAACCCTATGTGTAGGCGCCGGTCTCATCAAATATTTACTAAATATGGAAAATTTAATATGCTGTTGCCAAATCTACGGTAAGGTATACCAGTCATTTCTTCATTAAATTCCTGTCAGAAGGAGACTTGACTGGCCCTCTTTCATTTTTCAAATCTAGATACGTGGCACAGGGAATCATCGCCTTACCGCGATGTCACACTGCCTTACATGTGCAAAACAAACTTTAAACAGTTTTTTTTTTAACCTCGCAATCCGCTTAATGTCTTGCGCAAAATGAACCATTCTTATGCGATTCCTTATACTTAGAATACCTGCCGGTGTAGACTAATTCCCAGTGCGATGCCTCCTTTCAACTACACTGGACATCTACACCATTATAACTATATGAGTTAAGGCTAGGGTATGGAGTGGTTAGCACTGTAAATCTTAAGCCTACTACCATTAATGAAAGTGGGAAGAAGCTCCCCATTCAATTTTCTAAGCTGAACGGCTCCTTCGTCTGTAACTTGCTGAATCTGGTATGGCCCCAACCAATGCGTCTTGAAATTCCCTGGAAACTTCACAAAATTACTGTCATAGAGGAGGACTAGGTATCCTATCTGAAAAATCTTGTTCTTGACATGCCTGTCATGCCAAGCTTTCTCTCGTGCCTTCTACACTTTCTGATGGAATCCTACGATGAACCTGTCTTCCTCTAAGGCAAGCAGGTGCACTAGCCTTTCATGCACCGTGTCTGTATCAGCCATCCCGGTGATCTGAGCAATTCTTAAACTGGGAAGAATATACTTCATAGGCATAAAAACCTCTTGTCCACACACCAAGCTGAAAGGTGTATGTCCTGTAAGTTTCTTGCATGTAGTCCTATACGCCCATAACACAGCATTAACCCTGAGGTCCCAATCGTTTCTTTGGTTGTTGCAGATCTTAGTAAGAGTGTTTTCTAGAATCTTGTTAAAGGCCTCCACCATACCATTAGCTTGTGGGTGGTAGGGGGTGCTCTTATGGTGTTGTATCTGGAATTCCTCCGTCAAGGCCTCAATGGTGCAGTTCAAGAAGTGTGTGCCTTAATTGCTCATCAAAATTACTGGGCATCCAAATCTACTGATAATGTTCTCAAAGAGGAACTGTGCAGCTATAGCAGCGTCACAATTCCTTACTGCTTTAGCCTCCGCCCATCTGGTGAGGTATTATGTTCCTGTGATGATGTATCTCACACCAGTTCATTTCCCTGGTGGGTTGATAGGACCCACAAAGTCTATAGTCCACTTTTCAAATGCACGCAGCGTAATTTGCGGTCGCAGTGGCATTTCATCTCTCCGTGAAGGTTTTCCTACCCTCTGGCAGATATCACAGCATCTGCAAAATTCCTTAGTATCCTTATGTAAAGTAGGCCACCATAATCCTGTGGTCAAGATTTTCTGCGTAGTCGGCTTTCCTGCGAAATGACCTCATGCGGTACCGGAATGTGCTTTTCTGATAATGGCCTCTTTTTCATGTGGCATCACACATCTGCGTAGGACTTCATCTGGACCTAACTTGTATAACTGTCCTGCGATCAGGGTGAAGTCTGCTGCTTTAACAACCAACTGCCTCTTTTGATGCTTGGTAAACTCATCAGGTGCCCATCCTGTAGTGAGAAAGTGAATAATATCAGCATAGTACTCGTTTACGATCTGAATAGAAAACAATTGCGCATCTGGAAAATTGTCCTCTAGATTACTTGTCTCTTCTCCTGAGTCTATCCGTGACAGATGATCAAGTCTGGCGTTCAATCTTCCTGGTTTCACGATGATTTCAAAATCATACTCTTGAAAGAGGAGTAACCATCTGCAGATTCTTCCTCCTAAAACTGGCTTATTGACTAGATACTTCAATGCGGAATGGTCAGTAAACATCTTGAACAAGGCACCCAATAGGTAGTGCCTAAAATTCTGTAGCGCGTACACCATAGCTAAGCCTTCTCTTTACGTAGTGGTGTAGTTTTTTCTGCGGTGGATAGTTTTTTGCTTGAGTATGCGATAGGGTGATCGATATCTCCTTCTCCTAGTTGGGTTAAGGTGATCCCCAGTGTGATACCGGATGCATCCACATGTACATGAAATGGCTTAGTCCAGTCTGGAAATACTAAGATGGGTGCTATAACCATCTTCTCTTTAATTGTGTCTAGACTCTGCTGACATTCCTCATTCCATAGGAATTTTACATCTTTCTTTAACATTTTTTCCATCGTTGCTGTAATCTTTGCGTATCCCTTGATGAATTTTCTGTAGTACTCGGTATGACCAAGTACTTTCCTCAATTGTTTGACTGAGTTGGGTGCTGGAAGATTTACAATGATGGCAATCTTTGCGGGATCTACCATCAAGCCTTGCCTGCAAACAATGTGACCCAAAAAAATACCGAATGGCGCACAGAATATACATTTTTTCAAGTTTAGAGAAATATGGTACTGCCTACATTTCTCTAACATCAGTCTTAAATCTCTGATGTGCTTGTCAATTAATCCAAATATAGTCCAATCATCAAAATAAACTTCTAAGAATTTATGGATGTATTCTTTAAATACAGCAACTACTACTCTAGAAAAGATAGCTGGTGCATTCTTAATACCAAAGGGCATTACCGTATACTGGAATGAGCCCCATTCTATTGCAAAAGTGGTCTTATGTCGATCTTCTGGGTGGATTCTGATCTGGTGATAGCCTGAAAAGCCATCAGTGAAGGAGTAGACCTTCTGTCCTCCCACATTGTCTAATACTTCATCAATGAAAGGTGTCAGAAATGGATCATGAAGTGATGCATCGTTGAGTTTACACAAGTCGACACAGATCCTGATGTCTCTTTTGGTTTTCTTCTCCTGCATGACCATGGGACTAACCCATTCACTTTCTTCCACTGGCTCGATGATGCCTACCGCTAGCATCTTATCTATCTCATCCTTAAATTTTTCTTTATAGCACAGATTTAATCTATATGGATGCTGCTTAACTGGTATAGCATCCTTTTTCATTGGTATCCCCATTACTCCCAGGTCTCCAACTATTCCCTTCATCTCTGTGAACTTGGTGGGAAATAGGTCCTGATAGTCATGTAGCAAGTCTGTAATCTGTCCGACTGTTTCATCGTTCCAATAGTCTCCAATAGAGGCAAAATTTGGTTCTGTGTCTGTGCCAATATTGATCTGTTTAATCTTGATAGGCTCCATGATAGATGGAGTCTCTAGCTTCGGTCCATCAACATCACGAGTTCCTTTTGACTACGAAATGTTGATGTTGCGAGGATCCTCATCTTCCTCCTCTGGTTCTGATACAAAGTTATGACACTCTAGTGCCTCTTCTAACTGGATGGCCCACTCAGGTTGAGCTGACACTGATAGGGTTAAATCCTCAAATATCTTAATATTTATTACATCTAGGGCCTAATTAATGCTTGGATATTCAGATTCAAAAATGAAGGTGAGTAGAAAGTTGTCTATCATAAGTGGCCATGTAGTCATTCCTTGCGCAATTCAGTCTCTGTGTACCAGTTCTTTGGAATTTGATCTAGAGTGCGAATGAATCAGTGAACCCATTCATCCTCGGGAATGTCCGACCAATCCCATTCACATGTCTGAATATGTGACCTGGGGTCACTTTCTCTTGTGTATTTCTGCTAGACATACTCTCTATCGGTAGAGAATCTAATTTCCATCAATCTCTTAAGATCATCCCATGATGCGATATTCTCTTTATGTGCATACCACCATCTTGTAGGTGTGGCTCATACTGCAAGGTCCATAGCTGTGATCCTCTGCTCATGAGGGATTTGTTGTTCAAACTGCGTGAGAAAGTCCTGGATATATGTTAGACCATGAAATGATGGAATCTCGTTGACCTCTGTGCCAATCCATCGTAGTGACTTAGTCATGTATGCACATCTGCGCGCTGAGACTTCGTAAAGTCTGTTCTGCCAATTCACTAGACCGACATCTGAATCCGATGCACATGAGCTATCGCATCACCAACTAATGTTCCCTTCTGCGGTTGGATTGATGTAGTCACTCTGGTTCATAGTCATCTGATAGAGACTCTCCATGTTATGTGCCTCTTCCTCTGCTCGGATAGGTTCAATGTATCTAGGTCCCTGAAGAGGATCTAACGGTGTGATGACCCGGATCTGCGTGTCCTCAAAGCTCATTTGTCTTCTCTTTAAGTTGATAATGGCCATGTTACTGATCACCCAATCAATGCCTAGTAATGAAGGATATGGTCTACTATCGCCAATAATTTCTATAACTTCAAAGTCTGCAAAGCTGCGAACTCCTTCAATGTTAACTGGCACCTACTGTAATCGACCTAGGGGTGATACCCAACGCTGATTAGCTAATCTCATATGGATAGGCGATCTGACTAACTTAGGGCTACCCATCTGTTCCCATGTCTGCTTAGTCAGAACAATTATCTCTGATCCTAGATCTAGGATCACCTCATCCATTTCAAATTCTCCAACCTGTGCTGTGAGTCGCATCTCTCTTCCTGTTCTTGTATGTCCCATAATATTATGAACAACATGATGTGCACTTCTCATGGAAGAAGATGGCTGACACTGATCTATGATGCCCTGAAGTTCTCCTATAGCTTTCTCATTTCTCACGAGTTTTAAACAACTCCGCAGGAAGGATTGTACACTTCCTGCGAACTCGTCCTCGTCGCAAGCGCTCGATGTGGTAGCCTGTGATATCTATATAGGGATAACGCCACAAGGTGCTTGCTGCGGTACGCTCCTAGACGGTGGTACCTGTGATCCTAATTGCATAGGGTCATCAAAAAAAATATTAGCTTCCTGAAATGTCTATTTATTCTTTTGTAGGTCAAGTGGTGTTGCTTTGTTAGGAGCTTTGTGCACCCACTCCTGACCTGTGTTCTTTTCAGTATCTTGCGATGTCCCATTGGTGGAAGCATTGCTGCGAGTCATAATGTTGACTCTCGGTTCTGGTTCTTCCTTCTTAGCAGCAATAAGCTGGATGTTCTGGTGTACTGGTGGCTTAGGTTCTCTAATCTTAGCTATCAAGGTAGGACATTCTTCTATAGTGTGATCGTAAGATTTGCAATAATTACATGTGGTGGTGGGGCTCTGATAGTCCCTAGCATAATGTCCTAGAACTCCACAGTTGTAACAAGTGATTGTTCCATGACCACGGCCAAAGCCTTCTCCATGGGCAAAGCCTCCTCCACGTCCTCGTCCTCTGAATCCTCCTCCATGGCCAACATGAGCCGGATCATGCTATGGTCCTACTGCTGGACCTTGTGTTTCTGATTGGACTCTGTACAAGTCTTGCTTGCTCCCAACCATGAGATCATACGCTCGGAAATTGTGTTCATCATGGCCTACAGACTTACAAAAGACACAGTATAAGTTCTTAGGTGTCTGCACGTACTTCTAAAGTAGAGGGCATTGCTGAGGTGGGTGTCCTCTTGTTTTGCATATTTCACACCACGGCTCGTGGGACTGTGGTAAGGGGTTAGGAGCCCCGGTTGCTAGATATTCTACAAAGGCTGGACAATTGTCTTTAGTATGGCCTTGCGCTTTACACTTTACGCACCATATGTCTTGTGTAACCTCTTTCCCTTTCTTAAGCTCATGCAACTGTAACGTGAGATTAGCCAACTTTTTTTGCAGGTTTGTCATACCTGTGTTGGTTTCAGCTAGAGTTGAAGCCTCTAGTTTCATCACCATCTCCAATGCGTCATCCCGCATCTGGAGTTTCTGCTGCATTAATGGCAGTCTGATGTGAGGGAGAAGGGCTGCAATAAACCATTCCTTATGTTGCTTCGGTGCAAACTCAAAGCTGACTTGGTCTATAAGGGCTTTGGATTTCTAATCGAAGTCCCACACTGACTCTGTAGGTAACTGTTTGATGTCTTTGAGCTCTGTAATGCACTGTGACTCAGACTTGGGTTTCTTAAACTCTTTAATCATGGAGGTCCTAACCTGGACAAGTTTTCTGGGTACCGTTGTGGCATACTTCATATACCATGTTAAGGCTCGTTCTCTTAGTGTGGTGACCAACTGTACAAGTTTAATATTATCATCATGGATTGCTTTAATGGTCCACATGGCTTCACATAGAAACCAGTGCTACTCTGGATCCTATTCCCATGTACCCTTAAAGATAGGTAGATTCACATCATCCCCCATTCTATTTCTACATGGTGGATGTTGATTTGCTGTGTTACTACCACTCGGCGGTGTAGGTGGAGGTGATGTAGCGGTAGTATGTACTGTCTGGGAGCTACTAGATGGAGTTCCTATGGGACTGTTCTGAGTCTCGATCTATTTCTGTGGGGTATAAGGGTGGTAAGGGATACCCCCTTCTGTTCTGTCTGTATGGTTATGACTATGTTGTCTAGTACTATCTGAACTGTCTTCAAATATGGGAGATCTGAAATCTACTTTGTATTTCTTTCCACTACGTGTACGTCCAATGTCATTGAAATCACTCTCAAACTCTTGTGACATTACAGTTTGTTAACTTATTGATCTAAAACCATATCCATTACTCCTTTTTCATGTAATAACATCTTAATGGACAAGTTTAAATATTTTAGGTACTTACCGCGATATCTTTTGAAGAAGTGTCGCTCAGCCTCGCTGAAGCTTTTTCTCTCTTCAACTGCAAACTCTGTGACGAAGCCTTCTAGTACACTTGCAAGCCAGAATTCTATTGTCCTCGTAATGGGATTATCAAGGTTCTTCACGGTATGAATCAGCTCCGGTGTCCAGACAATGTTTCTTTTCTTCTTGAATATGTTCTTTTCAATCAACTTTGATAACCAGTCGTAAATCTCATTTCCATAGGTCGCAAAAAATATCGTATGCAGGTCTGTAAAGATATGTTTTTGTAACCAGTCCTCTGTACTCAGTCTAGGACTCTTGTTCTCGTGTTCGGCAAACTCTTTTTCCTTATACCCAACCGACTAGTTGAGTTCATCTCTAGTAGGATGCCAACAGAACATCAGTGCTCAGTTTGTTCAAAACTGGCAATGGAACCATTTGTTGGTCGCTATGGGAAAACCTGGGTTTACTGTAATGTACCAACAACACCCCTAGCTCACTGGCCCTTTCGGTGACAGACCGCGGAGCGGCCTGAAGTCTCACCCGAAGTGATTCTAATGGGTTGGCCAAAGACTCAAGTGTCTTTGACCAGGTTCTGTAGCATCCTATGTGTGCCTCACAGCTCTTCTTAACCCACGAGGTCTCTCTCCGCAATGTGCAGTTTCCTCTTACTCGTGATGACTCTAGCCCTTATCGCATCATCGCGTCCTAGGAAACACGTAACTATCTCCTCCGCTCGATCCTTAACCTAAGGTACCGCGCACCACAGCTCCTCTGATTGTACGATATCACCTCTCTGTGATATCCTACCGCTGCGGCTCATCATACCTAGAGTTACTAGTGTTCGACTTACAGGACTCAACATACAAGGCTGCTTTACACTGCGACTCTTAACTGTCTTGGGTGAAACATAGACAAACTCTTATACATAATACTTAAAGACTTCAACCTGCATTTATCCTTCTATAATGCTATGAACTGAATAACACAGACATACATTAAACTGTAAGCAAAGTTCATGTAAAGAGTGATAGATACAACAAGTAAACACAATCACATGAATCAATCACATAACAATCTGGTTTTACGTGGTTCACTTCCAGGGTAGAAGCTACGTCCACAGAACTGTGTTTTATTATATCTTGAGAGAGTACACAGTTCTGCTGCACCGCATATGCAGCTCGAGATATTCTGGGTAACTCCGCACACAGCCTGGAGCCCTTCTCTCTTAGATCTCTTTTCTATCTCTATATTTCCTTCTTACAATATTCTCTCTCTCTCTCTCTCTCTCTCTATCAATCCCTGCGGATTGTTACATACATACTCGATGAGCTAGCTACTGGTTACAGTAAGATGACTACTGCTAATAACAGAACTAGAGCTCAGCTTCTATATTACAACTGTCTAAGTGTCTGCTTGTCTAACTACCCAACCCTTTGATGATACAAAACTACCCAACCCTTTTACAATACAAAATACATCCCATTATAGGTGACCTGAAGGTCTCGCCATTACAACACTGTGGGCTTGTCCCAACAGTAACCCAAAAACCCTAACTAGTGATAGTCGGCATATATGTACTCAGGGTAGCCACTTTCCGTCACACCACTGCTCTCTACAGTATTCCATGCTTCCCGGTGCTGACCATGGGTATTGTGCACCGCTTCCCTTCTCTATCCTTCATCTTCAATACCTTGGCCTCGTTGCTCCTTTTCCTTTATGAGGGTAGCTGAGCCCTCCTGTTTTCCGCCACTGTCTTCAATGCAGTGGGTGAGCTCTCTCCTCTCGGCCGCTTAGGTACTGTCGCCTTCTTTGACTTCTCTGCCCCTATAGTCATAGTTTTCGGCTCTGCTCTACAGCTAGAAACATGCTATGGCATCGTATCTTTACCTTATCTCTTCATCTTCGCCAAAATGACAGCTTTTCCTGTAGCTGCGGGGCCCTACTCCAACATTGGTAAATGGGTTTTACTTCTTATTTTATTATGTAGCTAACAATTTTGTTTATTAACACATTTTGTAGAATTATAGTCACCTTCAAAGGGAAGCATTCTAGATAGTGCAGTTTGGTAAAGTTGGTTTGCCTGAGCCATGAAAATCAACATGTGTGATGATGCACAAAACCCCATTGAATACGAGGAAGATTATTTGGGGGGAAATGTCTGAATTGGAAATGCTAAGATAGAGTCTAATGGGAGGAGGTTTCAAGATACTCCCCCAAATTTTGTAGCCACCATGAGAAGGATAGGGGTGGAGATGCAAAGTCATAGGGAATATAATGAAAGATTGGTTAATGATCTGGAGGAGCAGAATTAGCTGAATGAAGCCATGTTGCAAAGTTTGACAAACATTCAGAGGTGGATGAACTCTGGGGACCGGACAGTGAGACGAGAAGGAAGTAAGAGCATGACTAGAAGAAAAAAGAGATCTTCTAGTGGGTCATCTGACTCTAAAGGATTCACTGGTGGTTCAAGTTTTTCTTATGATGAGAATAAGAGAAATATGCACTACCAGAACCATTCACGTGATGAATTTAAGAAGGCAAGGCCTCCTACCTTCAATGGTGAGATAAAGAATGGTCAAGAAGCTGAATCTTGGCTCCTTGGGATGAGGAAATATTTCCAAGTCCAAGATTTCTCAATAAATATGAAGGCTAGGGTATCCATCTTCAAATTGACTGGAAGAGCATCCATATGGTGGGAGCACTTTAGGAAAGTGAAAAATATTAATGAAAGGAATATTGTGTGGAAACAATTTTAGAATTATTTCAAGCAGAAGTACCTCTCTGACAGGTACTATGATGATAAGAGCAAACAATTCCATGAGATAAGATTGGGGTAGCAGACCATGGAAGAGTATGCAAACATGTTCTTAGAGCTATTGAGGTATGTCAGGTACATCAAAGATGAAAAAGTAAAAATCCAACATTTCTTGAGTGGATTTCCTCAATATTAGAAAGACAGAATTGAGTTTTACGAACCTAGAACTCTAGAAGAAGTGATAAGGAAAGCTAAGTATTGCTATGAGCAAAGAAAAGGAAAACCTGATTATCATAAGACATTGAAGGACAAGAAGAATGAGAAGTCTGACCAAAGGAAGAAAGGTTTCAAACCTTCTAACTTCGGGAATCAGCAGAAGCAGCCATCCCAAGTTAAGAAGTAGCTAGACAGAGTGGTAGGAGAAAATCCAAGAGATCCACAACAGAACAAAGAACCACTCCAATGTTGGAAATGTGGAGGACCCCACATACATAGGTATTTTTTGCTTGAGAATGAGAATGCAAGGCCATATTACAACATTCAAAAGATAGAAACAGTGGGTCAAGTAGCAAGGGCCATCTCTAGGATTTATGCAGCACTGGAGGACCGCTAAGCAGATCACCAGTCAACTGTGGTTGAAGTTGCAGGTAAGATTGTTGAGAAATCTATTTCTATCTTGATTGACCCTATTTCTACTCACAGTTACATTGCTCCTCAAGTAGTGGATATTTGTGATTTTAAGAAGGAAAAGCATAGCAAATCGTTGTTAGTTTAGCTAGCCACTGGAACTAAGAGAAAGGTTAGTCAAGTGGTAGAAAAATGTTCATTGGTGATGAATAGATTGGTCACTCATGAAGATATGAATGTTCTACCACTTGGTTCCTATGATGTTCTCATTGGAATGGATTTGTTAGAATATCACACGGTAAACCTCAACTGCTATAATAAGACTTTTGAATGCATGGATGAAGAAGGGAACCCAATCGTTGTAAGAGGAATTCCAAAGGTTATTTGTGTGAGGCATATTTTTGTCGTAGGAATGGTTTCCAGTTGTATGCAACTCATATTGTGGAGGAAACATAGAATCAAAATCCTAGAATGGAGGACTTTCATATGTTGCAGGAATCTAGGGATGTTTTTCCTAATGAGATTCCAAGGCTTCTTGCAAAGAGAGAAATTGATTTCACAATTGAACTTGTGCCAGGAGTAGCACTAGTGTCCAATACACCCTACGAGATGAGTACACCATAAATGCCAGAGATGAAGATGCAACTGCAAGAGTTGTTGGAGAAGAAGTATATCAGGCCGAGTGTGTCTCCCCGGGGAGCACAAGTTTTGTTTGTGAAGAACAAAGATGTTACACTCAGATTGTGTATTGATTATAGACAACTAAACAAAGTCAATGTGAAGAAGAAATATCCTTTTCCTATAATTGATGACCTCTTTGATCAAATGAGAGGAGAAAAGGTATTTTCCAATATATACTTGAGGTCTGGTTAGCATCACGTGAGAATCAAGGATAAAGACATTCATAGTATAGCCTTCAGAGCAAGTTATGGACATTATGATTTTGTAGTGGTACCATTTGGTCTCACAAATGCACCAGCTACATTTATGTTTCTTATGAATAGTGTCTTCAGCAGGTATTTGGATAAGTTTGTTCTTGATTTCCTTGATGACATTCTTATTTATTCTAAGAATGAGGAAGAGCATGAAGAGAATCTAAGATTGACATTAAAACTTCTCAGGGAGCAATAGTTGTATGCAAAGTTGAGCAAGTGTGACTTCTATAAATATAGAATTCAGTATTCGGGGTGCATTATCTCAAAAGAGGGTATATCTGTGGACCCTGACAAGATTGAAGCCATTATGAATTGGCCTACTCCAAGAAATGTGATAGATGTAATATATCTTATGGGACTTGCAGGATACTACAGGAGATTCATTGAAGGATTCTACAAGGTTGCAAATGCCATCACTTCTTTGCAAAGGAAGGGGATATATTTTGAATGGAAATCGAGGTGTGAAGAAAGCTTCCAGCAGTTGAAGAATATTCTTACAACTGCACCAGTCTTGAAAGTTGTAGACCCAAAGAAATATTTTCTGGTGTGTACTGATGCATGAATTCAAAGACTTGGAGGATTTCTTATGCAAGACAACCACATAATATGTTTATGAGTCAAGAAAGTTGAAGGAGCATGAGAAGAACTATGCCACTGATGATATGGAACTTGCAACCATAGTACATGCTCTCAATATGTGGAGGCATTAGTTGATGGGAAGAATATTTGAGCTAAGGATAGACCATTGTGGTATGAAGTATTTGTTTGATCATCCTACCCTAAATTCTAGGCAAGCTACATGGCTGGAGTTTTTATGTGAGTTTGATTTTGAAATCAAACACATAAAAGGAAAAGAGAATAAGGTAGTTGATGCACTCAGTAGGAAGGTGCATGAAATTCATGTGGCATCCATTAGTATTTTCCAATCAGAGTTGAGGAAACATATTGTTAATCATGTGGCTAAAGATGAATTGTATGCACAAGTCAAGGACAAGTTGCAGTAGCAAAGCCTTGAAAATAAGTATGAGGGATATAAATTAGAAGAAGATGGACTCCTTACTTATAAGAACAAAATTTATATTCCAAATGTAGCATATTGAGGAGAGTCGTTATGGATGAGATCCATCAAGCTCCATATTCTAGTCACCCGGGATATGACAAGACAATTGCTACAACTAGGAAGGAGTAATTTTGTCCAGTAATGAAAAAGGACATGGCTGAATATATTTCAAGGTGCATGAAATGTCAGCAGGTGAAGGTTGAGCATCAACACCCAACAGGTTTGTTGCAGCCTTTGCCAGTTCCAGAATGGAAATGGGAAGTTATTTCCATGGATTTTATTACAATATTGCCAATGACTTGGAGACAACATGATTCCATCATGGTTGTGGTGGACAAGTTGACAAAGGAAACACATTTTATACCGGTTAATTCTACATATAAGACTAATGACATTGCAAATATATTCATGAAGGATATTTTCAAATTGCATGGATTTCCTAAAGAAATAGTCTTTGACAGAGATGTCAAGTTCACTTCCAATTTTTGGAAGGGATTGTTTGTAGATTTGGGTACAAAGTTGAATTTTAGCACTTCCTACCATCCTCAGACTGATGGGTAGACAAAGAGAGTTAACCATATGCTTGAAGACATGCTTCACATGTATGTGATGGAGAAACCAACCAAGTGGGAATATTATTTACACTTGGTAGATTTTTCTTATAACAATGGATAGCAATCATCCTTGGGGATGATTCCATATGAAGCTTTGTATGGAAGGAGGTGTAGGACACTATTGATGGGATAATCCAGTGAAAAAAGTTGCGCTTGGTTTAGAATTGATCAAGGAGATGGAGTAAGAGGTTGTAAAGATCATGAAGAATCTGAAAGCATCCTAGGATAGACAAAAAAAACAATGTATATAACCATAGGGTGAACATAGAGTTCAATGTTGGGTATCACGTTTACCACAGAGTGAGGGGAAAGAAGAGTTCCTTGAATCTTGGAAGTTGTGCCAAGATATCACCTAGGGGTGAATCCATGAATATGGGTATCTATTTTGGGGGTATTATGAAAAAATAAATTTGATTTTTTCATGTTTTACAACTTTGGGCAAACGAAAGTGATATTTTCATTTAGAATTTCACTTTCAAGTAAAAACAAAACTTTTAGAGAATTATGTTGGCTTTCTATTCATAATTTTTTCAATTTTTTTATTATTAAAATTTGATATGATGTTTCATAAAATGTTTGATAGTGTGTCCTTATAAAATGAAAGGACTACAAAATAGACATGTTTGGTTGTGCCCCTAAAGTCATTGTTAAACTTGTGTTTTTCAAAAACAAAATATGTTACGACAATATACACACAATATACTATTGCAATGACTATAAGTTTGTAACCAACGGATCTATACACTAATCATAATATTTATTTGAATTCGATTAATGGGGAAACCTTGTCAATTTTCAACATGTATTTGGTTGCGCAACTTTTCTTTCAATTGACTATAAAATTTAAAAATATACGAATACCCTTTTGAAGTAGACACTCCAATTAATCGCACCATATTTGTTTCAATTTTTTAGGTGGTGTATTTTTAAAGTTATATATTTTTCATTTCACCACATGTTGAAAGAGATGAAATGAAACTCGACACATGTTAGGAAACAAAAAAAATAAATATCGGATATCACCTATACACAACAAAATCTATACCTATAGAAAGTAGATTCATTGACGAAACTAGTGGTATCAAGTCCGACAGTCGATTTGTAGTGTAAGGCATCCATTTTACCTTCCAAAAATGGAGAATCCTGAAAATTGTGTAGGTTTCAGGTCTTAGAGGTTATTCAGCCAAACAATGTTTTTCCATTACGAAACCGTTATTTACAACACAAACGATTTTTATTTTTTTTTAGCTCGTGTTCTTCTAGTTATCTACCATCAATGGTTGGTTATCTATTCATCAACTATAAGTTATCCATGCATGGCAGTAAATATTAATAATACATTACAATTTATCATATTACTAGCACACCCACAAACAAAACATGTACTCTTCAAGGAGATACACTAGGCTCAATATATCCTTTGTCTATAGCAACTCCTGTAATTGTATTGTTCATTTCGTTAATTCTGGGATACTCATATGATATGGAGCTCATGATACTAGTGTTGAAAACAACATTAGATCTATGTTAAAATCTAAGTATCGTTTAGGTGGTAATACTCATATCTTATCACAAAATACAACTTCAAATTCCTTTAAAATAGGAAATTGTTCCAATTCCATTTTTTATTTTTTGGGCTCAAATTCTTTAATTTTGATGCCATAAAGTTGACACCCTTTCCTAATACACTTTTTACGTTGTAGTGTTGAAATTTGTCATGTATATAAAGGTCTATAAATTTCATTCATTGTATGATACTTATCCTCCTCATCCACACTACTAAAAATTTTATGCAAATAGTCGATAACATCTTTATGAGATTCTAGCCAATCCATACCTATAAAAATGTCACAGGATCCTAGGGGAAGTATATTTAAATTAAATGAGGTATCCAAGTCATTAAAACCTAATAACAAATCTTTAACTATCTCCGTAACTTTCATTTTTACCTTTGTTTCCAGCTATACCAACCATGCATTTTTTTGTTTTTTCGTACTAAGTTTACACTTTTCAACTACTTTTGGTGCAATGTAACTTAAACTAGACCCTGGATCGATAAGTATTGAAACACGTATGTTCAAAAATTTACCTTCTACTTCCAATATGGTGGATTGATGGTCCACTTGTAGATATTCCAAAGAAACATTAACTATAGGGATATTCCTAGCTATGTCATTCATAGTAGAAGCTTCCTACAACATGGTTATAGGTTACTATTCCATCCTCCACTGGAATTTTCGATACTCTTTACCCCATTGCTATTGGTTGAACCTCGCTCGTTGTAATTTTTATCAGTATCACCTCTTGTTCCTTTTCCAAAAGGTGAGGGTTTAAATACTTTCCTATGTTGATCAATCTTTTCAATTTTTTTTATTTTTCCAACTTCTACTCAATTTGGATATTTGTTTAGACAAATGGTAGAACAACTAGGCCTTTCTAATTACTTCATCCATTGTTGAATAATTTCAAACACTATCTTTTCCTTATAGACTAAGGGTAAACAACTAATAAAATTGTATACCTTAGCTTTTTCAACTCTTAGGTATGGTACATAGCATTGTAAATTTACAAACTCGGTTACAAATTCTTCCATGGTTAACAATCCTAGTTTCAAATCATTGAATTATTGGGCTTTCTTATCATAATATCATTTTGACACATACATTTTTTCAATAATTTAAAAAAAAATTCCAACTCAACTCTTTACTATGTATGTTACTGACACTCTTAGCCTCCTTCCACCACGGAGCAGTTTTAACAACCAAGATTCTATCACTTCCTCAAATTATCCATCAAACATGAAGGGCCTTAACTTTTTGAATTCTCCCTATAACTCTACAAGTCTTTCCTTTTGTTTTTCATTATACATTTCATCACCTTTCTTTAAATCCTAGGGGGGTATATAGGAATGCTATTTGTAGTTTCCTCACTAATGCAACTTTGTCGCGCTCCTTTTCTTTTCTTGTAAAGAACATAAAATAAATATAATAATTAAATTGATAATGTTACCTTAGTATAAAAAATATTAAAATTCAGAATCAAGTTGCTAATTTTACCTTAGTAATAAAAAATATTTCTATCAAAACTTTCTAACATTCCTAACATTCTCAACTTCTCAACACTACATCTACAATCATACATTAACTTAATAATACATACTTTCATATATTTTGCACCTATAAAAATTTCCTAACATTCATATATTTGCACCTATAAAAACTTCCTAACATTTTGATCGTTTCCTAACATTCATTCATATATTTACACCTATTAAAACTACCTCACATTCATTCATATATTTGCACCTATCAAAACATTCACTCCTAACATTCCCACATTCACGGCTAACATTCACTCGTAACATTGCACCTATAAAAACATTCTCTCCTAACATTCCCCCATTCCCACATTCACTCCTAACATTGACATCCCCCATATATTCATTCTTAACATTAACATTCCCCTATATTTATTCTTACATTCATTTAGACATTCCTATATTTGCACCTATCAAAACTCCCTAACATTCCTAACCTTTCTTAAGATTCATTCATATATTTGCACCTAACATTTTCTAACATTCATTTCAAACATTAGTATATTTGTACCTATCAAAACTTCCTAACATTCCTAACATTAACTTCCTAACATTCCTAACATTAACATTTCCATATTCATTCCCCATATATTCATTCTTAAAATTAGATTGCACTTATCAAAGCATTCATTCCTAACATTCCCTTATTTCCACATTCACTCTTAACATTGCACCTATCAAAACATTCACTCCTAACATTCCCCCATTCCCACATTCACCCCTAACATTGCACCCATCAAAACTTCCTAACATTCCTAACATTAACTTCCTAACATTCCTAACATTAACATTTCCATATTCATTCCCCATATATTCATTCTTAACATTAGATTGCACTTATCAAAGCATTCATTCCTAACATTCCCCTATTTCCACATTCACTGCTAACATTCACTCCTAACATTGCACCTATCAAAACATTCACTCCTAACATTCCCCCATTCACACATTCACTCCTAACATTATGTTATAATAATCAACTCATATTTAGCTACCTTAGACATTAATTAATCCATTTTGTCTTATTTGCCTAGTTTCCAATATTCCACTATATGTAAGTTGTCTTCCACATGCACTAGAAGTCAAACTTGATAAAAATGAGTCATGGAGTGCTTGGGAAATCTCCTGGAAACCATATTTAGTAGTTCTTGTTTATTCCAGATCCTCCTTAGTGCATATCTACTTTTTCTACTAAGTTGCCTGCTTTATTGATATTTGAGACAAAAGGGAAAGTAAGACTAGGTGTAGTTGACTTGTTTTTTTTCTCATCATCCTCCATTCTTTTATCCTAATAAAATCATGTATGAGTTGTATTTCCATCACCTATTATCTTTCCTACTTGACTTTTCCAATTCGTGAGCCTCTAGGTAGATTTGGAAACTACTTTATGCACCTATGGGGGATTTGACCAGATTTAGTAAGCCTGCTTTTGACTATTTTGAATGGAATCCTTATGCATTCAAATATCTCATGTAATTATATATTTCAGTAGCCTATTAATTCATAAGGTTGGCTATTGTACCCTTATTCAATACAAATTAGTTTTATGCTCCAATTTCAGTCTTCTTTGTGTGTAAATTTGCAGGTTTGATTAGCAGTTTTGTGAGTGAAATTGTTCTATCACTTGGGTTCAATTTCCACATGGTATCATAGCCTTTGTAGATCAATTTCTCTCCTTCCATATTGCTATTGCATGTTCGACATCTTGACTTGGAGCATTCTACTAGTTGAAGGGCACAATTCAGAGCTATGGATCAATCTCAGAAGATCATCTTGACTCCATTTAATTTCTTTGAATGGAAAGCAGAGATGGAGATACTGTTGAGAGAGAAGGGTCTCTACAGGGTGAATATGGAAACTAAGGCAGAGCCCAATGTATCTACAAAGAAAATGAAATGGCACAACAGGAAGGATGAGGCCTATGGTCCGTTGTGTCTGAGCATATCCAGAGACCCCCTCTTCAATCTTGATGCATTAACATCACCTAATGAAGTCTGGGAGAAGCTTGTAGAGATTTTTGGTAAGACATATGAGATGATAGGACATCAAATAGAGAATGAATTTATTTCTTTGAGTCCCAGTAGCTTCGAATCCCTGCAACTCTATTTTTCCAAGTTTAAAGCCATTGTTTTGTAGCTAAAACAATGTGGAATTGAAAAGAAAGAGGAGAAACTAGTTTTGGCCATACTCTCAAAGCTTGGCCCTAACTATTCAATGTTTGTTTCGACCTTCCATGCCACCAATTTGATAGCTCGAGCCTGGAATATGCCTAAGCTTGCAGAGTTCATGGAATCCGTCACACAAGAACATGATAAATTGGTGATGATGGGAACCATCAAACCTTCCAAAGACCAAGACTTGGTTGCTGGAGATTCAAGGGTGGATTCAAAATGCAAGAAGAAATATAAGAAGCCACTTGAGCGAAAGAGAGATAAGAACAAGTCTCAAGAGGATCCCCAAGGCTCCAAGAAGAACTTCCAAAACAAGAATAACAAAGGAGAAATGAACAAGTGTGCATACTGCAGTAAGGGATATCATCCTGAAAGCTCCTGCATGAAGAAGCAAATTGACATGCTGACCCAAATCCTAGAGAAGAATAACATCTCCCTTCTTGATTGCTCAAAGAAGAGGGAAGGAGGATCAAATTTAGAGGACAGAGACAGAGTACATGCATTGGTTGCTGGCACATCAAGATCACCTAGCTTCATCATAGACTCTAGAGCTTAAAGACATATGGTTTCTACCAAGGAGGCATTCTCCTCTCTTGACATGTCGAAAGGTCCACCAATAGTGTTGGGAGATGACTCTCTCACTAACAGTTTGGGCAAAGGAAGGATTGATGTTGACCATGGTAAGTTCAGTAATGTATTGTATGTTCTAGGTCTTGCCTCTAACCTCTTGTCAGTGTATCAGATGACCCATGTAGGGTCTCCAAAGAAGGTC
Source organism: Pseudotsuga menziesii (assembly GCA_001517045.1). Classification (NCBI taxonomy): domain Eukaryota; kingdom Viridiplantae; phylum Streptophyta; class Pinopsida; order Pinales; family Pinaceae; genus Pseudotsuga; species Pseudotsuga menziesii. The sequence continues at coordinate 22,192 of LPNX010496939.1, read as the reverse complement.
ATATTCTCCCCTAGTGATGTTGAGATCATAGAAATCTCAAATGGTAAATTCATTGCAAAAGGATTTGTAGATCACACTTCGAAGGTATACATGTTTTCACATTTTGTGCCCTACTCAAACCTGTCTGCTCTTCTGATTCATGCTAATGAGGAAAGCAAGATTTGGCATGAAATATTTGGTCATCTTAACTATAAGTATATTTCTTATCTAAGTGAAAAAGAAATGGTCATAGGGTTACCAAATATTAAATTTTTCAAGGGAGTCTGTCAAGGTTGTATCCTAGGAAAACACCGAGAGCATAAATTTGAGAGAGCTTGTCATGAGAGAACCTTTGCACCTCTTAAGTTGATCCACAATGATGTTTCTGGTCCATTTCCTCATATGTCAATGAGTCAATCCAAATATGTATTGACCTTCATAGATTAATTTTCTAGGTATTGTTGGGTTTACTTCCTGAAGCATAAGTCTGAAGTTTTTGGCCTCTTCAAAGTCTTTAAGGCTTTGGTTGAAAACCAATCTGAGAGGAGACTCAAGATCCTTAGATCTGGCAATGGTGGTGAGTATGTCAAGTCTAATTTCATTCAATATTGTGAAGATGCAGCATTCAATCCCTTACACACCACAGCAAAATGGTGTTGCTGAGAGAAAGAACAAATCACTGAAAGAGATGGCAACCTGTATGATGGAGGCTAAGACTTTGCCACCAAATTTTTGGGCCAAGGCTATAAACTGTGCATCCTATATCTAGAATAGGGTTCCTCATAAACATCTTAATGGTATGACTCCTTTCTAAGCTTGGAGTGGGAACAAGCTAGATGTGACCCATTTCAGGATTTTTGGCTCAAAGGATTGGGCCAGAATTCCAACTGAAAAGAGAAAGGCTTTGCAGCCCCAAAGACAAGAGTGTCTATTTTTTGGGTACTCTAAAGATTAAAAAGGGTACAATATGATCAACTTGAGCACAAACAAATCTGTCATTGAAAGGATTGTTCAGTTCCAAGAAAAGCCTTTAGAAGTAGTTGAAGTTGGAGAGTCTTCTTCACCACCAGAACCATTGAATGTAAGTGAAGAGATAAATGAGTTTGCTGATTATGATATGTATGATAATGATGATTTAATTATATATCTTGACATTCATACAAGACCAAAATTGGTAGCAAAGACCATTCATGCAGCTGGGAAACTAGCAGGAAATCCTAGTGATCCTAGGAGGACTAGATCTCAGTTTGAGAGTGCCCTGTGTATGAAAGATCCTTTGTTTGTAGAGAAATGCTATTTGATGTTTGAATCAAACTCACAGACATATGAATATGCAACACATGATCCAATATGGCAAATAGCCATGAAAGAATAATTCAGCTCACTCCAGAAGTACAACACTTGGGAACTGGTTGATCTTCCCCCAAGGAGGAAGCTAGTTCAATGTAAGTGGGTTTTCAAAACTAAGTTTGCTAGTGATGGTTCACCTTTAAAATAGAAGGCAATATTGGTATCCAAGGGATACTCACAGGTACATGGTATTGACTACAATGAAACCTTTGCACTAGTGGCAAAGATGGACTCCATCAGGCTAGCCTTAGCCATTGCAGCTTCAAAGCAGTGGGAGGTACATCACATGGATGTGAAGTGTGCTTTCCTGAATGGAGATATTATTGAAGATATTTACATGTAATATCCTTAAGGGTTTGTTACTAATCCATCTTTTGTGTGCAGGTTAAAGAAATCATTGTATGGGCTTAAGCAAGCCCCCAGGGCTTGGTATGCCAAGATTGATGGTTTTCTGTTGTCATTGAGTTTTTTTCAATGCAAGTCTGATCCTAATGTTTATTTGAAGCTGATTCATGGTTCTTTGATGATTAATTTTGTGTATGTGGATCACCTTTTGAATACAGGAAGTTCAAAGAAAGAAATTGCCTCCTTGAAGGATGCAATGAACCATGCATTTTCTATGATTGATTTGGGGTTGTTGAGCCAATTCTTGGGTCTCAAAATTTCTCAATCCCAACATGGAATAAAAGTATATCAATCCAATTATGATTTATATTTTTTTAACAAGTTCAACATGAAATATTGGAAGCCAAGCAAGACTCCCTTCCTTTCAGGTGTTAAGCTTGACGAAGCAGGTTCTTCTCCTATGGTAAATAATACATTGTATAGGAAATTGATTGGGTGTTTGTTGTACCTTAAACACACTTGACCTGATATTTATTATGCAGTAAGTGTGGCCTCAATATACATGGATCAGCCTCATGAGACCCATTGGAGAGCAGCCAAAATGATCCTTAACTTTGTTCAGGGAACAAGAACTCATGGGATCTTCTACAAAGCTAAATCTGATCTTGATTTGATTGGGTTTACTGATAGTGATTTGGTAGGTGAAAACATAGATTGAAAGTAAACATGAGGATATGTGTTCAAGCTTGCTGAAGGACCAATCAGTTGGTCAAGAAAAAAACAGAGTGCCATAGAACTCTCATCTATAGAAGCAGAGTACAGAGGAGTTGTAAATGCAGCAACTCAATGTTTATGGTTGCAGGTGATACTTGGTGAGTGTGGCTTCAAATCAGAGTTTTCAAATATTATCTATTGTGATAATCAGAGCACCATTTGAATAAGCAATGATCTAGTTCAGAGACAGATAACCAAACACATTGAGATCCATATGCACTACATCAGACAGCTTGTGCATGATGGCACCATTCACCTACTTTTCTATTTATCTTCAGAAGAAGTAGCAGACATCTTCACCTAAGTTTTTTGTGAGAATAATTTCAGCAATCTCAAATCACTGATGAGGATTGCTGATCATGCTATGAAGCATGATTGATGACAAGATTTTCAAAATTTTGTTTTACCGTCCATGTTTAAGGGAGGATTTTCCCACTGGGTTTTTGCCTCTTTCCGTAGTTAAATGGACATGCAGTATGTAAAGGGTGACTAAGCCTTGTTGCTAGGCCCTATAGTTTTCTGATATTTACTCATAAGTTAGGCTTAAGGGGGAGTGTTAGAATAATCAACCCATTGTTAGCTACCTTAGACATTAATTAATCCATTTTTGTCTTATTTGCCTAGTTTCCAATATTCCAATCTATGCAAGTTGTCTTCCACATGTACTAGAAGTAAAACTTGCTAAAAATGAGTCATGGAGTGCTTGGGAAACCTCCTGGAAACCATATTTATCATTTCTGCTTTATTCTAGATCCTCCCTAGCGCATATCTGCTTTTTTTGCTAATTTGCCTGCTTTATTGATATTTGGGGCAAAAAGAAAAGTAAGACTAGGTGTAGTTGACTAGTTTTTTGTCGTCATCATCCTCCATTATTTTCTCCTAATAAAAGCATGTATGAGTTGTCTTTCCATCACCTATTAGATTTCCTACTTGAATTTTCCAATTCATAAGCCTCTAGGTAGATTTAGAAACCGCTTTATGCACCTATGGGGGATTTGACTAGATTTAGAAGCCTGCTTTTGACTATTTCAAATGGCATCCTTATGCATTCTAATATCTCATGTAATTATATATTGCAGTAGCCTATGACTTCATAAGGTTGGCTATTGTACACTTATTCAATACAGATTAATGTTATGCTGTAATTTCAGTCTCCTTCATGTGTAAATTTGCAGGTTTTATTAGCAATTTTGTAAGCGCAATTGTTCTATCACTTGGGTTCAATTTCCACACATTTCACCTATCAAAACATTCACTCCTAACATTCCCCCATTCCCACATTCACTCCTAACATTGCACCTATCAAAATTTCCTAACATTTCTAACATTAACTTCCTAACATTCCTAACATTAACATTTTCATATTCATTCCCCACATATTCATTCTTAACATTAGATTGCACCTATCAAAGCATTCATTCCTAACATTCTCCTATTTTTGCATTCAATCCTAACATTCACTCCTAACATTGCACATATCAAAACATTCACTCCTAATATTGCACCTATCAAAACATTCACTCTTAACATTCCCCCATCCCCACATTCACTTCTAACATTGCACCTATCAAGACATTCACTCTTAACATTTCCCCATTCCCACATTCACTCCTAACATTGCACTTATCAAAACTTCCTAACATTCCTAACATTAACATTTCCATATTCATTCTTAACATTAGATTGCACCTATCAAAGCAGTCATTCCTAACATTCCCCTATTTCCACATTCACTCCTAACATTACCCCATTCCCACATTCACTCCTAACAGTTCACCCATCAAAACTTACTAACATTCCTAACATTCCTAACATTAACATTTCCATATTCATTCCCCATATATTCATTTTTAACATTATATTGCACCTATCAAAGTATCCATTCCTAACATTTGCTACTAACATTGCACCTATCAAAAAATTCACTCCTAACATTCCCCCATTCCTACATTCACTCCTAACATTAACTATCCCCATATCTTCATTTTTAACATTAAATTGTACCTATCAAAACATTCACTCCTAACATTCCCCTATTCCCACATTCACTCCTAATATTAACATTCCCCGTATATTCATTCTTAACATTAGATTGCACCTATCAAAACTTCATAACATTTCTATCACTCTCAACTTCTCAACAAGAAACATACATAAATTTAATAAATTACATACATTCATATATTTGCACCTATCAAAACTTCCTAACATTCCTAACCTTTACATATACATGTATATAATCCCAAAAACAATATCTAAGGTCAATGCACATTTATATAATCCAAAAAAAATCATGAACATGTGAATTCAATGTACATGTATATAATCCAAAGAAACAATCATGTAAATGTGAGTTCAATGTACATGTATATAATCCAACAATTATGCACATGTGAGTTCAAAGTACATGTATATAATCCAAAAATTAAGCTCCTCCATGTCCAAATCAACTACAACATATATATCTACATAAAATGAACAATATAAATAATTCTCTAAATAGAAGTCCACCACTATCCTCGACTAGGGTCTTCCCTTGGACTCGTTTCCCTTGGACTCGTAACAAACTGCAACATGTATAAAAACAGATTATGAATAGCATAAATTATTTAAAGAACTTTAAACCAAAATCAAAATATTAAAACATTAAATTAATATATCGAATAACAATTCAATTATTAACAAAATTACCTCCAATTCTCTATCATCCAATGGAGTCTTCTCTTTGCTTCTAAAAGGTGGAGTAGACCCAAGCTACAACATATATAGAAACAATTTATAAATCTTGCAAATTATTTAGACTATTTTAAACTAAATTCAAAAAAATAAAATAATAAACTTACAATTCCAACACTATCGTCCAATGGAGTCTTCTCTTGCCTCGAAAAGATCGAAGAGACCCAAGCTTCAACATATATAAAAGCAATTTACAAATGTCAAACATTATTTAAACTATTTAAACATATATATCAAAGAACAATTCAATTATGAACAAAATTACCTCGTTGCCAATATCCACATCATCAAAGAACCTATATCTTCACCTCCAATTTAAATATGTTCACTTCCCTTAAAATTTAAATTTTGTTAATAAATAAATCATAGTAAAAGCAAAAAATATTAAGCTTAGCAATTAACTTAAAAAACAAAAAAGATAAAACATTAGCTCACAATAGATGGAAAATCATCTAAAAAGTTCGAATCTAATGAAACCTGCATAAATAAGTCAAATTAACAATAAGATACATAGTTAAATTTAAAAACAACAAAAAAAATATCTTTCAAACATAAATATAAATGTGTAAATTTTAAATATACCTCTCCAATATGCTCTTCTACATTTCCAGCATTTTGACTAGCGGAGACTCTAAAATTATGTTCATTTAACAATCGAGAAAACTGAAAACAATAAACATTTACGTAACGTATTTATTACTATACATCAAAAAATCATTTATCATACATAGATATAATGTAACAAAAAGTTTAATTCAAAATGAATAAAAAAAATAATAGATTGGAAGTACACAAACCTCTCCTATGCTTGACGTATCATTAGATATTCTATCCGAAGCTATATTACGACAAAGCTTTGCATAGGCCTTTAGATCTTCAATGCTCATACAATCTAACTCATCATTTGTTTTGTAAACAATTTTTTTCCGAATAGTGGCTCGAGCCCTCTCTCGACTCAAACCAACATCAACTCCTACAAATGCTGAAGTCAAACCTTCAGCAACATTATGCCTTGCAGTTGTCCCAACTTGTGATGTGGGTTCCATCTCTGATTTGTAAGTCACAATCCTAGGTGGACGAGATATCGGAGGTGGAGGTCGAAGAGTACTAGGATCTCTAAGGGCACCTTTTCGATTGCATATCCTCCCCTTTCTAGCTCCATAAAACTCGGAATGAATATCAGTATAGTCTAGCTTCATTCCTAAAACAAATTCAGCACAAAAAAACCTAGCAAAATAATTAGGAACCTCATTGTTCCATGGCAACCAACCATAGGCTGCAAGAAACTAATCATATAAAAAATGTGCAAGTTCAGGGTGCTTAAATATTGCACTTTCAATGCTTTTCGCTTTAGGCCCTCTTTGAAGTTGAACATTGAGTTGGCCTATTCTCTAGTCGCCCTCTCCTTCACAACAACCCACTTGTCTGGACCCATCACTTCTGCCTTTCTTCTTTGCATCAAGGCAAAAAAACCATCTATTGTTGGTCCAAGATCCTCATATACCTCAATGAATTTTTGTAAAGATTGCAAAACCATCTCTATACTTTTTTTCTTTCTCTGGAGCAAGATCCAAACTAGAAAGATCGTTTTGCATCTTGTCATAGTGAGCCCTACAACTCTTAAGAGTCGTTTGTTGAAGACCACTTTCCCATGGAATCTCATCCGGTAAATCTGATGGATAGATCGTAATGGGCATACAACCCTCAGCTAGTTGGACATATTGTGTCCTTGCTCGACCTTCGCCACCCTATGTAGGATGACGAGCCTCTTGAGAACCTTGATCTGCTTCCACACTTGTCTCCCATACAGTAGGTCGAGATCCACATTCACCAATAGATGATAAGGGGGAATCATCTCTACCACTATCGCCATGTCAATGATCAAATGAATGTGAACTATACAATAAGCTTGAGTCCCGAGGTGAAGTCAATAATCTTCGATTTTCATTTCGGACACCAACTCCCGAAGAATGTGATGAACTCCTACGCTTCTGTCTCAAACGCTGCTCTCTTTCCATTGGATATGATATCTACACATTTACACAAATATAAATTTCTACATGTTAATTAATCAACTTCAAAGAGCTAGCTACTATTAAAACTAAGCTTTCAATGTAATATAAATAGAAAACAAAGGTGGTATGGAGAAATAAAATATATAAAGACGATGAGGATTCTTCATGATAATGAAGATCCTTGAATCCACTAAATACACTGGTATATGACGGTTACTATGCACGATGTATAACGTTTTGACCCCGACACATGCCATAAACTTGTTTTGGTTCAAAGGCCAAAGGTTTAAATGTAGAGTAATTTGAAGCCAAACATGCTGATCCATTAAATAATTTTGCAAGTTAAGAGGTGGAAAATGCGGGGAGATAGTGTGTCAGGCCTAAATATCTAGGCCTGAAGTTCAAGAGCCGTAATGCCTTAATCACTAAGGGCCTAACCTTCTACATGTTAATTAATCAACTTCAAAGACCTAGAAACTATAAAAACTAATATTTCAATAAGGACCTAGATATCACTAATATTATCTAATAGTCTTTTAATTGCATGTGCATGAACTACGTTTTGCTAAGTATAAAATATAGTCTAAGGCAAGTGCAAGTACTTACCTACTCTACGGACAGACACTACTGCTGGCTACTAGCTACCTAGTCGTTATAGAGTTGTTTGTGAGAGAATCACTATTAAATATAGATAGAGCTTCTATTTCTTGAACTGAACTTATATCGTAGGTTAATCAGCTAGCTCATCCCTGAATCTCATAGGGAGAAATTATTTCTAGATTATTCTATGTCGTAGTCTCGATCGAACTGACATAATATCATAATAAATATCTGGCATTCCTTTCCTTCTCTTTGTTTCTCAACTTTAAATACGTCCAATTCCCTTTTTTTGGGATCTGGAGTGTTTACAATGAATTATATATCCTAGTGCCTCTGATTGTATAAAGAAATGAAGAGTAACGACATTGAATCAACTGACAGCTATCAATCAGCTATTGTGATTTCATGGATTTATCACATCAAATGGAAATGACATATATATTTCAACTTGTACTAAGGTGAGCGTCTAGGGACTAACTACATACACCTATGGATTCCCCCCATTAGTCTATCCTATCCCTATCATTTTACGTTACACTTATGGTTGTTTTGGTCTCCATCCCCATAAGAAGATAAAGCAATTATTTATTTAAACTTTCCTTTATCTATCTAACCTTTTCTCTCTATGTTTCGGAAAAGCATGAAATAGCAACGGAACTTAATGCAATGCATCATGGACTAAGATAGTCATAAAGTGCCATGGGACTTATACTTCAGCTAGTAGTTGTATGGACTAAAGCAAGTAGTAGAGCTTATGGACAAAACTATATAGTTATTACACTATAGCTGAAGTTATAACTCAGGAAATAAGTAAAATGAAAAGGCTTTGAAATCTTGTCCCCTACCAACGAAAAAACATACAGAAATAAATTGTTTACTTAGGGACTTCATCAGCTCTATCAATTTGGACAGAGTTGATCAGCACTGTCCATTTGGACAAAGTTGTTCAACTCTGCCCAAATGGACAGAGCTCATCAACTCTGTTCAAATGGAAAGAGCAAATCAACTCTGTCCATTTGTACATAGCTGATTAGCATTGTCCATTTGGATAGAGTTGTTCAACTCTATCCAAATGGACAAATCTCATCAACTCCGTCCAAATGGATAGAGTAGATCAGCTCTGTCCATTTGTACAGAGCTGATCAGCTCTGTCCATTTGGACGGAGTTGCAACCTGTGCAGTCTTAAATCTCATTTAGAGATGCTACATACTACAACTGCATTAATGGTGACATAAATTAATCATTGCATAACCCACCAAAACCCCATAAAGTATATATTTATATGAAGTTACTTCCCTCCCACATATACCTTACCCTATGTTGAAACACCCCCTGCTCTGCGGTCCATTAACTCCCTAGTTCCCTTAGTTTCCATGACATAAATCATCAAATTTTCTGACACCCCCAGCTCTTTCCATCTGTACACCCAAACCATGGATCTTTTCTCTGGTGGAGTTATTTAAGCCTACATAACCATGGATTCTTTTGGACTGAGCTATCTAAATATTCTATAAATTTTCATGTACATAGAGAATAAGAACAAGATAATTAAAAAGTTATGGATTTTTTTTAAACAGAGCTGTCTAAATATTCTATAAAATTTCATGTACATAGAGAATAATAATAAGCTAATTAAAAAATATAGAAAAAGAAAAAACATTAACATATTTCAAGTTTTATGTTAAATTTTGTTTAATTAAAATCATTTAAAATAAATATTACACTTAAATCCAAATTCAAAATCTAAGATCTTATATCAATAGTGCTTCATATGTTCTTTTAATTTTTTTTGCAATCAGATATGTCCAAATGGACAGAGTTGTTCAGCTCTGTCCATTTGGACAGAGCTATTCAACTCTGTCCAAATTGGCATAAATTGAACTATATATCAGCTACAATATGCTATTTATGAGCACGTAGAGGCCGAGAGTTTTCTTTTGAGGTTGTTGTAAAACTGGGGAAGTGGATTGCAGGCCTTGACCATTTGTATCTGTTGGAATTGGGTAAAATTGGGATTTTATTCAATATAAACTATGCAATGGTGGCCCTTTAGGGAGAATGGCTCCTATCCTAGCCCCTGTTAGAACGGTTCTATCTATGATAACCAGGATTTAGCCAAGCATAAGCTTTAAGACTAGTATGAGTACAGTTTCATATATTTGTATATTATGCATAATACTACTACTTATGGATTTCTATTACACTATTCTTAACTATGAACACTTAAGCTTGTTACTCGTTTGTATTGGATTTGTTAACCACATGTTATCTATGGGAATAGTTCAGGTCATGGATTCTAACCATGTAAGCTTGAATAAGCTTGTAACTCTTCATATTAAACACAACTATATTGAACACTATGTTACTTATACCAATATAAGCTTTGAATACACTCTATTCTATGAGCTTATGTTGTGCTTATAACTAACCTGTATTGATTAGGGAAACTATATAAGTGTAACCTTCATAACCACTAGTGGAATCACTTGTATTACATTAGCTTACTGCCATTGTAATTATGAGCTTAGAGATTACGTAAATACAATAGGTGGAATGATTGAACATAATAGAATGGTTACCCTTGTTTATCCTGTGTAATATGAAACAAGCACATAAGCTAAGTTGTACTTCTATTACTCTGTACTAATTATGTAATATATAAAGGTAATTGTGTACAGACTAGTGTGTATAGAACATACATCTGTCCAAATGGGTAGAGCTATTCAACTCTATCTAAATGGATAGAGCTGTTCAACTCTAATTACAACACTATCTTTCCATAATAGCTTAATGGTATAGCTCTGATAAGAGTACTCATAATGATGACTTAACAAAGGTTAGACAAGCTTTACCTCACAGTACTCATAATGATATAAAAGTTATACAAGCTTTACCTCATACTCAAGGGGTAGCACAACAACACCACACCACGAGAATACCACGTACACCTCCACAAACAAAATTCCATGCCGAACAAACCTCCACAATCGACCTCCACAAACAGACCTCCAAGCCAAGAGGAAACCAGACGGATAAGTGGTGACAAGATGGCAGATGTACATGTTAGACAACTGGGTGACGTGGATGAGGATGAGATGGGTGGCACGACAGGTGGTGGGAGTAGCAGGATAGTGACAAATCGTTGTAGGAGAAAACAATGAAAATGAGGCCGTATATGACCTTATATGGTAAAAAATTATTCGGCCGAATAATGATTGAAACGGCGATAAAAAATATCGGTCGACAATCTGTTCCATTAAATTAAACGGTTACTGTTAAAGTTTATTCATCCGAATAAAGGATTAGTTATTTGACCGAATAGCTATAATTATTCAACCAAATAACTCCATTATTTTGCCGAATAAATATAGTTATTCGACTGAATAATGCCCACTATGTTGGTTGGGCACCCGATTCTCACGGAAGTGTTACCCAACTTCGAGTTTTCACCTCTAGATATTGTGGATCGTTTGAAGTGCTTAAAAGAATAGGACCAGTTGCATATAGAATTACATTTCCTGCTAGCACTAGGGCTCATAATGTTTTTCAAGTTTCCTTTCTTAAGAGATATGCATGATCCTAACCATGTGATAAATTGGGATGTAATTTAGGTGGAACCCGATGGAGAATTCTAAATCGATCCAATGCAAATCCTCTATAGGAAGGTCACAATGATCCAGAACCGAGCCATTGTGTAGGTAAAGGTGCAATGGGAGCACTACGGTTCAGAAGAGGCCACGTGGGAGCTGGATAATTCCATGCGATTGGCGCATCCATTTTTGTTCAATTTTGTGGAGCACTGAGGGTGGTACCAGCGTAGCATTTTTGTTCAATTTTGTAAAGAATTAAGGACAGTGTTGTTGAACGGGGAGGGGAATGTAACAACCTAGTTTTGACCCCATTTGCATTAAATATATATGATGTAAATATTGTAATTAATCATGGTGTGGATCCAAAGGAAAAATCCCCACCATTGATTTAGTGTTTTATGTTTCAGAGATTAAAATCGATGGCGATGGTATTCTGTGCTAGCTGACACGTTATAATTTTGGACATCATATATATATGCAATTTAATTAAAAAACTGCAACCATCTATGTCATTGAAACAAATAATGAGACAGGGGCATGTTTTCCTAAGGATAAGGGGGGGATGTTTAACCTTGAGCCTTTGGGAAAAATCCATGTGTCAAAAGAAAACAGTGAAAAATGTATGCTCATTTCCCTCATGCATTCATGTTTTCATCTTCCCTCATGTTGTGGGGAGCGGAGGGAAATTTTTTGATCATCCATCCTTCTTTCATCCAGGTGTTTTGATTTTTCTTCCTCATGCAACTGAACCTTCCGAGATTTTTTATCCTTCACGTTTTTCAGTTTTTCCTCGTCATTGTGCATGCCCAATCCATCATTTGGATCTCACTGAAACGTTATGTTCCACTTTTATCATTCTCTATTCCATTTTTTTCATGTGCATTGTGTATTCGTCCTGCTTGCATAACTGTGTTTTGTTCTACATTATTCTCCTGTTGTTACCATCCTCAGTCACACAAAGTTTTGGGGTATCCCTTGTTTGCTGAATGATTGAGCAGTGGAGATGACTTGATTTTATGAGAAAGAATGGTCATCTATGGTTTCCTTAATGTGGTTGTGCAATGGCCTCCTCTGTCACAGAGTGAGTGGAAGCCTGTTTTGTTGTGTTGACATTGTGGTTTGTTGTGTGTGCATATTTTTCCTTGGTCTGAACTAGCTTGATAAACCTAGTGTAGGAACGAACCTCAGAAATAGATCTAGAGGGGCTGGTTTTATTCTTTGCACACCCTGACCAACATTGGAATGGAAGGCATAGCCTGAGGGACTATGTAGCAGAGAAGGGGATGCTTCCTTATGTTGGGTGTGTATATTTTTTAGGAGCCAAGTCTGATCTAGTGCAGGTGTCCATAGCTCCGTGGTTAAGCTCACTAGCTTAGTAGTTCAAGCTTTCCATCTCCTTGCATATTGATAAACCCATATGTTAGTTGTCTTGGTTGGTCCTTAATGCGAATGTTGGCTTGACTTACTGCAGTCTGATAAACCCAGCAGTATATTGGCCTATTTGGTTGCAGCCTAATAAACCCAACTGTGTTGTCTTGGCTGAGTTTTTTTGTATCCTTGGCTATGTGTGAGCCTTCTAGTGTTTCTTATTCCTTGTGGGAGTCATGCCCAGCTTGGGGGTTGAAGTGCTGCTGAGAGATTGATAAGCACACTGGCCTATGGTTGGGTGGAACGTTGCAGCGATGTAGCTAGTTGCATGACAAACTTGTTTCAAGATAAGTATCATTGTCTATGTTAATCTCTGCAATTGTATTTGCTTAATGAAATATGATGAACATGTCTAATGTGTTGAATTGATGAATTGCTTCCGTGGTATAATTGCAATTGCATGCATCTATGTATGTTTTCCTTCAATCCATTTTCAAATTACGTTATGGGTCTTAGATTATCATATTGGTGATGGCTGAAATGATCAAATCTATCCAAGACTTCTGATTAATAGGTGAAATTTTTGCAACTCTTCTTTTCACAACTTGCAAGATGCAGGATGCGAGATGCGGAAACGTCCTTCTGTAAATTCGATTTCCCCAATTTTCCTTTCGCAACTCTCCTTTCCTCATGTGGGATGCAGGATGTGGAATGTAGCTTCACAATTTTTCTTTCCGCAACAAATTTTATTTCCACAATGTTCTATTCTGCATGCGGGCTGCGATATGTGGGATGCAGAATGTGGGATGCAGAATGTGGGGTGTGGGATCGCAATTTCCATATTTCCTGATTTTGAAAACTCAATATTTCCTCACTGTTGATTCTTACGGGTTGATTTGCATCCATCGATATGTATCCATATGAGGAACAAATTGTGACCATCAATTTTCGTCACGATCCTTCTCCATTGTTCGATCTCCTTTGAGATCTTTCATCATGGATCGTTGAATTGATCACTGATAGGATCAAGTTCTCTGTTGTTGGGAAGTAGGAGAATTTTATCCAAAGACCTGAATAGACTAAAGCAATATGATTTCATGCCTCTATAGATCTCTGCAAATCATGAATCCATCAAAATACATACATAATTCAATGAAATTCAAGCTGGATGCTCATGCAACAATCAGAGCCAGTAGTCATGGTTGCATTCTCTCTCTAGTGGAAGGGAGGGGACATGACATAAAAAACCAAACAAATGACCAAAATTCCCATATAAATGACCAAATGATAGTTTCGGTGGCTAATAAGTTTGGTCTCTTATTACCAAACATATGGCCAGATTAATGACCAAATTAATGGCCAAACATATGAGAAGATTAATGACCAAACATATGACCAGATTAATGATGAAATATGTGACCAAATTAATGACTAATTGACAAGGTATAAGTGACCAAACTAAATAGGAAGACATTTTGGTCACATGACTAGAGATTGAATTAGCCACCAACGATTTCCAAGTCAAAAGTGGTAATTTATATGCGGATTTTGGTCCTTTTTTGTCACTTATATCTCATTTTGTACTAGTGGTATAATCTTCAAATTACCCAAAATTTTGGGAAAGTAGGTTATGATGATAAGAGAGTGTGAGAAAGGTAATATGAGCTAGGTATGAATGTATGAACATCATAAGGTTAATCTAACAGTGGTGTGGAGAAACAATGGAGTGAGCTAAGTATGGTTATGTTGCATGACCATACTAGATTATGATTATGATTATGATTGGGTTCAATGGTGGTAGCATGTTAGATTATGATTGGGTTGGATTTCTGTAGAAACATCCATGATGATGTTGGCATAGTTATATGAAGGTGCGATGAAAGAAAAAATGCATAGTAAAAGTATTTGATAACAAGTAGGTAAAATAACTAATCCAAGGAGGGTTGAAATTGATACTATGATGGTAATATTAATCTACAAAAATACATAATCAAGTAAGTATGACATCATTGATTATTAAATAGGAGGAATTAAGAGAAGTTTATGATACCTCAGCTTCAGCTTGTATGCATTTATCATAATAAAATATGTCGAAAGGTAGTGCAAGAAGTTACATAATAGGTCTTGGGTGTTTAATATTGAGAGATGAATCAAACCATCTAAGTGTGAAAGAAATGCTACGAATGTGGGATAAATAATATTAGAAAATATTTTATATCATGTGTAAGGGATATGACATCTAGTAACAAGGGAATAAATTGACTCGTGAAGAAGTGTTGATTTCTTGTATGTTGTAGTTGTTATTTGGTGCAGTGATGAAAAGTATAATAGGGGTATGAGAAATACTAGTTTGTAGAAAATGGCATTGCTATGCATAAAAGAAGGGTGTAAATTATAAACCCTTGGGATAGAAAAAGACAAGCATATAATAAATGTTTTGGAGCATGAAGGGAACAATATGTTCATAAGAAAAGGATCATTGAAAAGGATTGATGGTAGAGTAAATATATCAGTATGAAAAGGGCATGTTCCCCATGGATTATAAGGGTAAGACACCTCAACAAATCAAATCTGTGTCTATTGAGTAGAGTGACACAATATGAACCAAAAAATTATGCATGCGAAATGAATAATAAACATCACTTCACCTAGGAGTTTATACTAAGGGAGTGTGGATTTCCATTTTGTATATTTGTACTATGAAATAGAATTTGTGATATAGTGATGTAGTCGAAGAAATTTTCCAAGGAATGTAGAGGAAAATTCCATAATTGGATAAGGTTAGGGGTATTGTTGGATAAGGAGATGTCAAGAATGGAGTTGTCTAGGTTTGGTCAAGAAAATTAGAGAATAATATTTTGGAGAGAAGTGCAATGCAAAGTTCACCATAGCATGAAATAAATCTATAAAGATATTTATAATTGATTGTAGTAGTAAAGGGTGCATCTGGGTAACAAAGAATACATACAAATGAGGGAGATTTCCTTGCCCTTAATATCTATTTTGTTTTTAGAATAGAGTTGTATAATTTTGAAGTAGAAAATATAACTTATGTATGTGTTAGCACCCTGTAAATTTCCAGTGGCTGCTGTAAGAAGTNTATATATATATAACTTTGGATAGCTCGCAAAAGACTATATTTATATAAATAACAAGGATTTGATAGATTTAGAAAATGGTAGAACATACATACAAGAAAATCATTGGGCAATGGAGTCAAATCCTGAATCACCCAAGGGTATTATAGAAAAAATGAGAAAGGGAATTTCCTTTATATTCTGAGGAAAAGTAAGCATCACAAACAGTCAAATATATTGAAAGGGTGATTAAGGGAGAAGGAGAGAAAATCCCAGTGAAGCAAGATTCACCTATCTATGGATGAATCTCTTACACCACCTTTAGTAGAATGGAGAACAAAGGCTAGTATCTACAGTGGATATTAGCAGATGAATTCCAAAGAATTTACCAGAACAAAATAACAAATGCAGTGTCTGGTAAGATGAGCACTTATCAGAGAGTGAATTCCTTGTACACTAATCTAGAGCACATTAGAAAAAACAAACAAAATGAAAGTGATAAATAAGGAACACATAACGAATGTAACCACCGTGATAAATCTTAGAAATGTGGGAGCATAATTCTCATTAATACTTCCAAGAAACCTACAGAGACAAACCGAGAGAAAAATGATCTCTGAATGAAAATTCCAACCCTTGCCTCATCAATCGAGGTCTTATTTATAATTTTGTGGTTCCCACAACCAACCCTGAAATAGAGCCCAATTCTATTACAAAAACTGGGAATGAAATCTCGAATAATCATTTCAAATATCAACGATTTCCTAAGGTGGCAGGCTTGCCATGATTCTTTTCTTGAAATTGGCCTTGGAGTGCAGCAGTCATGCCGAAACTGAAACAATAATGTATAAGGAGAGACACACGGTCTCTTTCTCTAATGATGATGCTCAACTCCTTCTAACAGTGTTAGTTTATTTTTAAGGATGTCCCACTTCACTCAATCTTTCCCATACTCCAACTGAGTATTGCATTAGTGAAAATCCTTTACCTTCGAGTTTCTTATGTCACACAACATTGTTTCTGACCATAGATCTCATCTGCGCAGAGAAACACCATAGTTTACTGTGGATTCTTTATGCATTTTCATGTTCATCTCCTGAGTTAACCTTCCTGCACCTTTTATTGATGAATCCTCCCTACGCCATTGATCTGGAACGTGTCAGATCTCATCCATTGAGAGGTGCGATGACTTTAAAACATGTTGCACCAGCCTTCTTCGTTAACTGTCATGCACTTTCTCCAAACAAAACCCATTGGCACCATGGATTAAGTGTACCACCATATGTCAGACATTCATATGCACGGGTCCTACTACCCCTTAACGATGCTTCATCCAATTAACCACTGCCCAGTTTACTTTTGCAAATTGTGCTCCCACCGTAGATCTCAAGCACTGAAGGATCGTGGTCATCAGCTCTTGAAGGAAGGAATGGATTTCACAATCCTTCATAGTTAGGTGGGCTGCGCACCCTCATTATTGATAAAATTTCCTCATCGTCGACTTTTCCTAGTTGCACTCTTACATAGTTGATTTTCAAGGCCTATGGATCTAGTCGCGCTTCTTCAGACCTTGTACTCGGGTATTTCCTGTCCACAAGTTTTCCTTCTGGCTCAAGATGAGCTCGATCCTATATGTAGGTTCCATTCAAAATATTAGCACTGGTGTGATCCAGGTTCTAACAACAGCTCCAACTCAGGGATGCTATCATCCCTAAGAGGTAGCAAAGAACCCTGTAGGACATGTGCCTTATCCATTGGGACAACCTGCCCCGCTTGTAGCTCCTTGTGATTTACCTGGAAAACAATATTAAATGAATATGTCTCTCGAAGATCTTATTGCCTTCACCTCAGGATTTAAATCTTGTCAGAGAGTCATCCACGCATGCAATATATTCTTAAACAAAATAAATGGTATATACAATGACAATGGGATTAAGTTCTTCTATAAAAAGTAATGTTTTGGGAGCCTCCCATTAACTGGATCTCTAGATACCAATCCACCTCCCATTTCTTCCAGCACATAAGCATTATTTCCCCTGAAGGTAGAGATCTTATACGGGCCTTTCCATAGGTGATCAAATTTTCAATGCCTTCCTTTCTCCTCATGGGGTGCATCCCACTGCAACACCACATATCCTATTTGGAAATCGTCAGGTTTTCTTCTTCTATCAAAAATTTATTTCATCTTTCCCTCAAATAGCTGGGTCCTGTTGAAAATTTTCTCCCTCTATTGTTG
The DNA here is from genome assembly GCA_001517045.1 of Pseudotsuga menziesii. Lineage (NCBI taxonomy): Eukaryota > Viridiplantae > Streptophyta > Pinopsida > Pinales > Pinaceae > Pseudotsuga > Pseudotsuga menziesii. The sequence goes on along the minus strand of LPNX010496939.1, from coordinate 4,121 downwards.
TATCTCAACTAATTGATACATCCTTTTCTGGGTGGGATGAGTCTCAACATCCTCTTCTTGCAACAATCTCATCACTGGTAGGCTCAGGGAGTTAGGAAAAATTATTTCTGATCCATAGACTAGTTGGAATGATGAGGTGCCTATAGATTTATTTATGCTAATTATGTCATCCCACAATGCATGGATCAGTTTAGTGTTCCAAGCATTCTTATTTTCCTGTGGCAGCTTCTTTATGATCCTCGTGAGGCATTTTTTTGAGGATTCCCCTATTCCATTCCCTTGGGGGTTAATAAGATGTGGAATCCCCTAGCTGTATCTGGTATTTGAAACAGAAGGCGATCATTATTTTAACTTAAAGGCTAGAGCATTATCTAGGATTATTTTCATAGGAACACCAAACATAGATAGGATATGCTCTTCCAAAAATTGCATGATTACTGTTTCAGTGACTTGCCTTGTGGGAATGGCCTCGATCAATTTCATGAAGTAATCAGTGGCAGTCAAGATCCATCTGTGCTTCCCTGAAGAGTGAATATTGATATCTCCGATAAAATCTAGTCCCCATTTCTAGAAAGGGGCTTCAACCTGGATTGGATTTAAAGGAAATGGAACCAACTTTCTCTTTCCTTTGAAAATATAACACTTATGGAAAGATACTACTTTCTTATGAGTGTCAGAGAATGTCATAGGCCAGTAGAATCCTTTGCTCATAATTATGTTTACCATGGTTTTCCATTAGTGATTCCCTCTACATTCCATTGTGTGGAACTCCTCAATGAGTTTCTTAACCTCATGTTTGTCTACACAATTCAACAAAATTCCCCTAGGATCCTTCCAATACAACCTTTTGTTTAGGATGCAAAACCTTGTCGCTTTCTGTTTGAGGAATCTGGTTGTAGTTTTATTCATGCCCTGCGGAGCCTGCAAATGTTGTAGGACAACAATGACATCATCATACCATGGTGACGATAGAAAATACTCACCTATCGAGGGGCCCAACTGTCTCTAAATCTCCTACTTTTCAACTGACAACTCATCAAACATAGGAAGGTTGAGGGAATCACAGTTGGATTGGACCATAAGCTTAGTTAAACCTTGTCCTTTTACCAACTTTGTTGGCCTGATTATCATATCATACTTGAGAAAAATTGCAATCCATTTTATCCTCCATTCCTCTGGATCTGGTTGAGTTAGGATGTCTTTCACTGTGCTGGTGGGAACGTGGGATATAATATGGGAATGTAGGATTTACACTCTAAAATCCTTTCGAGCCTGCACCGGAGCGTATGCTTACTTGTCCAGGATGTTAGAATTCAAGGGGGGATCCCTAAAAGTCTTGTTGTAGAAGGCGATGGGATGGTCATATCCTTCATGGTTCTTCAGCAGCACCCCTAGTACTATGTGGTCGGAGGAAAATGAGAAGATGAGGAAATATTTAGAAAAATCTAGGCCTGCGAGGAAAGGTGCCTTAGCTATCCCCCTCTTTATGCGCTCAAATGATTGTTTGGATTTGTGTGTCCACTTTATTTCTTGGGATTTCCATAGAATGTTAGTTATATATTTGACTATTTCAGCAAATGTAGCAATATCTTCTGAGGAAATTTATCTTTCCCAGGAATGATTGAACTTCTTCCTTGTTTCGAGGGAGCTCAATTTTACTGATAGCCTCAACCCTCTTAGGATCTATTTTTATTCCTTCCTAAGAGATTATATGCCCAATCATTTTTCCTTCCTTCATAGCAAAGAACAAATTTTTAGGATTCAGGGAGATGCCAAATTTCTTGCACTTTTTGAATGTTTTCAACAGGTGGGCGATGTGATCTTCGTTAGATTTGGAAAAACAGTGATGTAGTCCAAATAGATAACCATGATTTTATCCGTTTCATCAGTGAATGCTATGTCCATGGCCCGCTGGAGCATTGTGCCTGCGTACATCATCTCAAACGACATTTTAATGTACATGAAGGTGCCCCAAGGTGCGGTGAAATCCATTTTCTCTTGGTCATTTGGATGTACCACAATTTGGTTATAGCCTGAGAAACCATCCAATGTGGATATCCTTTGAGAATCTACTACCCTCTCCAGCATATGGTTCATTTTGGGAAGAGGGTAACGATTCTTCAAGGAAACTCTATTCGGGTTTCTAAAGTAAATACAAATTCTTATTTCCCTGTTCTTCTTTTAAACAGGAACCATATTCACCACCCAACGCGAGAATCAGAGGGCTACAATGATTTTGGCTTCGAACAACTTCTTGATTTCCTTCTCCACCAGAGGTAATAGCTTGTCGTTCATCCTTCTAACCTTATGTTTAAATGACATCTCATCCTTCTTAATTAGTATGGTATGCTGGATGATGTTGGTGTCGTAATCCTTGAGGCCCTTGTAACTCCATACAAACACATCCAAATATTCCTTCATTAGTGAGCTATACCTCTGTTTGGATTCTCGTGAGAGGTTCCTTGATATTTTGATGATATTAGGATGCTCTTATGTCCCAATATTCATATTTTAGGACTAATTGAGGCTCCCTCTCTACGCCATCCCGATCAAAGAGCTTCTATAGAGGGACCAAACCTCTAGGGATGGAATTTCCCTTTAGCTATAGAATTTATTTACCGCACAGGTTATTCTCATACCCCTAATGAGCCTCAAAATATTTGGATTCAGACTCCTAAACCCCTTCCTCCTCATCTCCTTTGGTATCATTAATAGCAATGGGATCCTCTTCCTGAATAGATTCCTTCATATCTGCCATTTGGTCTTGCAAAGGCTCTCGAGTGGGAGAAACTTTCTCCAAAAATGCATTCTCTTCATTGATAGCTTCTCCCACAAATTCCCTAGCGAGACTGAGGAACTAGTGGATTTTCCCATCACTTTCGAATACTTTCTATCTCTTCACATTATCTCAGATGGAAGGCCTGTGCCTCACTTCAATTTCATATCTCCCTATCAGATGTGTGCAGACATTGAAAGAGGATGCTGAGGTAGCCAGGGAATCCTCCACGCAGTTATGTACTATAGGAATCAGTTTGAAGATGCATTTTTTGAAGCCTTCTATGATTTCCTGGGAGGAATTCCAGTAGCTCCTCATCCGAGGATGCCTGGCATGATATTTGCCGATCATTTTCTTAATTACTAGCTCAGAATATCCACGTAACACCACCCTCCTAAAATGGAGCTTCTTCAAATCCAAGATTTCCAATATCATCGCTTCATATTCTGCTTCATTATTTGTACAACCAAAATCGAGCTCGTAGGAATGCCTCAAAGTGTGGATTCTAGGGGTGTTCATCCATATCCCTACCCCTACTCCTTCTCTACTGGCTGATCCATCAAATTCCATGTCCCATATCCCACTTAACTCTTCTTCAATAGGAACGAAGGTAGCATTATACAAATGGGAACAGTCCTCAACTTCGTTCGTAAATAAAGTAGAAGACCCCATTTATGTGTCCAACAAGTATATGGGGTTTTTTTGCATCCTTTCCACACTGGTTACCATATACAACAATGTTTTCTCTTTGAACAGCCCTCTCTATATCCCAAAAATGACAATAGTGTCATACTACATGTCCATATGGAGGGTGCCTTTTAGCTTGGCCACCCAAGATCTAAATAGCAGCATCCTAAACTTCGGAGGAATGTCAGCCCCTACTACGTCCATGACCAACGTTTTAGCAGCGATCTAAGAGAGAGAGAGATAACCAGGTCTTTGATGAGGTCCATTAATTTTACTTTATTAGAATCAAACGAGAAAAGATCCTTGTAGGTTCTAGTCATGTCTAATCCTAGTTGATCCATGATCCTTCTAGGAATAAAGTTATGGGAGGCTCCTGAATCAAGCATGGCGTTATGTGTGTTCAGGGTAACATAGAAGGGGGGGAATTCTTCATTGGAGGGTTCATCTACATGGGGGCCGAATAGGATGATGGGCCTATCCTCTTTCAAATTTAGGCTATCCAATATGACGGAGATTTCCCTTGGGGGTTGAAACACTATGGCGATTTTGGAATGGTACTTTGAATTCTTCAACAATTCAGTGAGGGGCACAAAGATTTTAATCTTCACAATTTTAGCTTCTAGGTTGAAAGAAGTTCGTCCCTGGTAAGAGCCCTGGG